>OW028582.1:15626887-16226887 GCA_932294295.1 Alitta virens
TCAGTGAAAGAGAGAAAATTCTGCATCAAAATGGGACCGTTTCACTATCATTCCACTGATAGTTTGAACAATCCATACTGTATGAGTTTAATGTTGGTTTGGTGCTATTCATACACAAACTGATTTCAAAACCCCACCCATGAGGAAAATGTGTTATTAAAGTTGTTCCCCTACTTCTCCACCCCTCAACTATACCCTGGCGGATCCAGGTGGGGGCGGGGGGGGGGGCATTGGAGCCATGGCGCCCCCCCCCCCCTCCCGTACCAGTCCCAATGTCTAATTGTGGCCTATGAATTACTGACAGGGACATCGTTCAGTTATATGAGTTTGGCCATTTGCCCCCCCCCCCCCCCCCCCCGGTAGAGTCAATGCTGGATCCGCCAGTGATTAGGGGCAACATCTTACTTCGTAGGGCTGCACATTGACTTCCATACAACCAGTCCACAACCAGATCATATCCACAGAATTGTATGGTCACATCCAGCAAATTTACCAACACCAAATAACAATGCATTAGTGCAGCATTACCATAAGAACACATTTGTTCTAAATGGCAGTCACTTTAACTAATTATGGTGATTTCAATTTTGTATTGATGTAAAATGCTATAATAAAAGAATATGTTCAACGTGTCCATAGCCACTAACAACATCCAGGTATTACAGCCTATTTCATAGACTTGGAAATTATACTCCAGATGACGTCATGTGAATAAAGGAGACTGCCATAGTTATGGGGAGGCCTGGATTCACATGACGCCATATGGAGTCTAATTTCCAAGTCTATGAAATTGGCTGTAAGATGAATTTTCACTGTGCTACCCAGAGGCCAGTCATAGAACAACACCTGCAGGTGTCCAGTTCGACCACACTGGTCAGCTACTGACCCCTCAAATACCCAAGGCTTAGCCCTTTGCCAATATTACCGCAACTGGCCAATTTATAACTCATCCCTGGGGCTGGCTGATAAAAAAATGGCATTTTGGCCACATGCTCAATCTTAATGCAGGTCATTTTGACCCAACCATGATAGCAGAGAGAATGTTTATTACACATTAATACTGTAAGAAATGGAAAGTGAGAGATAGCACACTGTACAGTTTTGCAGAAGACGGTCATGCATCTTGTAGTTTGTCAACACGATTATGTGGATATGCATTATTGGAGTCTCGATCTACCATAAATTGTTGAGAGATGCCACTACTAACTACTTTTGTGATTGAGTCTAATTGCTTACCATTAACACAGAGTAGGCAGAAACAGCTTTAAGTCCAGACACCCAATATTGACCTTATGGATAATTGATACTTTTTCCTTGACAAAAACAATCACCATTCGCTCGGATAGCTATACGTGAACCAAATCAAGACAAAAACGAGCAAAAATGCAGAAATGAAACACACTGACAGTGATATCAGCATTACCTTAATACAAACCACATAAGGCTAAACTAAGAGTAGACCTGACATACCATATTCGTCCATTAGCTTGCCATATGAATGGTGAACGCTTTATGTTTAGCCACAGCTTAGGTGACCCAAATCATCCATGCTCTACACAAACACAGCAAATAATACACAGTGTTCACATCAATCAGGACATGCTGATGTATCAATCAATACCTTTCACAATACACGATCCGGAAGCCAGCTGGTTTAGGCTAGATCCTACACACAAATTTATGTTTCGCCAACATTTACTATATTAAAGGATATCCTGAAGTATCAAAAACCTACAATTCAACACAGAATTTCAGGTTACAATACATAATGTATGTAAATTATTAACAGTTTTTGTGTTTCACGAACTCGTAACTTAAATAACTTTTTACTCCGTTAATACAAGATAGGGCACCTTGAGCTTCGCTGGCAGTCAGTCCCGAGTTCTAGGTCTTGAAACTAGGGATAATGTATGGACTGCCAGGTTTCTCCACCTACCCATAGGGTTTATCACTTCACCCCTTCTGATGATAACACCAGACATATTTCATGAGCTTCAGATAGTTAAATGCTAGTAATTCTGACATTTCATTAAGTGTGCAACACCCATATAATGCAAGTAGTTTGAACAGCATCTCATTGGAAAGACAAGTGAAAAACTCGTGCACTTCAGTGTAGAGACTTAGAGACTATAACACTCTACTTCTTCAAAGCATTCGGGGGACAGCAATAGAGGTATTCATAAATTCCACTGACACAGCTCAAAGGCAATTAACTGCAGACAACAAGCTCTTTCAGCCTCTACTCTGGCACCCAAATGGCCAAGAAGCATGGGATCTTGCCGTCCGTCAATAAAAAGTGCATTTGCTCACAGTTTAGAGAGCACAGACACCAAATGCTATGGGAAAAGATCATGCACTGCAGTTGTAAGTCACAATTACTCTACTCTAAAACCTGGTTGTGTCGTCCCTTGCCTTGTGAACACTAGGGGGAGTGAGCTCAAAGCACCCTCTGGTGAGAATAAAGAAGACACTTAAGGGTTTTTCAATATGTCAAATGCCAAACAGCTTCATCAATGTTGGCACAAGCCTGTACAGGACTACAAGTGATGAAATGTGTAGAACTTATCCTAGTCATTTGGAAGGCAAAGGATGGGAATTAATAATATACAGAAGGAACATGTCCCTCTCTTGAATCAACCTTTACAACACATTTCGAGTTGTAATCCATACAAAGAATTAAACAAAGTGCTTTTCCATCAAGCAGCTCAATGGAGTATTTAAACCATACTAGGCTCTTGGCCAAAATCTCAATATCGAAAAGGCATTTGTAAGCGAGGTTATCTTAAATACAATGCGGCCAAAAAATTGTGACTTTGACAGAAGGCCGAACTTAAGGCGAGGTGGCCTTACCCTGAGGTTCCAAGTTTCTAAACACCATGGTAATTTTCCCACGTTCCAAGGATGTCGGTTGAAGTTAACTTTACAGACCTCCTTAACCGATTTATCAATATCAGTTCAAGATTTAAGGAGCACCTAAAAAACCTTATGAGTCACCATTTCTAGGTATAACACCTACATTCAAATGACAGACAGCCTAATTGCGTCTGATTGTTTGGCATAGTGGGCAGCCATGTTGGCATTTTTGCCTCATTGACCTGTCTTTGCACTCAGATATAGTATTGTGATTTCATCAGTAGACAATGGCCATGGTGAGGTCACAGAGTGCAAGAACAATGGAGAAGTATTGATGTCATGATATATGACGTAATCAAATTGAGGTCAATGAGACAAAAATGCCAACATGGCCACTGCACGAAAAGGGTGTATGTCTCTGTCTTTTTTTGTTATCACAGAATTATGACATTTATTTTTCTTTAGCACGAACTTGTATCGTGATGCCGTCATTTTAATTCTTTGACATTTGATGGACTTATTCTAGTGATACAGAATGGCCTTTCAGTTTTCACAACACAATGCACCGACCTACCCCGCTGGGGCAGAGCATTGCCATCAATCAATAAGTGAAGTCATTGAACTGTGGGCAATGTGCTGACCCCGAGGGCTGAACTAGCATGGATGGGGGTCCACTGGGGTTACAGACGCCAGGTACCCATCAATCTCCATCCGTTGCATCAGCAACTGATGGGTCCAAACCCTATAGCCGCATCAGGATGCTTCCCATCACAAAACTCATCGGACAAAAACCGATCCTACCCTCTCGGGTCCTCTCACCTCCGAAATTAATGGAGTTGCGAAACGGAGAGAGGAAAACGGTCTTCGTTTCAAGTGTCCCACCGGTGGCCCTTTCGGCTACATTTCCATGATTTAACCCATAAAATGAACCGAACCTTGACGCAGCCACACTTTCAACTTTTATCTCATTCATACACTGTTTAAACACCCCATGGTCATCAATTCAACATCCACACTGCTTCGTGACACAACGCAACAACTGTCAATTTCATCTCAAAGCCACAAGGGTTAAATGGATTGATGTCATCAGAATTAGGGCAAAATATGGAAAATGCCTAAATGCATTCGGCAGCTGCAATCTTACCTGGAGGAAAAATAAGACTGCTTCTTTTATCCACCAAGCCTGAAACACAAAGACAGGACCATTTGATAATTTGATCCTCACAAATATACTTTATCAAACAATATCGATTATTACGTTTAGCAATTATTGGAAATTACCTGTAGAAGGTAGAACCAATGAAGAACTTCTGTCCATGACCAAAGAATGGCGCTTTTTGGCATCTGAAGCAAAACAATTCATCTAATTAGCATCATCCCATTTGGCTCATATGCATGGTAATTAAAATATAGAATGGCAATTGTGCCAGATAGCTAGTGCTAGACAGTGGATGTCTCATAGTTATATCGTCTTCCCGACCAATAACATATTTCTGTCTTTTCAATAACAATCCGTTAACTACCAGCTAAACCACATGTGGCAGACATAATGATGAATGATACAGCCTCAAGTACTTGTGCAGGTGCTGCTAAAATTAAGAATATCAAGGATAGCACAGCCTCTAAGGCAAGTTCTTGCCGCTCACTGGTAACCTAATTATTAACCGGTTATGGGTCTATCTCAAGGAGGTGCTTTTTCTCTTATGTTATATAGTTATATAATTCATCTGTTTAATCAACTATACTCAAATTTTTTCTTTTCTTTATTTTATCTCGTTAACCATCTGTATATATATATTCGTACCTTCTTGAAATATATCAAATAAAAAATCTGAACAATATAACTCCTCCAAATTTGACATTTGTATCTTGTGACCTTGACTTCGGAAGAATCATGGGAAATACCCGAAGCTTACCTTTGATATGCTCCAGAAGAGCTTAGGAGTACCTACCTACTAAAATAAACCTGACGGACAGACAGTAGCAACAGATAGCCTGCTTGACAAATGCCATGAAGTCAATAGATCAAGTTAATTGGCCACCCACCTGAGGCCACACCCTCTGATCTGCTTGTTATAAATGGATTAATGATGACTCAGCAACTATCTATTTATTATCGTTCAGGCTCACAACAAATCTATATATTGAACCATATCAATAAGACTACTCAGTAATGAAAATATACTCTACCGAAAGTTTCCCACACTGAAGACTTCAACTAGGTTATATTATGTTATAGTTATATCCCAAATAGGAGGTATCCCGACGCCGAAGGCAGAGGGACATGAGCAACAAAAATGTTAGTTAACTCCCGACTATGAGGAATATAACTAACTTATACTCCATTTGGCATATTTACTAATTTGTTTGATTGTTTGTTTGTTTTTACTACCTTTACTACGCAAGACAAGTTCAATTTGCACTCAAGAGGGAGTTAGCTAAAATTTTTGTTGGTTATTGCCCGCATAGAACTATAGGAAAACAGTCTAAGTGGAGTATAACATATCATTAAATTTCATTACACTGATTGCTAACTGGTTTTATTTTGGATAATAAGAGGAAAACATTTAGAGCCTGTTTCTATGGTAAGCTCTGGTCATTTTGGAAAACCATCTCATGGGTGGGAACCTTCACTTGCCTCTGCACTGACAACTACGGACACTCAGACCCAAAAGTAGGAGCGTCACACTTAAATTCTGAGTTAAAATATCATTGAGAGTTCGAGACATAACAGTGAATCATGTAATATTACAGCCAATTTCATAGACTTGGAAACTAATCTAATAAACTTAGAAAACTAAACACCAGCAGAGGACATCGTGTGAGTCCAGGACTCTTAATGGTTAAGGGACTACCAAGTGACTGCCTTAACCAATGGGAGTACTGGATTCACATGACGTCCTTTGGAGTTTTGGTTGCTTAGCTTCCAAATACATGGAATTGTTTTCCTATGCAGCATCCTCGTAGCTACCTATATTGAGCCCATCAAATTGCACCAGATTTTTTCTGAAGTTTGATATGGCCCTGTTCATGGATTATCCTCTACTGGTGGGTGGGTGATTAGGGCTTTACGTCCGGTATTTTTGCACCAGCTGGGCTAATTAGGACCGGCAAAGACCATGGCAATGAGACGAAGGATGAAACAGCCATCCAACTTAGGCTCGACCGGGAATAGAACCAGGACCCAGTGGTTGGAAGCCCAGAGCGCTACCTCTGAGCTAGGCCCCTGCCCTCTCCTCTACTCGGTGCATGTATGCAATATTTGCTATGAAACAGAATGAGCAACAGCAGAAGTAAAATACATTATAAATTCAGTTCACAAAGTCAAAACTGTATCTGAGTGCATTAAATTTTCTTCTTCCCATTATCGATGACGTTGCATTAATCTGATTTTGCTTTCAGCATTAAGCCATCCATTTAAATGTTACAGGTAAAATTCATCCTCTCGGATGAATGAACCCATTAAACAAAGCCCCAAGCACCGAGTAGAGGATAATGCATGAACCGAGCCATAACAAACTTCAGAAAAAGTCTGGTGCATGTCTGCAATATTTGATGGGCTCAATACAGGTAGCTATGAGGATGCTGCTGCTGCTGCTGCAGGGGATTAAGAGATGTCCTGCAGAGATGTGGCTGCCTCCTACACAGTCCCATAATTCATGGCAAGGAGTCATGCTCATACAAATGCCAATAACCTGCAGTAGCTGCAGCGACTTTCTGCTGATGTAGGGAGGGTGGAGCCATGCTGTACCAGTTTTAGATTTGAACTGATCATGGGGAGAAAAACCACCAGAGGGCACTGCCACCAAAGCAGATAAAACACAATAAGATGACATCATCATTTAATGTACACAACAAGAATGACATCACTGAATAGATGACGTCATCAAACAACGGTTATATGCTTTTGTGGCACTGACCTCTGGTGATACAAGGATGTGTGGTTGCAGGAGGATCTGTCCAACTCCTCTATGGTATCATCAGCCTGCCTGGCAGGGGATCTTAACCTGCTACCTTAGGAACCCCTTGACCACTAGACCACGGCATCCACAGGTGGAAATTCACTTTTCCATAACAAGAAATGCTTAATGCTAACTAGACCTGTTGGTGCTCATGACAGAGGGCTTGGAGCACAACAAATGCCTTTCTCCACTCAGAACAACTTTTTCAGTTCGATTTATTGTACTTGACAACTCAGCAAAAATCTGCTCCGCCTTTGTTTATTCCTTGTACGTATTGGCTCATCCTCAGACCAGTCAGCAGTTCTCCAGTTTTCTCTCCGACCCCAGATATACTTCTAACCACTCAATACCAACTGGACAGCTTCCCTCATGTCCCTTAAGGGGCCTTCACACTTAGCCGGATCAGACGCCGGATTGTCCAGGAGTATAGCTCCGGCAAACTCCGGTAATAGCGTGTAGACTCCGTGTTTCTTTCCGGCATTGTCCGGCATTGTCCGGCACTGTCCGGCATTGTCCGGCATTGTCCGGCATTGTCCGGCATTGTCCGGCATTGTCCGGGTGATCTGGGACCACCTTGGGACTCCGGTGGAAAAAATTAAACATGTGCAATTTTTCATGCCGGAGGTCCCGGAGTATTTAATCCGTGTTGATCCGTGTTGATATGTGTAGACGCCCAGTAGACTCCGCCGATCTCCGGGAATCTCCGTGTTGACTCCGGCATATCTCCGGCTACGTCCGGCGTCAACCGGGCATGAATATTTCGCCGCCATTAACGCCGGAGAGTACAAGGACCAACACGGTTCCACACAAATGAACACGGTGTAAAGACCGGTTATATCCGCGAAGGCACCCTGAAAATCCGGTTCACTCCGCACTCTCATGGGACAGTCGTGTTAACTCTGTGTTGCTTCTTGTTGCCACCATATTGCCCTCGTGTACACACCGCCAAACATTTATTTTTTGTTGATATTTTCAGCTCTTTGATCCCAAAACCCCCCGGAGTGAAAAATTTTTACTCCGGGACACTCCGTCGTCTAATCCGGCTAAGTGTGAAGGGGCCTTTAGAGCAATTAAATAGACAGAAGGGGAGAACCTTCCTCTGTCAAAAATCTAACACGTGGGGTAAATGTATTATTAATGATCATGGCGAGGACTAATTAACTCTTCTTCTCTCATCAATTAAAACCAGGTCAGGAATGACAAGCGCTGGTGTTAGAGGGATGCACCAATGAAATCTAGGGCAGCCTACACCATCATAATCATGGTCAATGCAAGGGTATTGTCTTTTTCGTGGGTCTGGTAGGAGGTGTAATGAGCATTTAAAATAAATCCAAAGAACTTCTTCCCCAGTCAGATTTTCAGAAATTTACAACATTTGCTTCAAAGAAGTGAAGGATGTACTCTATAAGTTGTATCAGTAAGCCTTTGTTGCTGAGTATTACAAAATAAAGCTAAACCCAGCAAAAAGTGACAGAGTAACCCTGAGCATTAGACATTCACCTGATCGCCACAAGCCCAACCTTCCCCCAGACAAGCCCCTGCACTTCATAAGCAATGAACGCTATGCATGTCATGTACATTGTCGGGCCAGACATTAATGCTAGAATCAATAGCACAGTATATCAAGTACACTGGCATTCCTGCACTCACTAATGCATACAGATATACCCTGCCCTGGTGGTATTCTATTCAGATTGTCGATTATTCAGTGAGAAATTAGGTTAACAATGTTCAATATAATTATGTTAGAATGAAACCAATTGTGCTACAACACTTGAGGTTAGCATGAACAACCAGCTACCAGGGCAGACAAAATGATGAGATGAAGGTTGGAAGACAATTTCAACATGAGTCCTTCCTTTTCCTTAGCATAAATACCAAGTAACAGGTACAGGAAGTTCGGAAACAAGGACTTTCCAAGCCTATGGCTTGCGCCTTATCCGCTAGACCACCAAACAGCTGTATACCTGCAGTTCAAAGAATATTATAGAATTACAACACAGTTAATGTTGTAGGGCTCTCGGCCAACCAGCAGCAAGGATTTATTATGACAGAATATTGCATGGCAATATTGCATGGCCCTCAGCCAATCAGCAGCCAGGACTCCTGCAGACAGACTATTGCACGGCAATGTTGCGTGGCCCTCAGCCAACCAGCAGCAAGGTTTTCTGCAGACAGAATATTGCACGGCAATGTTGCATGGTCCGCAGCCAATCAGCAGCCAGGATTCCTGCAGACAGAATATTGCACGGCAATGTTGTGTGGCCCTCGACCAATCAGCAGCATACAGCCTCACCGTTCACATAATTATAATTTTTGTGAAAGCATCATGACAACTACACAAGAGCACTATATTTTCAGGTTTTTTGAAATAATTTAGAAGGAGTTACCATAGAGGAGTTTGACAGATTCTCCAGCAACCACATATCCTTGTATCACCAGAGGGTCGAGTCACAGAAGCAGATAACCATTGTTTGATGACTTCATCTATTCAATACACATATCATTATCCTTGTACCAGTACAAACAGTTTATCGAGAACAGGTGCACAACCCTACATTCTAGACTCATCATTGTTGATAAATATCACAGAATCAAAAACAACTCAAATCTCTCCACATACTCTAGGTGAAGAGAAATCTGTTATCGTCTCAACTTAATTGCCAAGTGGACGGCTTAAGCGCTCTCATGACATCCTCAAAATGTCAGCCAACTTCCTAGTTGCCATCTCAACAGCTTTTGATAAATGTTCAGAGAAAATGCCCAACAGACAATTCAAACTTCAATCTTCGAGTATGTTTAGGCAGGGATTCGTGGCGCTAATTTATTAATTCTAAATAAACTTCCTGAAGTTCCGCTAAAAAATTTCAATGGCTCATGACTAAGACAAACAAAGATAATAACAAGATTTTAATGCAGCTGTAATTGCATTGAGTGAAAGATGCAATTCATTACAATATCAATGCCCAAAATAGCACCAACTGGAGCTGGAATTTTCATGAGTAAAGCAAAAAAAGATGCATTCCACTCTATAGAATATTCATGACTGTAATACAAACATAGCCTGAATATTACATGTTTAACATGAGTCATTTTGAATGTTGTGACTATGTAGGATGTGCAGAAATCCCAATCAAGTTGATTGATAGCCTTAATTACAGAAAAATCAATTACACTAAAGCAGAATATCATGATTGCCACTCACATGATTACAATGCCATGTTGAAGGTTGAGGATCCGAGCAGACCATATCGTTTAAGCACAAAAAAAAGCATGGTATCGTGTGAATGTATAACATGACACAATGTTGAAGCTGGGAACTACAGTCATTGTGGGTAGTCTCGTAGTTAAGGCATTGGCCAGCTCATCGAAAGGTTCTGCGTTCGATTCACTGGGTTATTGTGAGCTCAATCCCAGAGCTCTGAAACTGTTTGCATGAGAATGTTTAATTGCCAGGAATATATATGGCTGCCAATGGCTGTATGAGGTCTTCATTGGCCGGACTAAATATATGGCATCAGAGGTCTTCATTGGCAGAACTACCAATGGCTGTAAGACAGTAAGAGGTCTTAAATTGGCAGAACTACAGAGGTCTTCAAAGGCAAGACTACATATGGATGGCTGTGTATGAGGTCTTAATTGGAAGGAATACCCATGGCTGCATGAAGTCTTAATTGGTAGGATGACCTATGGCTGTATGAGGCCTTAATCGGCATGATAACGAATGGCTGTATGAGGTCTTAATAGGCAGGGCGACAGGTGGAGTTATGAGGTATTCATAATGAAGTTTTAATTGGCAGACTACTTATGGGGATATGAGGTCTTAATTGGCAGAACTACAAATGGTCGCAAGAGGTCTTAATTGGCAGAACTACTTTCGGCTGTACGAGGTCTTAATGGACAAGACTACCCATGACTGTATGAGGTCTAAACAGTTCATTTGCACCAGTAAACACCACACAGCTCTTTTAAATTGAACACCCACCTTCAGCAGTGGTGTTCCTGTGTCTAGGAGAGTTTGTTGATGAGGAAGGGTTGCTGTGGTTCATCCGAAGGACTTGGGTCACACCCCCCTGGCTAAACCCCTGGTTCATGCTGACCCTGCAACATAAAAAAATCATATCAGTATGGTAGATCATAATTTACTCAATAACCTGAAGCTGACAGACATTGATTAAACGATTCAAGTTATTGGAAGTCTCTGGCAGCATATTTTATTCACAATCATACATGTTGCTAGTACTTGCTACCCCACAACCAGCTTAGACATGGGATTTAACCCAGGACGTTCTCTTGAGAAGGTCGTAATGTGGAAGCACATTAACAATTTAATCAGGCAGGCCCGTAGTCAAGGTTCAAGGGGGCCGTTTGACCCACCCAACTTGGTCCATGTCCACACATTAGTCCACATCAGGGAATGCTTTTCTAAAAATTTGTTTCGAGGTTCCAGTTTATGAAAAAGACCCTTCCAACGCTAGCGGCTCGCTACAGGCCTGTCAGGAGAATTTATATTATCCAGATATTGAGTCATTTATCGACATTACACTATAGAAGCGACAACTTTTCTAAAAGTAAGCAAATCTTGGCGGACTAATAAGCACCCAAAGACTAATTCTCCATCATCAATAATGCAACTATGACAAGCTGAACAGAATTATTGACAGTCCAATTTTTCAAAAGAAATAGTTTTATTAGCATTTACCCTACACTGCAATCCAAGACAACTAATAATAGTTGCCAAGAACTGCATGCAGAGTCTACGCTGAGGCAAGTATCTTCGGTACTATTCAGGGGCAGATGCAGAATATTTTTCGCGTGACATATTAAAATGTATTGCGGGGACTGCTGTATTTTTTATTAGTTTTTATTAAAATTTATTAGGCCAAGGGGGAGGGGGATAGCAACCCCAAACCCCCCTCCTAATCCGCCATTGCTGTTAGTATTTTCGGGTGTATTTTGGTGTGGCTGATATTTTAAATGGCCTTACTAAGTAATATCATATCATCGTTACACCTGCCTCTTACAACTGAAGTATCAAATATACAGAATCGGATCTAAAATGACAAAAGACAAATGTGTCTCAAGAATTTCCAAAGGGTTACAATATAGCAGCTTGTATTGAAATGGTTGAATTCGATTCATGAAATGTATTCATTGTCATCATGGTGTCAAAAATAACAGCAGCCCACCCATACAGGATAGACTTTGACAAGCGAGTACACCCTGGCATGCATAACAGAGTAGAGGACAGATCATGCTCATGTATAATTCCCTCAAATATTCATATGACAATAGCAGGTCTTGTATGTGGTCCATTGTTAAGCTCAACTTTGCACACTTGAAGTGTTAAACAGTGAATCATCATAATGCCAAAACAATACTGAAGTGATAATCGACTCGTGTCATAATTGGAAAATATATAATTTATTGGGGTAAATTATAAACTGGTGATAATTCAACAGGTGCGTCACATCAGAAAATGTTTCAAACATTTTTAAATGAATTAAGGGCAACGTATTCTGTTTCTATAGCCTTAATTTAATTTTGCAAATATGCCAAAAGTAAACACATGATGTTTATAGATTGTTTTTAAAATGTTTATGACTCATCGGTTAACACATGGTGATGTTGCCTATGCTAACCATCTATGAGCAATGAAGCGTTAATTTTCTTCAAAAGTCAGTTTATGCGAGCAACCATTGGTAAAGGTATTGATTATACAATATTATATGATAACGTAAAGGGTCTACACCCCATGGGTGGGGTCTTTTTACCTGCCCCTTCATAGACAATGCCATATAATTACATCAAATATTATAATTCCAGGCAAATGCACAGATGTAATCTGATAAGACGTGTGTAAGGCACTAATTGGATTGGACAAATGTCAGCATAACTGTCAATCACGCACAAGATATTCACACTCAGTAACAACAGCATTAACTTTACGAATAAACACCATAATACAGAGACATGTGCCACAATGCAGTCTGAGGCTCTGAGCTAATAAAAAACTTTTAAAAATACTTGTGCATCTTGTGCATTGCAGGGTATTATCATGTGACTTCATAAATACGACAATACTGAATATTCACAAATAGGTAAGTGGACTTCCAATCCCTAATTCTCACTAACCAGTCCTTGATAGTGCCAATAAGTTGTCTGACCGTCATTTTGCCTTGACTTGGAAACTAAACACCAGATGACGTCTGACAAGTGAATCCAGGACTCGTATTGGCTGAGAGACTGTCTTAACCAATGGGTGTCCTGGATTCACGTGACGTCCTCTGCAGATTCGAAGTCTATGAAATTGGCTGTAAGAAGGTTGCAAGTGGCAAAAAGTCCCATCCACACCAGACACTGGCATCACCTTAATCACCACAACATTGCTCTTAAGGGTGACCTTAATGCAGAGGTTACACAGTCCTCCAAAAGTACTGAGATATCCTAATCATCTGCAAGTGTATTGCACACATTGAGCTACTCCCAAAATGCTGACCAATGCTGAAGTATACCTCATACAATATAGCTCAGAGCCTCAGACTGCATCGCGGCACATATGTCTCTGTATTGTGGTGTCTTGTGCGTGATTGACAGCCTTGTTGACCAGTAAATAATGACATTTGTCCAATCCAATTAGTGCCTTACACATGTCTTATCAGATCTCATCTGTGCATTTGCAGGGAATTATAATATTTGCCTGGAATTATAATATTTGATGTAATTATATGGCATTTTCTATGAAGGTGCAGGTAAAAGACCCCACACATATGGTGTAGACTGTAGACCCTTTACTTTATCATATATATTTAATATTATATCATATTCTAAAAGTGATTTCCAATAGCGTGTTTGTATAGAATGAGAAAGTTTTATACCCTGATCATTAGCCACCATTTCTGGTGGCTCCATGCCCTGACAGATGACATGTCTGGCGTGTCATCTGGGTACATGATTTTGGAGACTGGTGTATTTTTGTATAAGCATCAGGCCAGCAGTTTTCCTATAGATGTTTCAATGCGAAACAGATGGTTTCCCAATACTTTTGCAAAAATCATTGATCCCAAGAACCTGTACTAAATTTGCTTATCCATGTTCAATTCTACAAGAAAACCTTTATACACGAATTCACAATCTGATTAAAATGTCCCAATACTTTGTGCAACACTTCCAGGTGACACATTTCACCTAGGGCAATCACTGAGCACTACAATATATACTCAAGGAACAAGCCTTTTGGCAACAAGTCAATCCACTCTGACAGGACATAGATCTGGCAAACTCGGATAATAAAAACTCATACTGGTCTCAACTGATACCAGGGAAATCAAATCAAATAGAAACGAGCATAGAGTAGCTACTCTACAGTTCATTATATTGGAGGCCTTGAGCTCAAACACTGACGGATCAATACACATGATACGAGCTCACAAAAGTGCACATTTCACGCTATAATGAGTATTGACTGGTGACAACTCAATCAGGAACAGCGCGATAAACGGGTCAAAATACTGCATAGAAAACACTTGTTCCTACCTACAAACACAATAATATCCTAATTCCATGTAAATATAATGATATTATCATATTACATTATAGATATTCTTCTATTAATTGTCACTTTACCTATATTAATTATGGAGCAGTCCAACTGGTGAGATTTGGTTAATACTGCCTAATTCCATGTAAATATTATGATATTACATTATAGATATTCTTCTATTACTATAATAATTTTACCTATTTTTATTATGGAGCAGTCCAACTGGTGAGATAACACACAATCAAAGAATACAGATAGATATGTAGAATGTGATCATGCATGTCTACCGTCCTTATTCGACCATTTGTAATTGCACATTGACTGTCCTTGACTGGTTAGAGTATCACCTGGATATTAAAGTACATTACCTGGATATGACACTATCAATATATCTCGTAATGCTCCAATTAACAGTCACTGAAATTGCCAGCAACTCCAGCGTGCACTTGACAGTGCTATTCCTGCAGAGTCTGTGGCTCCAATGAACTGCAGCCAGCGTCAATCAGGTCCTGCAGATCGCGTGGAGATTATTGGGCCAATATGAGCAGCTGATGGGCCAGGCATTGCTAAGGGGCCTTGCTAAGGGGCACCTAAGCATGCTAAGGGGCTGCTAAGGGGCAGGGCAGGTATGAAAAAGGTCTCCATTGAGAGAGGAATTCGCAAGCAACCACTCACAAGAGCTCACAAACAGCTCTCTCTATTGCTGCCCCCAATCAAACACATATATTAACCCTGTGCACAGCAGCAACAGCAGCAGCATTTCTATTGATGGCGATACATCAACTGATTTTCTTCTTTTTTTCGGCACGTTTGCCGTGACAATTATGCTGTTCAGAAGAGCCTCACAGCATTTCAGATTCAGTATAATTTCTAAGGTATAAGTACAGTTAGTTCTATTAAAAACGGCCTGTCAAATTGAACTTAGACAACTTCTGCTATACAATGCTACCTGCCACTAAACGGAACTGTCCGGCTCTAGCTGGCTACACAAAACCGGATCTAAAAGTACTTACAGCACCATTTGGTGCATAAATTAGGAGTCACGCATATTGGTCATTTTTTTGTTGGAAAGATGCATGTCTATTCTATATACATATTTCTGACATATTAGATAAATTCCTTACATTGGCAAGGTTTATTTTATTCAGTGGTGGTAGATGTAGGCTGACTATTAGCTAGGAGTAGACAGAAGCAGCTGGTTTTAGCCAGTTATAGCTACAGCCAGGAATAGGTTGCGCGCTACAGCTGTATGGAGTCGACCATATTTTATAAAACTAACTGTATGGGGTTCCCAGTGCAGTGGGTCACATTGGCATCTCTAGCTCCAAGTGAAAAAACTTAATATATAATATTTGCCACATGCATGTAGATGTCCTTGTTACCATTACTAAACCATTGGCCATTATCCATTTATTATAGTCCATCGTATTACAGCCAATTTCATAAACTTGGAAACTAATCTTAGAGACTTGGAAGCTAAACTCCAGATGACGTCATGTTTGTGAACCCAGGACTACCATTGGCTAAGGCAGTCCCTCAACCAATAAGAGTCCTGGGACTCACATGAGTTACATGACGTCATCTGGCATTTAGTGTCCACTTCTACGAGATTAGTTTCCAAGTCTAAGAAATTGGCTGTAGTAGGCCTACAGCCAATTTCTTAGACTTGGAAACTAATCTCGCATCAAACTAATCTGGCATCAAGTTACATGTATACAACAACACTTGGGCCAAAAAACAAAACTCAGAACTGCCTGAGGAACAGACCAGGGACTATTCCACCAATTTAGATACAACCTGTCATATAGCTAGGCTTCCACTAAACTTTCGCCACGGTCCTCTCGGCGAAGTTTATGTGACTGTCGCTAAATTAAATGCTTGTGTGGCGAAAATCTGTCAAATTTAGTGGCGAAAATGACTATGAGCCAAGCAATCTGATTGGTCTTCAGAATGGTGTCATCATTGTATTATAAAAACTGCTTCAAATAATGGTGGCTAAACTGTCTCTGTTGTGGCTAAAACAATTTGGACTGCTTTAGCCACAGTGGCTAAGGCTGAAATTAATTTAGAGGAAGCCTAGTATAGCCTCAGATTCAGAACACCACATTTAGAGCGACAACGATATATCGAAACGAAACGAAGAAAACCATTGAGAACTGAGTTTTCAAACAATGAGATGTAGATTTAGCGGATAATCACCAGGCATTGGAATATTATTATAATTTTAACACAATCTAAAATCATGACTTGTTACAATGTTATTTCACAGTCCCAAAAAGCAACATGTATTGAAGGCATTTGAAGCAGTGCAGTCAATAAAGATAAATTGAAAACACTTGTTATTCTAGCTGCAAACCTCATTGACTTTCTCGAAATGTTTGTTTTTCTCAAACTCAAATTATCAATATTATGGATTGGCTCAATAAACTTCGGAGCGAATTGACCTTCCAGATTGTACGGATCCATTTTTTAGCTCCTTTGGTCCAATATCAACAGTCTTGATTTCCCTCAAGTTGCAGATTGAACAGATCACTCCAGTTCATTTTATAACAGGCTCCCCCAAAGAATGGTTGATGTTTTAATACATGAACAACCATGGAAGATGTAATGATGAGAGGACCAAGGATATTAGGATAAGTAATTAAGTATACATCAGGCTACCACCACCAACTGAACATCGATTTTATACTATTTGTCTGAGAATTCGCCCCAATTCATAACACACAAAAACTCCACTTTATATAATCCCATATTGGTTAAATAACCCAGTTAGTCATCTTCTTCTTTAACAAGCATTCTGTTTTTTTTCTGAACTTTAATCTGCCCTTCTTATATATAGGATCTAACTGGCTCCCAAACTATCCTTTTATGGGTATAAGTATGTTTCTTCCAAGATTATACTAAACCCCCATCTGCTACTTTCAACACTTAAACATGTTAAATATTAAAAACCCTTGTCCCAGTAACCCTGTTGCATTACCAATTACCTGATTATATTAGCTCGAACCTAGGAAGAAACATGTATTTTTCTTCCAAGCTCGAACCCTGTTCAGTTCAGTTGGAATCGAACTCACGACAATGGTAACGCCTTATCATATTTGCTAAACCAAATGGGCCATCCTATGGTCATAAATAAAAATTCATACATAAAATACCAAAGCAATATTTATTTTTGCTATTGAACTTATAAAAAAAACAGCCTCCCTAAGATATATAAATATTATTTATCATATCTTATTAACAGACTCTCTCTGCAATCCAGCCCTGAGTGATTGAGTGCCACACAATACCATGGACAGCTTCCATTTGGGTTAATATGCTCAGTCAACATGATCAGCCTCTCTAGATTACAGCTTATCACACACAGTAAACAACAAGCCCTGCCCCCCAGCACATGCCAGCGACATCTAGCCCCATCTAGCCCCATCTAGGTCTAGTGGGCATCCATTTCATTAACAACTTAAGTGGATCCATCTCTCTGTTTGTCTGCATATATAAACACTATAAACACAGCAGGGATTATGAGACCCTGGACACTGGCCCTAACTTAAATCCAACAAAACCGCCAAAGTCAGGGGTGCCTATTTCAAATAAGCACACTGAGTTGGTAAATGGGCATACCCCCAATCCCCCAATCCCCCCTCCCCCCCACCCCTTCGGCCATTTTGTATGTTCAACTTAATGGATATGCACAATTCACACTTTGATCATCTGCCAGGGTTATATATATCGTTCTATATCATTAGTATTATGATTTGAATTAAACTCAACTTGTCACCAAAGGGCAGACATAATGATAATATGGCAAAAGTATTGCTGATTGATGATTATATTCTGTTATATGACACAATCTTTCAGCACATGTATTGTATATATTAGTGAACCTTCATTTCAGAGCATGTGCATACATGTGGTGTTTTTATTACTGAGCCAGTGCAGAAGAGAAACATATGGGTTGCCATGGTAATGCTTGTCATGTTGTCATAGTAACATCAGCAACTTCCGGCTATCTGCATGATCTGGGTAGAGTTTTTGTGTTTGCTAGGGTCATTTGCAAAAGGGATAGAGTTTGTTTAAATCTGTGTAGGCCTATAAGGGGGAAGGGTTAGAGGGTGAGTCATTCTTGGACAAAAGACAGCTAAACCCCAAGTAGATCTATACATAAAAGCCCCTTGAAATATGGCATTATAAGTATATTAGTTATATCCCGAATAGGAGGGAGTTTACTGACATTTTTCTTGGTTATATCCCGACCCCGAAGGCAGAGGGATATAACCAACAATTTTTTTAGTTAACTCACAACTATGAGGGATATAACTAACTTATACTCCATTAGACATATTTACTAATTTTTTTTATTGTTTTGTTTTGATGCCTATATTACGCAAAAAGGAGGGAGTTAGCTAACATTTTCGTTGGTAATTGCCCGCTCAGAACAATAGGAAAACCGTATAAGTGTTGTATAATCTATATTAATGTGAATGGTTTTCACTCAGCTTTTCTTTCTCCAGGGGAATGGCTAAAAAGTCACCTCTGTATTGAAGGGTAGAATTAGGTTTGCAAAGATCAACGTGTGTGTTAGGAAAATCAAAGAAAATAGAACAGACATGACAATGATGTATGCTGGATGAGATGACATCACACCAGCAACTACTTCCTGTCTGGACGCAAGACCCTCGATCACACCTCTACGCAGGAGAGGGTCTTGTGGAATTCAGGGGGAGTAAGGATCCCAGTGGGGGAGCAAGCAGTTTGACAGTGTAGAAATTATATCATAAGATAACAATAGGCCAAGTCCTTGTACCAAATAAGACGATGCAACGTCGTATTGGACGAATTTTAAAGAACTATTTTGTTCGCCGCTTAGTTAAATTTAACGGGCGTAGTGATTGAACTACTTCCACGGCCTATCTCGGAATGCTTTAGGGTCTAGGCCTAGACTGGTCTACTTCACTGAAAATGTCATACATATCATATAGGTTGTCTGGTTATTAATGATGTCGTTAAGTCGAGGTTCATAGAATCATGCAGGTATTATAAATATCACCTCCATGGTAGAACTTCTTACACATAGAGTGACGACCAAATCTAATTTAAATATGTAACATAAAAATACCAAATGGACAAGCCTTTGATGATCCTTGATAATCTTCCAAGTAGGTGCAAGAGCAGGCAGATGAAGGGGCCCCAGAAGGGCTGCAGACACAGGGTTAAATGTGAGGGGGTTTCATGTATTGAAAGAAAACACACCACTTGGCTAAGTGCTGGATCAAACCATGTCTATGATCAAACCAGGGTCCTTGATGAAACCCAGGGGCGTCAATACAGGGGGGGGGGGGGGATATAGGGAGGGGATCATCAATTGCAGTAACCCCCCCCCCCTCCCTGAAATTCACAAATTAAAATTATCTTTTTTTACACACTTTGGTTTTGGTAAACTTCATATCATATGTCTAACTGCAAAAAAAAATAGTAGATCTACATACATATCCATGATTCCCATTACTTTACCTCTCGACAAGTATCCGCATTGACCACAACCACTCATACTTGTTAAGGGAATGGAATGGTGCGACAAAACAAAGTAGGAGCACATCCCCCCCCTCCCCCCCCCCCCTCCACCCTTCAACATTCAAGAGAAATTGACGTCCCTGATCAAACAAGAGCTAACAAGAACCTAGTGGTGGCTCAACTATTATTAAGATAAGTCGACTTTTTACCTGCCCTTTGCGCAGGTTATCGCCGCCATTTCGCAGTCATTTACTATGATCTATATGAGCGGGGAATGACTAAGAAATGATTGGGTCATAGATCTGGGAGCGATGATCTATGAAATGACTGGAAAGGACTAGGAAATGAAACTGGGAGCTGAGATCATGATGATCCAGGAAATGACAAGTAATTAAAGCTCCACTGTCTGTCAAAATCACTATTTTCTAAAACTTCATCAAATGATTGAAAATCAAATTATTTGATCATGGCACACTAAATATGTGTAAGCTAATGAATCTATCAGGCATTAATTACAAAAAATTAAACGATACATTGAAATAAATCAAAAAATATAAATAAGACCAAAATATTGGAAATACAATGGAAATTGCATCATCACCCATTGTTGAGTATTGTGATGTCATCACTTGGTTTGTTTACATTTGGATATTTGATGGCACGAAAAATTAAATACTAGGTGAAGTTTATTTATTTTATAGTAAACCCAGCAAGGCTCTTGATGGTAGATAATCAGTATTAAGATGACAATGAATTGCATGCAATAGATTTTGACCACTGTCATATATTGAATGACAATCCAGCTTTAAGTGACTGGGAAATGCAACTGGTAGCTGAGTTCACCATGTTCTAAGAAATGATTGAGAAATGCAACTGGGAGCTGAATTCACCATGTTCTAAGAAATGATTGAGAAATGGAACTGGGAGCTGAATTCACCATGTTCTAAGAAATGATTGAGAAATGGAACAGGGAGCTCATGAATTCACCATGTTCTAGGAAATGACAAATGACTAGGAAATGGAACTGGGAGCCCTGTTCTAAGAAATGAAACTTGGAGCTGAGTTCGCTCTGGTCTAGGAAATGACATTGACAATGAAATGAAACTGACAGAATGGAACCGAGAGCTGAGTTCACCAAGTTCTAGGAAAGTGCTAGTAAATCACAGCGAAATGAAACTGGGAGCCAGTGTGTAAAGTTAGGATTGATGATTCAGTAGCCAAGTGGGCTCTTAATCTGACAAATTTAGGAGCCCACACCAAAAGTTGAATGGTTCTGGGAGATGAGTTCACTCTGTTCTAGAAAAATAAATGACAAGAAAATGGGTCTGGGAGCTGAGTTCATCGATCATGAAGGAAATTGGGAAATGGAACTGTGAGTTAAGTTCACCATTTCCAGGAGTTGCCTGGGAACTGGCTATATCATCAATGAAATCTAGGATTTGCGGTCACTGATCGCCACCATAGTAAAAAAAAAAAACACCAATCCCATATCTCCCAAGTTTTATAAATTGGTTTGCTGGTCACTCGTGAGGCCGGGGTCCGGGAGTCCGCAGCCCCTGGAACAAGCTCTAGCATCTGAGGTGCTCTAGCTCTCTGATGCATTCTGAGTATTTTAGAGCTACCAATAGGTTATGGAACTCAAAATTTATATATATATATATGTTTTACTTAAGTTGCTAAATTTTGATGCCTAAAATAGCACTGTAAATTACTCCCCTTTCAGTTTAACCACCTTTGCCGGGCATTGGCACCAATTATTATAAATATAACCTTGTAAAACTGGGCAAATGAGGGTTTTTGGCTAATTTGTGCTGGTCAGCGGGTTTTAACATTAAATGCGCTGGTCAGACCCGCCAACTGAGGGTCACTTGGGAGTAGATTGAATCCCTGTTGCTCAAAAATCATATCTCTCATCTACATTTGTATGTCTAATTCCTGAAGTCAGTTTACCTCTATTCTAGGCCTACGTACGTATGTAGAGTATCTCAGCTGAAATGAACTCGCCATTCTACTACAGCTCACCCTAATAAAGAAACCAGTTACCTGCAATTTAGTTCACAATTTACGGCCATTCATACTGATACACGGATCATCCGACAACACAAATGCACCGCAAGCCGCGGGTGCTTGTTTGCTTGTTTACACGCTGCCTGGTCAGATTGCCTTGTGAAAGAAACGTCCAAAATAGAAACGTCACCATATCTATCTATCCACAATAAACTGTACAGAATTGTAATGAAATGCGTTCTCTTTGCTTCAACTCTCTTATCATGCACTTTCTTATAACGAAGTTTACACAATTTATAATAACACTTGTTCAGAAGTGTATTCCGGAGGACTAATTCTGTTTGGACACGAATTGACTATATATAGTAGGGCTATTTAAACCCGCCAGAGGGCGCCATTAACTGACAACTGAGTACCCATATTTGAAAGGAGCTAGAATAGTCCTCTTTCCAATGAGGCATAATTGATGATCTTTTTTGTGCGCTGATACACAACGTTTACTCCTGTTGTAAGATTTCGTCACTCAATCGGGTAAAAAAGTTAAAAGTTCAAATATCAGTTGTCGCACATTTTTCTGTAGAATTCCAGCATATCGGAACTTTTTTGTCATTTAATGAAAACAATAAATTGGGCCAAGGTTTACTGTTTACATGCACAAAATCATTCTCGGTTTATAGAAATAAACATGCAGGGTTGATAACATCACCTCATACAAAATATTGTCCACTACTCGTAGTAATTGTAGTGTACAGGATCATCTTCACACAACCCTTTTTTAACTTTTGACTTCTCGGATTCCTTGGGAGATGACAAGACCTTTTGCTGGTCAACTTGTTTGGTCAAGTCGGCGACAACCAAGCCCCAAACAGTGGCTGCTCCGACGGCTTTCGATATGAGCTAATGACAACCAAGAAGAGTGTCATCGCTTTCGTTTTGTTGCCGAGTACTACATGCAGACAGCAATTTCCCAGTTCAACTCAAGGCAAAGAAATAAGTAATACTCTCTTTTTTTTCACTACTGTAGCCTAGGTACAGACGGAAATCATCTCATTCTGCATTAAGATTGTGCAATGCACTGTACATGGCAAAAAAATTTTCAAAGTATTTTCTGAATTTCCATTAATTAACACTTGTGATCTATATTATCAACACTTATAAATATGGGTCTAAATTAAATATTTCAGTACACTCAAACAATACACACTTCCAACTAAATATAAATGTTAACTTTTATTCATTCATAAATTATTACATTAGCAAACCTAAAGATTGCCATTTCATAATTGATGATTTAAGTAATCTAGCCAAGATATAGTAGATATTTGCTGAGGCTGCCTAT
This sequence comes from Alitta virens, assembly GCA_932294295.1. Taxonomy (NCBI): domain Eukaryota; kingdom Metazoa; phylum Annelida; class Polychaeta; order Phyllodocida; family Nereididae; genus Alitta; species Alitta virens. Next base: position 15,650,103 of record OW028582.1, read on the forward strand.
ATATATATGTATACTATTTGTATAAACATTTTAAAATGGAGTTAGTCCTACAAGCTTCACCAATATAATGTAAAATTATATAATAGAAACTAACTACCGAAAATTTGTGAAACACCACAATATTAGTCTTTGAGTACACCTTGAAGAGAATGCTTTCGGCGACATCAGCATCAGTGAATGAGCACTTTCACTCAGCCTTTTAATCTGCAAAACAAATCAGTGTACACTTGTTACTTGGAAGTACACTTATCTACTGGGTTTTAATCTAATATTTATATGAGCATTGACCAATTTACTGTAATCCCTATTTCTAGGAACTTGAGAACGTGAAACCATCTGATCACTTGCTTAGACTAGCAATACTTCAAGAGATATTTTCACATCAGTCATAACAATGTGTCTTCATCAAGTCAAAATGACATGTAAGTAGACTATATATACATGTAGTCTGAATACTTGTTTTTCCAAAGATCCCAACTAAAAATTAATAATAATGTTTACCTAATACATTTTGGCCAACGAGATGTTGCTTTTCATGTTTTTGCCTTTTTTCAGAAGATTGGAATGATCGGTCACAGTACTGACAGACACAAGAAGCCCTTTCAATTTTGACCTCTATCTGACCTTGTCTGATGTTCTGTCCATTATTGCTGTCATCTTGTTCTGAGGACATTTTTTTCAAATAATCAGTATATTCAAGTTCTTTACCATCCACTTTGTCAGGCACAGCAGAACTGTCACCATTTTTTTTATTTTCCGAAGAGCCCCTAGAGGTGAGACTCAGAGCTTTACCATCGTCATTTGATGGCGAATCGCATGAGACAGTCTCATTGATATCAGCTGAAGCTTTGTCATCACCAGTTACAGATTTTAGCTGTTCATCACTGGAGAAGTGAACTTTGACATGCTCGGTCAACACCTCTTCTATTGCAGCACTGTAGTCACAAAATGAACATTGCAACGCACTAAGAATCATGTGGTACTTCAAATGGGAAAGTAGGTTTTCTTTGTGAGTGTTGGTGAAAGGACATCGGTCACATCGATACAGCTGTTTCGGTTCAGAAAAATCCTCCGAGTTCTCGTACAATGCTAAGTGGTCATGGACTCCTTCAGTAGAAATCGGGTCATCTTTGTTCATGGGGAAGTTTGCTGCAGCAGCGACGTCAGCTGAGATTTCTGGCAACTTTGCTAAGTTGCTCAACGACTGCATGCTTAACAGGTTAGGGTTTGGCATCATGTGTAATTTCTTGTGTTGCAGCAGAAGTTGGAAATTCGGGACACTGTAGTCACAGAATTCACAAGTGAAGTGTTGTTTGCATCCATGCAAGAGAACATGGCGCTCAAAGAAGATGCGTTTCAGTGTGGCATACGGACATCTGTCGCAGTTAAATTTCAGCACGGACACACGTTCCAGGATGTGTTCACCATTCTCTTCGATGTACTTGACATAAAAGTGAGACGGGACCTGACCTGAAAATACACATTGGAAGGAATGCTTTTGAGAGTGCAAATGACATGCAATGGGAACTTCACTAGCCAACTAACATTTAATGACTCAGGAATCACCCTTACAAGATTTTCAGTTTTACTTACCAGAATCAAGCCTTGGTCCGCTGGAAACTTTAGGTCTTTTGACGATATGCTCCTCAGGTTCAATTTCAGCAGGTCTTTTCAGTTGAACTTCTGGATCATCTTCTCCATCATCTACAATATGCTTCAAATCTTCGGCATCAACTGAGGCTGCCATCTCAGGACCCTCAAAGTCAATGATGTCATCACACCCTGGTTCATACTGTTGCGAATGCACTTTGATGTGTTGTGACAATAGCTTCTTCTTCAGAGTATTGTATGAGCAGAAGTCACATTTGAATATTTTTTCTGGTTCTTGCGTGTTTTCATCATTTTGCCCCTTTTCTGTGTCCTCTGCCTTCATTGTCTTTTGTGTCAGCAGTTCATGCATTGTTTCGTGTAACTTTAAGTTCGCAATTTTTACATTAGTGTATGGACATTTTGAACAAATGTGAACCTTCCGTAATGAACCAGTTTTAAGTATTTGACCATTTTCATCGACAACATAGCCCTGCATGCAATATTTGTCACCAATATCACTTTCACTGATATCCATCTTCCCTTCCCTGTCGTCATCATATGGGATGAATTTTTCTGGCGTTAGCGGGCAACCCCTTATTTTAGAGTTTATTATCTGCTGTTTCAAAGTAGCCATTTCAATAGTGTCACAGTAATCAGACATGTCAGACTTGGCTGGCGATCCCATTGGAACTGATGAATGGTTGACGGCAGTACCGTTGGCTTTAGCACCGTACGATGGAGAATGCACCTTCTGGTGGTGATGAAGTTGGTGTTTCTGCTCCACCCAGTAAGAACAGTGGGAGCATTTGATTGTAGCAGATGGTCTGGCCCGATGAAATTGTTTATGGTAAATCATACCATTTCTGCTTTTGCAGACAAACGGACACTGGTTGCAGGTTTGTTTGCCACCCTTCTGAGTGTAAGCAATATTTGCTAGCGTGGATTGCCTGGAGTCTTCATTGGTATCCCCAATTCTTAAGTCGGGATCACAGGCTGAATACAACTGCTCTTTGTGTTCAGGGTGTAGCCGCATGTGCTGATACAAACAGCGCATTACACTGACAAAATAAGGGCAATATTTGCACTTAAACCTATTTCCAGGTTGATATTTGTGGCAGATCTTATGTATGTCCACTAGGTTGGCCTTATTCGCTCGGTATGGGCAGATATCACATACAAATCTTTTAGAAGTTGTTGCAGGGATTGGGTCTGTGTCTTGATTTGACACAGGATCAGGCAGCTTAGCCACCTGATTACCCTCAGATATCTCTTGTTCTAGATCCATGCTGACGTTGTCCTTCCAACGACGTCCCCTGCAATCACAACAACGTTGATTTCTGTCCTAATACACAAGCATTCATCAACAAACATCAACAAATTTCCCGCGTAGTGGTCATTGCACTTCTGATTTACGCATGCGCATGGGCATTTTCAGTATGACGTCGTTCACCAATCAACGGATGTGGGGTGTTGAGTCTGTCTGCAAATCGCGACGCTGATGTACATTGTTTTTTGGAACAGTACATGGAAATCGTACTAATTTAGGTATAATTTGTTATAATTTAACATCGTTCTGTTTCAAGAATGAGCTCAGTTAAGAACGAAAGACCTCAAATGATTCTATTCGCCTGACCAGTGACCACATGCATAATAAAAGTAAAATATTCCAGCGTATGTAATATCGCTCATAACCGGTGCATGATTCTTAGCTTTGTAGCTGGATTTGGCCGTCTGGTTATTGACCTTCCATAGGTAGCAATGTTGTCAGAAATTCTGAATTAGCAGAGATGGTGATCGTGCATACTTTTGGTGACGCATGACGGTAATGGAAAAGACAAATTTAGACAATTATTCCTTGCAAGTCACTTGTGAGGTAAACATAACTTGCCCATTACTTGGTCTTGTAATTTGTGGCTGAAAAGTCACTTGTGCAAAACTTGCAAAAACAACTGGAATAATAAATACTGAATAAATGAAAATCTACAATTTGACTTGACAAAATTATACTGATCAACCAACATTTACTCCAAAAATATATTTTAATTTGACTTTTACAAATGATTTATTTACTCAATGTATATCCCACACTAAGATAAGGAAATCTCTTGCATTTATTCTAAGCTAACAGTAGTTGCGGGGACTACCTTGAGCCCTATATTAGGTTAACTCACCACCTGTGTTAACTCAACGCCTGCTGGTCATAGTCAACTCACCACCTGTCCTAATCAGCTGACAGCCAGTCCTAGTCAACTAACCGCTTTTAATACAGCTAGACAGACAGACGGAGATGTTTATTTTGCCGCCATATTACATATATAATACACATGGTACAAATATAATACAATACAGTATCAGAATTAACATGGTGCTGGTAACAGACATTTTAACAAATGTCGCTGGCATACCTGCTATCGTGAACTCATTAGTTTTGTAAACAATCATTAAAAATGTATGGCTAAATAGAGAAAAATTAGAAGTTCATACCTATACTAATAATACTACATTTTCTTTAGCTAACTCCCAGACTTTGGTGTTTATTGCTCTAGAGATGCATATATGAAAGTATTGATATGGAAACTGTTTGTATTTTCAGAAATGATCTGACCTAAGCCCCAACATGTATGCTTTCTATAAACAACTTCATGCACCTACTGGTGTAGAGCAGTCAGTATACTGCAATTTCTTCAGCACTACGGAGAACAACCTTGTTGTTGCAGGCGTAAATGTGCTTAGTGTATATCGACTGAATCAAAATGCTGAGGTGGGTTTTTGTAATTTGTTGAAAGAGCTATCTATTGGACACTTACTTCTGACACTTGATTAATGTCTTATCTGAATATCATTTAAATCATTTCAGTCGTCAACCAAAACGGGTGACAAGCAAGGTGATTTTCCCATTTTTGATTCATGAGATTGTAGACACAAATGATCCAATGTTAAATATTTATTTTCTTGCTAAAATGTAAACATTATTATTTCTTTTCCCAGATGCCAAGATAAAACGGCAAAAATTGGAGTTGCTGGGAACTTTCCAACTCTTTGGAAATATCATCTCCATGAAGGCTGTGAGGCTTGCGGGAGCAATCCGAGACTCTTTGCTTCTTAGTTTCAAGGATGCTAAGGTTGGCTATTTTTCTTTGGTTCATTGTACATGTACGTTGTTGTCATTTTACAAATTTGTAGTACATATCACAACATGTTCGGTTTCTGAATGACAGTATTTTCATTCAAGGTACTTATTTATTTCAGTTGTCACTAATTGATTATGATCCTGGTACGCATGACATCAAGACATCTTCTATGCATTACTTTGAGGAAGAAGATTTAAGAGTAAGTTATCGTAAAACTGCCTCGTGACACAAAAGTATATAATGCAGGGTATCCACTGAACAGGGAAAACGGGGAAAATTGTAAAAATAAATTCCCTGCAGGGAAAATTCAGTTATGAATTTCAGTGAAAACACAGGGAATTTTTTCATTGTATGTATAACAATAGGTAAAATGCTATTGGGTACCGGGAGACTGTATAATCACCTGGGAAAATATCTAGTGAAACGGGAAAATCTGGGAAAATACAGGGAACTTTGTTTTCTAAATTGAGTGGATACCCTGTAATATGATTGATAAGTGAAATACAATTTCAAGAGATTCACTTAAACTCCCTGTAATGTGTAAACCTACATCTATGGACATGTTGTATCTAATTATTTATGTTGGAACTGTTGAATACATGTGTATTTTGTATATTTTTCTGATAAAGCCTTTGAAATTTAGTGTTTTTGTTAATTTTTGATACTTCCAGGATGGATTCTTGCAACAAAGACATCATCTTCCTCTTGTGCGCACAGACCCTGAAAACAGATGTTCTGCTATGCTGGTTTATGGCACAAAACTAGTCATTCTGCCATTTAGGAAGGACACAGTCTCTGAAGAGACTGACAACTTTGTCACTGGAAGGTGTGTGAATTATTGTACTGGTTGTATGTTTGCCCTACTTTTAATATTGTTTAATTCTTAGATTATCAGTTAGTTCAGCAGAGCTGTGTTTGACTGTCTTGTTTATTGCGTAGAGGGGGCATTCAAACACATTTTAACCTTAGGTTGTTAGTTGGTCATGGTTAGTGATAAAATTAATGAATCAATAATGATGCTTAAATAATGCTTGAAAATTATTAATGTTTAAATTTATTTTATGTTAAACTGTGTGTTTTCAGCAAAAGTCAAGTAATGTCATCCTATATTATCAACCTCGGAAAGATGGATGAAAAGATTACAAACATCATTGACTACCAGTTTCTTCATGGTTATTACGAACCCACCTTGTTCATTCTGTATGAACCGCTTCCCACTTGGACGGGGTAAGTGAATGTTTGTAACAGTCAAACCTTGTTTTTAGCCTTCGAATTTGACTGTGCTGTATTCTTCATTAACCCTCACATCAAAACAAATTGGTTGCGGTCAAGGAATTCTGTAGTGACTGGCTCTTGTCATATCTTGTGAATTTAATGAGGGAAATTAAGAAAAGCCAGTATATATTATATTCGTTCTTTGTGAACTTCCTGTGTACATGATATTGTCGTTCTTCATGGGTTATTAAGATAAAGGCAACAATTGCACTTCTTCCTCCTTACATTTTTCACTTATTTGCATTAAATTAATGTTTCATTCATGTTACAGTCGAGTAGCTGTTAGGAAGGACAGTTGCAGCATTGTGGCCATTTCTCTAAATCTCCAGGAGAAGGTGCACCCAATCATTTGGTCCCTGGCTGGTCTGCCTTATGACAGCAATTGCACTTACCCTGTGCCCCGTCCTATAGGTCAGTCTGTGTATGAATGCCATGTATTATTTTCTCATCTATGACAAGTAATTGAAATTAATTGTGTGTGGGTTTTGTGTCTATTATCTTCATATAGTTCGAGCTCTGCCGTCATCACAATTTACACCCTTGGCAGGCCTATTCAAGTATTAATCTTTCTCAACTCCCTGAGGAGTATGCGCCCAACCTGCAGCCATTACGGTGCACTTAGGGTCAATGCGCATCAAATTACAATCACTGCCTATAGCTTAGAATTTAATTTGGTTAGCTTGCGGGCTACAGGTTGATGCATTTTAGGATATTTAAATGTATAGTAAAGCTTGTCAACATAGAAAATTTGAAAAATTTATGAAGTAAGAATCCATTGTCACTGATTTTTGATCAGAATTGTGACAACAATTTATTGTTTGATTTCTATTGTTTGGTTTTGTTTCTTTGACAGGTGGTGTACTCATATTTGCGGTGAATTCTTTGGTGTATCTCAATCAGAGTGTACCCCCATATGGCGTATGTCTCAACGGTTTGACGGATTTCAGCACAGACTTCTTACTGAGTACGCAACATTTTCTACTGCAAATCTGCATAATAACTGCATTTATTCAATTTACTTATTACAAATTACGTTTCTTTTTTCTGCAGAGGAGCAAGAAGGCGTGAAGATGACCTTGGATTGTGCTCAGGCTTGTTTTATCACCCAAGATAAAATGGTCATTTCGCTGAAAGGGGGCGAACTGTAAATATTCAATACTTTTATTGTATTCATTCACTATATAGAGTTAATGTAGGCCTACCTAATTCCTTGAAAACCTGCAAGCCTAAACTACAACTGCTTGAATTTACTTTTCACTATCATTGCCTAAATACCTCCATCAGATGATTAGTTTGTTTTCTTAACAGAGTGTCTGTTTTTTAAAATATAATATAAGGGTTATCATGGAATAATTTAGGTGGATCATGGAATTGTTTAGGTCCATCATGGAATCAGGTTCACTTACTATACAATTTACTTGGTGCTTTTATTAATTAATTAATTTTTGTTATCTAGGTATGTATTGACGCTGATGGTTGACGGTATGAGAGCTGTCCGCAGTTTCCATTTTGACAAAGCTGCTGCAAGTGTCCTGACTACTTGTGTATGTATTGCAGATATTTGTTTATGTATTATTATGATGCTAGTGATGTATGGATTACCGTTTTTGTGAGATGATGTGTGTATCATTATTTTCCTATAATTTTATGCAGATGTGTACTTGTGAAGATGGATTTATTTTCCTTGGATCTCGTCTGGGGAACTCAATTTTGTTGAAATACACAGAGAAGGCGTCAAACGATGTACCATTAAATTCTGTTAAAAAGGATCAAGTAAGTGCTTTTCATTCTCTAATATGACATTTGCAAGCAAAACCGTCAGTGTCATCATAGAAAGACGGACCAAGAAAGATGGTACAGCTACCCAGCACCTGCGCTATAGGTGTACAACTTATTTATATGGTGGCTCTTAAAAAAATATCGTCAATTTCAATTACATGATTGTAAAGCGCCACTGAATATGCCGACTGCATAAATTTGAGTGCTATAAAAGTGTCATAATAATAATGATAGAAAGCTATTTTGATCTGACATACAAAATTGAATCTAGCCAATAAGAAAAATGTTAGTAAGAAATAAACTCTCCTTTGACGTTTTTCCTCATTTGACTTTCCGTTTGTCAGCCTCTTGTTAATTCAATTACTACTGACAAGTGCTTCTGTATGAGAGATATTAGTAAATATTTCTTGGCTTGTTTCGTTTTAGGAAGAGCCACCTCAGAAAAAGAAGAAGTCTGACACCATGGGAGAATGGATGGGTATGTATGATTATTTGAACTTCAGGTTTTGAAATTTTCTTAACAAATACAACACTGCTTTTGTTGAAGGATTGTGTTTCAATTTTGGTTGATTGCAAAATAATTTCAGCTTCGGATGTCAGCCAGTTGGATGATGATGAACTGGAAGTGTACGGAGAAAGTCGGACGGATGTTCTTGGTCTCTCAAATATCACTCAGTACACTTTTGAGGTAATTCATTAATATATAGATCCATGTACAGCGCTGAAAAATGGAAATTTCTTTCGTTCAGTAGATCATCTAGAAAGTAATGGTTTATGCATTCACAGCTTTTAATAACAATAAATCAACAACAATCTCCACGAATGTCTGTATATATATCCGAAAGATACAAATTAATTACAAAAGTAGTGTATTTTTCCAGGGGGGGTCACTATCTTATGCATGGCACTGTAATAGCTCATGCAAAAGATAAATTCATGATGTGACTGCATAGTAAAGGGACTAACTTGTTCATTGCATTAATTGCGAAGAATCAGTTTAATATACTGATTCTTCTGTAGGCCTACTTCTTTTGAGGTGAATGTAATTTTTGAGCCTGGCATTGTGTAATGAGCTTGAAATTAAACGTCTGAAATTTGTATTTTTTTGTTCAGGTTTGCGACAGTATCTTGAACATAGGGCCTTCCAGCCAAGCTGTCATGGGAGAACCAGCATTTCTGTCAGACGAGTTCAGCAACATTGTAGACCCTGACCTGGAGTTGGTCACTACTTCTGGATTTAGCAAAAATGGAGCTTTGTCCGTTCTTCAGGTAAAGACAATAGAATCTCTTTCATCATAGTTAGGTTTTTACTAAAGAGTAATATGATAAAAAAAACTCGGTACCGACATATGTAGTAATTCGCTTAATATAAGACTTCATGACCGACCGGTTTGAACTTTCATAACCCGCTCGGGGTCAATTTATAGAACATGATTCACAAATTTCACAGCCAAAATTCTTTGCATCATTATTAAGAGAACCTCCCATCTACAGCAAATCTGGCTAAATTATGACTATTCTAATAACTGCACTTGTATTATGAAAGCTTCATTCCTAGCTTGCTCTATATTTTGGTAAATATCTTTGGTGGAGCAAACATTAAATTTGAATACTCAAATTAGGAGTGACGCCAGGATTAGATTCTATTTTATGCTAATTTCATTCTATACAGAGATCGATCAGGCCCCAGGTGGTAACGACATTCGAATTGCCAGGGTGTATCAACATGTGGACGGTGATAGGGAATCCCATTGATGAGAAAAAAGAAGAGAAAGAGGAAGGGGTGAGTCGAACATGTTATGAAATTCAGTGGTTAAAACCACAGGCAACTGGCTGGAGCTCCACACTATGCCCACTCGGTAATATATAATACCAAATGGGCATGGTGTGGAGATCCAATTGCCTGTGGTTCAGACTGTCTCCAAACTACATTAAGATAAGAGTGGTGTTTTGGCCTACTTCAGAGCATTTTATTAAAACTTCAGTGAATGTTATTTATTTTGTACTAAAAGGTTATTCTGAAGAAAAAAATGGTTATATTATAGATGGGACATGCATTAGGCAACACTTATTTAATTTTAGCATCTTGGATCTTGATCCGCTGATACAACAAGAAATGTGCTGACAGGAAAATAAAATAGCACGTCCTAATGTTATTTAATATGAAATTTGATTTTTGATTTTTGACCGATCAACCCATCAAAAATTTCCCTGAGAGGATCCAAGTAGCTGTAGATCAAATAAGTGTGGCTTACATAATTTACAATCCTAATCATCATCAACTAAAGCGCATTAGTTGGCATTGTTTATTCTATTTATTTATGGGTTATTTTACAGGAAGAAGAAGATAGTGAAGCCAAGGAACCCCTGGAGAACAGCCATTCCCTTCTTATTCTGAGTAGAGAAGACAGCAGTATGGTAAACTCACTGAATATATATTGTGGAACCTCGCTACCTTTTGCGCACATTTTACTCATCTTAATGGCACATAAATTTATATTGATATAGTAACAAAATGTTCAGAGTTTGTTGATATTGTTGGTTTTAAAATATAAGGTTTAATTAGAGATGTCATAGAAATGCATTTAAGCATAACAATTGTTTTGTGTCATCGCCATCATTTTGTGTTAATGAGGCTTTAGTAAAATTGGGTTTTATTGCTATTAGGCGAGTAAAAAAACCCCACCCATGGGGTAAATGTATAATATATATATTCTCTCTCTAGCCTCATCAATCAACCCTCAATAGTGGCAAAAAATTGCCTTAGAGGGCTGCACTTTCTATATACTTGTCACTAATTTATGATTTTAAAAGTTTCCGGTGTTCTTCAGATTTTGAAAACCGGAGAAGAAATAATGGAACTTGACCACAGTGGATTCAGCACCCAGGGCCCAACAGTGCATGCTGGGAACATGGGAAATAATCAGTATGTCGTCCAAGTGTCGGCAAACGGAGTTCGCTTGCTAGAAGGAGGTATGGTCATTCTGGAGTGTGTAGAACAATGATAATAAATCAGTTACCAGGGCTGCCAACTCTCACACATTCGCTGTGAGACTTTCGCTTCTATCTCACTCCTTAAATATTATATATTTTCTTAACACATATAGAACTAGAATTAATGTTTCATATTTTATTGTAAACCATATCACACACATTCATCGCTCCAGAAGTTGGCAAATCTGAGTTACTATGATGATCAGACATGTTACATAATACTTTCGATTAGGAAAATGGTTGCTTATTAAACCAATATTTCAATTCAATTTCTTGATTCCTTCGGCTGACACTTTTAAGTGTATATGCCGTAAGTTAGTATTATCATTTACATGGCAAATAAGGATAAAACATGAGAATAATATATGGTACATAATAAAATTGAGGTGCTTATACATATATAAAATATATAATAAATGATCAATGCCTGGCATGCACCACACCTGTATCATATATAAATGAACTAATCACAGTGTACAGCTGGGATACTACATAAAAAGTTTTTCTAGAATTTTTCATAATATTCAACTTCTTAATTCCAGTGAACCAGCTTCAGCACATTCCAATAGACATTGGCTCTCCAATAGTTGTTGCCTCCATAGCAGACCCTTACTTAGTTCTGATGAGTGAGGAAGGACAAGTCATGTTGTTGATCTTAAAAGAAGATGCTTACGGCACCGGTGTCCGATTGACAGTCAGTCGACCTCAAATTCCACTTCAATCCAAGATCTTGACGCTGTGTGCTTACAAGGACATCAGTGGCCTCTTCACGACATCCATTGGTGACAATGAGGTTACAGAACAAGAGCCAGCTGAAGAGAAGTCAACATCCATGGATACCAGCGGTACACTTGACAAATCGTAAGTTTCATATCGTGGTTTGTGCTTGGACCTTTCCATTATGCCCACCGTTGGTTTTTTATTTATTTTATTTTATTTTTTATAGTGTAATGATTCTTTATCATAACAAATATGTTGACAATAATGATGACTGGTGGTCTCAGAACTTAATTTAAAGTTATGTCAAGACTACCAATTACATGAAAAATTATGAGGTCCCAGACCCGGTGGCCTTTCTAGGGAGATTATGTGTAAATTGGATCATTCCAATGTAGTCATCTTTATTTCGCTTTAGCATTTTATTTGTTAAGCCCACAGACCTGTTGTCACGCTAGAATAGGACATGACAATAATTAGTAGTCATATTGTGGGGAGGTTTTACTGTGTTCTATTCTTTGCAACCAGTGGTATTTAATTCTGTTGTACTCGTTTTAAATTCTCCTACTACATTTGCATTGTCAGTATATCTTGATATAATGGAATATCAATAATTACTGAATATTTTTTTCACTGACCTTAACCCAATATGTTTTGTACTTGTAAGGACGCGGAATATGCCAACACAAATTTGTCTCACATGTGTATTCTTTACTTCGCAATGTGGCACAAGGGCACATTAATTTTGAGTACAGTACCAAAGAAACTTTGTTTCCTCTACAGGGCTGTTGATGATGAGGATGAACTGCTTTACGGAGATTCTGAGCAGAAAGAATCTACACCCACTCCTACGATGGACACCTCCAAGACTGAGTGAGTCTTTCATTCTGTTTTTATTGTCTACTTTAAGACCACATTTATAATGCTATTTGGTATGTATGTCCATGTAGTAGTCTCTATTGACACGTCAAATAACTAATCGGCTTCAGCGGTAGTAAGTGCTGTGCTATGATGTGAGTTTTACTTCTCAAAACAAGTAAGAGAAAGTTGTAGTCATGTTCATATTATTGGTGATTTCAATGTCTGTTTCTTTTCATTAAATGGATTTCCTGAAAACAGGCAAATACCTAGAGGGAATTCCTGGTATGTGGCGTGTGTGAATGGTTTATGATGTTTGTGTTGATGATATCTGAAGCATGACGAATAACGTCAGATTAGACAGACAAAGTAACATGACCCATCCACTCCATCAAAGCCACTTTCAGTTCATGGCCGAAGTGGCTGAAATACTGGTCTAGATTTGGACGAGAGACCCTGTATTTAAAACTATTCATATTCTACATGTAAAGTTCCCTGCTCTGTGTGCTGTTTAGAGTAATTTCCCATGCTACTACTGTCATTTATATGTTCCTTAAATTCCCTGAAGTTTTGCGTACTTTCATCCTGGGGCAGTACAGATTTTAAATTAGATACATGACATTGTCTCAGGGACTTCTCAGTGGTGCTTCTATGCCCACTGTCTGAGTAAATCAAACTGTTTCTGGACAATGAAAATGTGTTTATTATAACCTGGTTTCACATGTATGTAGCCTGCCTTTGATTGTAAATACTATCACACTAGGAAAAAAAAATTGTCATTCTTAGTAAATGTGTTATCATATTAAACTTACATGAGAGCTTGTGACAACTTTATATGTACTACTTTATGATTATGCATAATTTCAAAAATGTTCTATAAATTTCAGGGATCAAGATAGCGAGGAGGAGTTCTCGCCATCTTACTGGGTGTGTTTGGTCCGTCAGTCTGGTGCGATGGAGATCTGCTCGTTGCCCGATTTCACGCAATGCTTCTTGGTCAACCACTTCCCGATGGGTCACAAGGTCTTGGTGGACAGAGGTCAAACCAAGGAGCAGGGCAAGGAGCCAAAGGACCAGAAAAGTGCTGCGTGAGTGTCTCTTTGCTATAGTATTATTCTAAATTCCAATTTCTATTTATTTATTTTTAATCATGAAAAAAAAAATGAAAAAAAGGAAACTCTGATTTATTGTATATATATATATTATTTTTTTTTGCTGTAAATAAATTAATGCTGAGTTCTGAGTTCTGTATGATCCATAATAAATATCCACCTGTGTTTCGGTCATATTATGCCACAAATGGGGTAGCGCAGCACAAAATGGACAGAAATGTTCGCAACAATTCCAATCCCAATTTTCTAATTGATGAAAACACTTCTGGGAAAGAAATAACTTGAAGTTTGCTATATTCTCCATTGTAATTACTGCTGCTTCTTCAGAACATGTGGCTTTAATGATACTTATCTGTGGTGTAGTAAACCCTGTGTATGCTGAGATAGGTATTAGGTAAACTGAAACAAATGTGATGTATTGCATATTGAATTGAATTAAATTGATTTATTTTCGTAGGCGATACATACATTTCAAACATATTAAAATGAAGAATATTTACAAATAAATCACATAAATCCAAGGGTCAACTTAAAAAACAAAACCTACAGGAATACACATAATTATTGCAAATGCCCAGCTTTATCATCCACTCATTATATCTGCCTCTTATAAATGATTAAATAAGCTATTAAAGCTGTGCAAGGCATCTTCTCAGAGAAAAATAATTGGTTTATGTTTTGTGCAAGAGGAATGCCAGAGAAAGAAAAAAGCATTTCAGAGTTTATCTGGAAATTCTGCTAGATCTTATTGCATGGAGTTAGGACAGTACAGACTTTAAAACTGATATTGTCTCAGTGACGTCTTAGTGTTGTCTCCTTTCCCAATGTCTGAGTAAATCAAAAATGTTTTCGGACTATAAAAGTGTTTTCCTAATTTGCGTCATCTTACAGTGGAGCAGGAACTAGCACTGGACTTCCAGGACCGGATGAAAGCACCTCCATGAGCGAAATGCCCATCGTGAAGGAACTGGTTGTAGTTGGCCTTGGCAACAGACAAAGTCGACCACACTTGCTGGTAAGACTTCGGACAAATTTTTTGCCTTCATACATAATAATACAATAATAACTGGAAGCAATAAATATATTCTATTTTACTTTAGAATTTACAGCGTATGAAAGACCAGGAGGAACACTCTAAGACACATTATTGCATCGCGCTATCGAGTGCCCTCCTGTGTTTTCGAGAGATCCAAGCAAATCATTATTAATGAATGACAATGGGCATATTTTTTACATTATATAAATGAAGATGTTTGTTGGTAAGCCATCTGTGAAGTAATCTTTTCTTGATACTTATCAACAATCCATTTAAATGCAACAGTACAGTTGTTGTTTATGACTACTGGCAGATTTGATGTTATTAGACTTACTGATGCATTAAAAATACATCTTTAGATAGGTGCTTGCCATGTTATTTTGAGAATTATTCACATCGTAATGAGTTAGATTTTATGATGGCTAAGAATGTCTCCAGTGTTTTATGAAGCACTAGGTCCAGATTTAATCCTGGTTCAAAGTTGAGTCATTGTGGAATTTACTAACTCCCATAATTCTGTGACATGAATTGCTAATAACAATGTCTCCTAACTTAACATTTCATACCATAATTTGTCCCAATGTTTTTAGTTAATTGTCTATCTGCTTAATTCATGCATTTTCCCTTGTCTTCCTTACAGGCCAGGGTAGATGAGGAACTCTTGGTTTATGAGGCATTTACATTCATTCCGCCTGGTACAGACGAAAGACTCAAACTGAGGTTCCGCAAATTCGCGCACGGTCTGATATTGAGAGAGAAAAAAGTTATGAAGGGCAGAAAGAAAGAGGAAACTGAGAATAAACCTGAAGGAAGAGTGAATCAGCTGAGGCCGTTTAATGACATATCTGGATATGCTGGGGTAGGTTAATGGTTAATTGATCAACAGAGGTTAATGGACTAAAATCGTATTAACTTAAACATCTTGGCAGTAGATAGCTTGCAAATATATATTTTCCAATAGATTCATAATTCATAAAATATGATAAATGGTTATACTTCAAATTTATTTATTTTCTTTTGTATTCATGTAAATAATAGGAAATGCATTTAAATATAGTGGAAATACATGAGGTTTAAAACCTCATGTATTTCCACAACCAGTTGCTATCTCGTTTTGATACCACTGTTGTTTTATAAAGATATATGTATGTACATTGCTCTGGTTGAAAACAAAAAAATCTGAATCTATTTAGTGCCTAAACAATTGTTCAATGACATAATCACATGATGAGGTCATTGAGTGCGATAGATGACATCACATTTAGATGACGTCATTTAAAATGGTTAGGTGTAGTTACTGATAGCTCCCTCTATTGGTGAATAATAGCCCATTGATGGAGAAATGTGTTCTTGGTATGGTAGATTTTCAATGACAGGTGGACCCATGATAGCGAAGGATCACCTTCATAGTGGGGTCTCCTCACATTATTCCCAATTTAATGATTTCATGTATATTTATATTATGTTAGTAATGTGAAATAAATTAATCTGAGTCAGTGAGTGTGAGTCTAAGACGGGCATTGTTGTTTCACTAATAGGCGAAAAAGGCCACCCTGATGCCAATACATTTATGTGTGCCTTTTCACCGTTAATGTTATCTTTTTCTTTATTGCTGCAGGTGTTCATCTGTGGTCCGTATCCTCACTGGTTGTTCATGTCTTCAAGAGGGGCTTTGCGCATCCATCCCATGTCTCTTGATGGGTCGGTCACGTGTTTTGCTGAATTTCACAACATTAATTGTCCACGAGGGTTCCTGTACTTCAACAAACAGGTTAAGACTATTTCACAGAGCAGTATTTCTATTTATATATCTTAGCCAATAGTTTTTATGAATTAGTTTTATTTGCAATCTTACTCTAATGAGATGTATTCTTGCCAAATAAATGAATCAACATGTTAAGACTTATTAACGCTGGAGCAGTATTTCTTTATCTTAGCCAATGATTTTAATTTGTTTTATTGGCTGTCATCCACTAGTCAGATGTATTCTTGCTGAATAAATGAATCTGAACCTTAAGTTTGGTTTGGTTTCAGGGTGAACTTCGTATTTCTGTGCTACCCACTCACTTATCCTACGATGCTCCATGGCCCATTCGGAAGGTTGCTTTGAGGTGCACCCCACACTTTGTCGTGTATCATCCGGAGAGCAAGGTAATTTGTCTTGTTACTCATGCGCAGTCCTGTGTCTACTTTTGGGTTTTTTTACAACCTGTATTTTCTACCAGTAATTGAGTTCTTACCATTTTTGCTTGTCGTTGTGTAACAATGTGTGTCGGACCAAGAAAATTTATTTTGTGAAACAGGTTTTTTGAAATTGTGAACTGTCCTTGTAAAGCAGATAAGAGAATCAAAACTGTACTAAAAGAGAGGAAGGTCATATCTATTTTGACTAAGTTACATGAAATGTAATAGTATTGCTAATGATGTAAAAAAAAAAAAATTAATAAAAAGTTTGTTATTACAGCAATCCATATTGTTTGTTAATTATTGGACAGGCAGCATAAGCCGACAACTTTCAAATGTCAAGTCCAAGATATTTTTTACTGTGAGCATTTTTGTTATTAAATTGGCTATACTACGTTTTTTGTCTCTTTGTCTCAGACTTACAGTGTTGTGACCAGCACAGCAGAGCCATGCAGCAAACTTGTGAAAGTTATTGGGGAAGGAGAGCGAGAGTTTGAGAATCCAGAAAGAGGTGTGTATGGGCCATTGGTGACTTAAGATTACATAGTACAGTGAAAACTGCCTTAAAGGCTACCAGGGCGGGCTCCGCCACTTGTATAGCAATGGGTCGCAATTACCTCTTCCAAATCCCCGAACAAAAATAGTGAGATTATTGTTCAATTTTACCCTTCTATTAAACATGCTTTTAACAGCTAAATTGGGGGACCACTTAACACAGGTGTGACTGTATTTTGCTGTGTGCTGAAACATGTTCTCGTATAATTTATGTTTTGCAGAGGAGAGATTCATTTGGCCCACAATTGAGAAGTTTTCAATCCAGTTATTCTCACCGGTCAGCTGGGAAGCCATTCCTAATACTAAGTAAGTGGTTTTATCTCCTTAGGCAAGCATAGGACTCAACTGTGATTTCTAATCCTAACTTCTCTATTCGATGATCCACTAAATTTAGTGGAAGGACTTGAAGATCAAAAGACTGACACAGATAGAAATGAACTGATAAAGAGCTAGAAGTATTTCTTATTTGCCTGTAGCATTTAATAATTTCTAATGTATTGCCAATTTATCATTTATGCAGGATTGAGATGGATGATTTTGAACATGTGACATGCTGCAAAACTGTCTACCTGAAGTCTGAAGGTACCGTCAGTGGTCTCAAGCCCTATGTTGCCATGGTGACAGATTGTTGTTTTGGAGAAGACATTACCTCCAGGGGACGGGTGAGTTGCATAATTTTCATGTCTTTGTTTGTGACCAAAATGATGAAGTCATTACTTCTTTGCTACAAAGAGTTACTGCGGTTACTGCAAGACTCAACTGTTTCTGCAAATGTAATCTTAGTCTAAGTGGAGACTTCTTTTTTTTTTGCTGTTTAGTTGATCATCTTTGATGTGATAGAAGTCGTTCCTGAGCCGGGCCAGCCACTCACTAAGAACAAGATGAAGGTAAGAAATGACTTCTCACCTTGGTTTTCTATTTCAATTACTGGCGGTTGACTCTATTAGTTGAAGAACTTAAAGAAATAGCTAACAATAATTCTATTAGGAGATTTTTGTAATTGCCAATGAGGTGCAGTGCGTCTCTTATGTACACCATAACAGACATTCCTAGTCCAAATTAATTATTAAAATTTGTACAGAACACGAGCGCTTGAAATTGTTTTCACGCCCAAACCAGGTATCTTCTTATGATAAGAAAAGATACATAGTACAGCTGATACATCCATCCATAAATTCAAACGCTCATGGTTCAGAAGGTGTACAGTAGATGTGTACTTCGGAGAAGCAGCTGTGCATCTCATTGGCTATTAATGTTTGTATGCTAATCTAAAATTGTTCAATTACTCATTTCTTTTATGGACTTGAGGTCTGAAGTAATGTTTAAGGGTTTAGTGCAGTATAGTGGACTCAAATTTATGCTCATATTTGGCGTTAATGAAATATAAAATATATCCTTATTCAGTATGAGCAAGTTTTGAAGTTCTAGCACAATAAGAATAATATTTTTGTAGGTTTGCAGGGTTTTTTGACCTCATAAGCATGGCAACGAGGCTCATTAAATATGGTCATTAATTTGGGTCCGCTCTACTGCACTTTTTCCATGTTTACTTGACTTGCATTATTTTCAGATTGAGTATGACAAAGAACAGAAGGGACCAGTAAGTGCGGTGGACCATGTTCAAGGTTTTCTTGTCACTGCTGTTGGACAAAAGGTTAATGTCTTTGCATTCTTTCTTTCTTTGCTATTTAGAAATTATTTGGTTTTAATCAGTTAAAAAATGTGAGAATGTGAATTTTTATCAGGGCACCAAATGGTTAATGAACTTATTACTTATAATTATCGAGAAGTTGCTGCATTGAATTGTACATAAATGTTTAATTTACAAGTTATTAAAAAACTTTCAGACCCTGGAAAACTGCACAATTGAATGGTATCTACTGATAGTTATATTGCTTAATTAATGTGTTCCATTTTCATTTTGCAGATCTACATCTGGCAACTGAAAGATCAAGACTTGAGTGGTGTTGCTTTCATTGACACGCAAATCTACATCTGCAGTATGACGACTGTGAAGAACTTAATCTTAGTTGGTGACATTATTAAGTCTGTGTCTCTCCTACGGTATCAAGAAGACATGAAAGTTTTGTCACTTGTCAGTCGGGTAAGATTACATGTGAATTTGCGAGTTATATTTTAAATTTAAGATACGTATATGTATTAAGAAAATAATGTGCAAGATGTTTCAATGGAACATTCTGTCTGAGAAATTTTAATATATGGAAAACTGTAATTAGATATTGTGCTATTTTGTCTTCCTCTGTTTAGGACATGAAACTTTTAGAGATCTACAGCTTGGCATTTATGATTGATAATACTGCTGTGACATTCCTCGGTAGGTGTTATTACTGGATTTGCTCATTTCTCCTAATGAACGTCAAAAAAGTGCCCATTTTTAAGTACTGTGTATGATGATATAATATAGATGTATGTCACTGCCTAAATACTAATTTTCTGTATTGAATCGAATTGTACATTTATTTTATATTTCTTATGTAACTGAATCAAATTGTATTATTAACTTCATACTTTACCTTTACCTTTTGTTAGATTTTTTCTCTTTGATCGTGTATTTATATTATTTCCTATTGTGCGAGGACAACGGCTGACTTCATATGGTTATTTTTTCTGGTCAAGCCCAGCGTTGTCCAATATCATTGTACTTTCATTTTCATAAAAAAATTAATATTTTGTGAAATGTGAAGGTTTTTTCCAAATAAAAGGGCAGTTCCAACCAACCATAGTAGCAGATTTCCAGATATCTATAGTTTGTTTGAGTGAAGCATGCAAGCTAATCTGTCCAATTTTTTTGTTTGCAGCCAGTGATAAAGATAAGAACATTATTATGTTTGCTTACCAGCCGGAGTGTAAGTTTCAACCAGTCAAATTTCTGTATCTCATTGATAAAATAATTATTAAAATTATAAAAGCATGTACTACACTATATTGATTACTCAAAATTAAATGCACTCCTTCGCATTTATGAAACTTTATATTTCTATTTCAGTAAGAGAAAGTTTGGGAGGCCAAAAGTTGCTTCGCAGGGCAGATATCAATGTCGGCAGCCACATAAACTGTTTCTTCAGAATTCGCTGTAAGCTGAGTGATCCATCTACAGAAAAGAGAGCTACCGGTATCATTGAGAAACGACATATCAATTACTTTGGTAAGTGCAATTACAACTTTCTCAGAGCTTTTACAGCTTAACTCGTTGACTTGGAAACTAAACTCCAGAGAATTTCGTGTGGGATGCAGGGCTCCTATTGGTTTAAGGCAGTCCCCCGTCAGCGAATGGGACTTATGGATTCACATGATGTCATCTGGATTTTTGTTTCAAAGTCAATGAGGTCAGGTGTAATATTTACAGGATCAAATTAGCTGGTTGTAGCATAGGATATTTACATGAACTTACTTCTTGGTGACATTTCGGTCATTAAATAGCCTGCTTCCCGCTAGAGTTTGATTTGCGGCTTAGTCACTGATATAACTAAATTCTGCTCATTTATTTTATTTTTTTAACGGGATACGTTAAATTGTTTTTGCTCTTTACTTGTGCTCAGACACAAATGATGCTACTATTTACCATTTCGGAAACCGTAACATGGCATTGATGATGATGGACTGTCATTTTATTTTATTGTCTTTAAATTATGTCTCCCTCTGACAGCTGATTTGATAAAGCAGAAATTCTTTTCACAGAAACGAGAATGGTATTAATTATTTTTCTGATGATGCGTTTGCTTTTATTTTCAGTCACGCTAGATGGAAGTCTTGGTTTTATCATGCCAATCTCAGAAAAGGTGTATCGAAGATTGCTCATGTTGCAAAACGCATTAACCATTCATCTGCCACATATTGGTGGTCTCAATCCCAGAGCTTACAGGTACTTGACATTTGTAAACTATAATTTCATATATTTATATAGTCAACAGAAATTGTGAGCAAAAAATAATCTAAGAGACAACATAAGGGCTGTTCCATTAAAAAAAAAGGGGGGGGGGGGGGGACCAAATTTTTTTTAATGTGGGGGAGGGGGCGGGGTTCCCCGAAAGTGGAAAAGGGGTGGGGTCTGTCAAAACCAGATATAGTGAAAATTTTCTGCTGCACGCCCCCCCCCCCCTTCCTCTCATTTTAAATGGAACAACCCTAACATATATTCAAATATTTGGCACATTTTAATCCCATGCTTGTACTGCAGGTTGCTACACACGGAATCAAGAAGTCTATCCAATGCCCAGCGAAATATTCTAGACGGTGACTTGCTATGGAAATATCTTCACCTCAGTATTGTTGAGAAAAATGAGCTTGCCAAAAGGCTTGGAATTACAGTAGATCAGGTGAGTTTCATGTGAATTAAACTTGATTGAGATTTTGTATTTATATAGCAAATGCCAGTTAAAACATAATATGCCAAAGTTAAACAAGAAATGGTTTTGCAAATTCTTTTATGAAATTTTTTCCAGATTTATGATGATCTCATGGACATTGATCGAATCACTGCACACTTCTAGGACTTATACTTCATTGCCAGAAAAAATTAAAATAGAAACATTTTGTTTGTTATAGAGTAAAGACTATGTAGGTTCTCACACGAACCTATGATGTTCAAAGGAATTGTATATGTTCTCAAGATCTACCAGTCTGTCAATGATATTTCAGCTTGTGTTTTCAAATATTAAATTACCTGGGAATGAAAGTAGTATGCCTGCTGGAAGTTATGATTGGTAGATTTTTTACAAAAGGCAAAAGAAGTTTTTAGGCATGCCTATTTATGTCATCCCATGCAATTCTAAAATATCAATTTATTTATTTCCAGTAGGCCTACTTACTTTGTACATTATAGATTTCATGCTTTTTATGTACAGTTTTGTAAATATATGAATCGTCTACCATGTTCTGTGGTAAGAAGAAAAAAACCAGAAATCCGTTTTTGTAAATTTTGTGATGACGTAACACACGTCACATTATGTAGAAAACTAAAATCCATAATTCCCAAGTTTTATAAACTGGTTTGCTGCATGGTCACCCCAGTGAGGCCTGGGGGGTGCTCTGTGGTGCATTCTGAGCTACTAATATTCTAGGAGCAAATTCAATATTGGAACTCTCATGATCGACATGACACTAGCAGTGGCGTCACCAGGGAGGGGCTTGGGGGCTCAGCCCCCCCCCCCCCCCAATCAAGGCCCCTCCCCCCAAATCAAGGTGCTAAAATCAGGTAAAAGCTATGTAGGCATGAGTAGATAATAACTAAAATATGGGCTTAAGCCCCCCCAAAATATGACCTGTGGTGACGCCACTGGACACTAGTGTAATTTGGTGCATGCGTGCCAAGGCAGGATGACCTCTATGATAAGTTTACCTGAATTTTAGGTCACGATGGGTCACGGTTAACACTGTTATAGAAAATTATTTTTTAATTGACCTCAATTTAGACAAAAATAATGGTCAACCGTCATCGCCAATAAAACAATTTACGGCCTCTTAGCCAATCAGATGTCTAGAATCTTCGAAATAAGGACACGCAAAATGTCAGACAAGAGTTGCAACTCCAGAAACGGAACCAACCGAAGTTCATGGTGCCCTTGTAGCTTCCTAGCCCTCAAAGAACATGTCGAGTGACTGGTGCGAGTTTCAAGAGCAGCTTTGCCCACACCTCTAACCATTCAGCCACAAAGGATATCCCTCCTGGCCAAGGGCTAGGAGATGGGGTTATTGCTGCTGCCCGGGTTCTTGTTTATACTATACGACATCCCCCACGACCTCTTGCGATTTTGACGCACACCACAAGTCAAACATCGCACAAGACCTATTTATATACCTGCTGTGAGCGGGGCTCGAACTGCCTACCTTGAACCCCACATGCAGCTCACAGAGGCTCCCGGCCAACGCACCATTTCAAGAGCAGCTTTGCCCACACCTCTAACCATTCAGCCACAAAGGATATCCCTCCTGGCCAAGGGCTAGGAGATGGGGTTATTGCTGCTGCCCGGGTTCTTGTTTATACTATACGACACGAGTATTAATTTTAAAAAAAAAACCTGGGACCCTGGAGAGGCAGGGGAGATATTGAATGTTTACGACTGGTTGTGCTATGTTCTGTTTCCGTTTACTCCGGCTATATTCGGGAGTATGGGGGGTCAAGTAAATTGTCCCGCGTGACGGATCCTAGCTGCCAATTTGGTGTTTGGATTAAAACTCTTGTGACCCGAGTCACTCGAGTCACCCGTATAACTTAATCAAATACACTCTAGATACATGTATGACTCAAAATGTATTAACCATTGCCACTAGCCAACCATGCACCATAGGGCATAACCTTGAAAAACTGGGATTTCTGAATAAAAATGTTGGCATGGTGGAGCGGCAAAATCTGGTCTTAGGCTATTTGTGTGGGTCAGCGGGTTTTGATGTTCTTTGGGAGAAATACCAGTGAAAAAATCCCCTATAGTGGAAGGGGTCCGGAATCCGTGAAAACCACCGGGCTAATTACATTCATCATTACCTGATTACATAGGGAGTATTGAGATCACCTAGCATCACAATTGGCTGAGATTAGTTTCCATGATTCCGCGAGATGTCGCCTGCACACTGACACGCCATCTAGTGATAATTGCAAATCTTTTGTTTATGCTTGTAAGATGACAGCTGGAAAGTTTGTCAAGATTTATGCTGTTTTTCAAGATTACTCCGGACATTTGGGTGATTTAATGATTCATCGTTTCTTTTTCTAACAACTGAACGTTGGAATGTAAGAAAAGCGACTCCCTGAGAGTCACAGATTGAGAGGTATGTGCATTCGTGGATCCTCGTAATATCGCTCAAGTGAAAGCAAAGCTCATTAATGACAGTAAATTCATTAACTGTAAAGATGTGATGATCCTAGTTTGAATCTTGAGATGAGAATGAACAATAAACATTGGGATCTAGTGTTTTATGGTTTCGGCAAGACTTCTGACAGTTCTGTTTGTATATATATATTTTGCACACACAAATCACAATATATATTTGATGATCAAAAAATGTACTTGGTCTTGGAAGTCTTGAAAAAATGACAAGCACAACTTGTGTACCTGTGCAGCGTTCTATTATTATTCTATTATTTAGTAGCAAATATTCTAGTGCAACTTTTGAACAGAATTGAGTCCTGAGTATGTTTTGGTTTACTGGGGTTGGGGGAACGAATTGTGACTGCGGCTGTTGTTCACATATTTCAATAAGACATGCGGTGAAAATCTTTCATCTGGGTATAGTATGGTGGATGTTGAATATTATTAATTGCTACATTTTATGTGTTCCAGGATCGATGAACCAGAGCATCTCAATGATCATGGACCAGCAACACAGGTGTGGCATTTGCAAAAAGATCTTTGCAAAGAGTTACAACCTTCAGGAACACCTTCGGATGCACAGTGGGGACAAACCTCATAAGTGTGAAATTTGTGGAAAGGCGTTTAACCGGAACTCTAATCTGAATGCCCACATGCGAGTTCACACTGGAGAAAGGCCTAATAAATGTAACTACTGTGGAAAGGCTTTTACGAAGAGTTCAAATCTAAATGCTCACTTCCGAGTTCATACGGGGGAGAAAGTCTGTAAGTGTTCAGTTTGTGGAAAAGAGTTCAGCAGCAAGTCGAATCTCAATGTCCATCTAAGAATCCATCGTGACGAGAAGCCTCACCAGTGTGGCATTTGCTTCAAAGCTTTCAGAAAAAGCTCCAATCTCAACGTTCACCTTCGAACCCACAGTGGTGAAAAACCGTACAAGTGTCATTTGTGTGGCAAGGTCTTCAGCAGGAATTCGTACTTACTTTTGCACGTGAAGGTCCACGGCAAGCCAAAGCCACACACCTGCACAATCTGCTGCAAGTCATTCACGCGTCGAGCGAATCTGAAAGCTCACCTGCATCGTCATGCACTGAAAGAGCAACAAGACCAGAATGAACAGCAGCAACAGCAACAGCAACAGCAACAACAGCATACAATAGAGATACAGCAAACACCGCATGTAATTATCGCTCAAGAGCTGCCGCAACAGCAATCTGAGCAAAGCAGTAAGGCCAGGGAAGACCAGCCGCAACGCCGTCAAGAGGTACGTATTATACAACACCAAACAGTGACAACGATGGCAGCAATGGAACAACAAGCACTGGAACACCAGCGAGCCATGGAGGACATGGCCGCTCAGAGGACTATAGAAGAAATCCAGCAGCATCAAACCCTGCGAGCTGTCGATTTAAGATCTGGGGAATTGCAAAACCATCATTCTTTGGGCGTCAACGAAATCAGCATCACCTTACACGAGGTATCTCAACCTGTGCATCACATTGTCACAGCCGTTGTGCAGTAAGACACTATTTGTTGTAAATTGTAAAATACGCAGTGGGTTTTAGATATATTGTAGCTGTTAATGATCTGATTTTGTATATATATCCACTGTACATATAGGTGTGCTTTTTGGTGTGGAGTTTTTTGTGCATGCAAATTTTTTATGCAGTGCTATTTTTTAGAAATTGAATGATACAGATTGTGTCACTAACTGTGTTGTATTTATACTTGTTTTCATCTTACGTGCGTGTGCTATTTTCTAATCACTTTACCATTCTGGCATCCGCTGTATTATTGTGGAGCACTTGATTATTCCTGATCAACTATTATGTCAATAATCTTGCTGGCTGTATGTTACACGACAAACATTGACAGAATGTTTTGCAAACTATCAATCAAGCTGCAGTCATGTTCGCTTTCGTCTTAAGATTATGGTTATTGATTCTTCAAATTTGCAGCTCATTATCTTAAACTTGTATTTCATATTCAATGCTTGTGCTAAATTTGCTCGAATGCTAACAGAGTTCAGCTTTTTCCAGATAGAAAAGCCAGTATTATGCTTTTGAAACTAAAATCCTTTTTATTTAACTTAGTAGATTGCGGAATGTTTGACCTTGAAGAGGCTTGTGAAGGATTAGCCCTTCCGATTTCTATAATTTCATTGATGTCAAACCAGCATGGTATCTATCATTATCATGATTATGTCGCATTTTATTGGTTCACTTTGGATCTGACGCTTGAACAACATTGCTAAAATTATACTCTCTAGTCAGAATTATACACCATTTTACAATACTATGTATGACCATTTTTGGTTGTTTCTGCTAATTAGCATGCATCTCAACATCTGATATTAGCTGTTCACATTTGGAATGAATGCCATGCGGAGCCAGGATATCTTAACTTCTATGCATGCCTGTAATTATTGTGTGTCATTGTTAGACTGGATTTTATAAATCTAAGTATTGTGAACTACATAAAAATTGTCACGATTATTGCATTGTTGTACAAAGATACAAATTGTTTTGTATTTATATAAATGTTGTATGAAGATTGAGATCTTTGAAATATATTGTTCTCTGCATATGAATACCTCATTGAGTCATGAAGAGTTAATTTTCTATTCAATATTTCTAGTCATTATTAAGAAGTATTTAGAAAATTTCGCCATATCTGAAACCAATTTTTGGCTGTTAAAGATATCGTTTAATGATACTGATACAGTTGTACTAGTTGTACTAGCGCAAGGCAAAATTTTCTTTTTTTTTTTTCTTTTTTATTGTAGGGAATTATTTAAAATATGAAGGAATAAAATTATGTATGAGAAATAATGTGTGTGTTTGTTTTCACTTTATTAACTGTTTTGCAAGAATCAAGAAAAAATGTTCAGTTGTGTGGTTGCAGTGAGCTGGTGTGCAGCCTTAAAAGCAATGAGGCTGGGTGAAGCGTCTTTGAGAAATTCAATATACAGATCATTGATTGAAATCCAATGATAGCTAATGGTCTTTTCAAATACTAAACTCCGTTTCAAATTTCCAATCTGCTACACCACATCTCTCTGGTTCCCTGAGAAAGTAACACTCAGGTTGGGTCTGGCAAGTTATGTGATCTGATTGGTTGATATCTAGCGTATCTAGTGTACACAGATTGTGACGTCCATTTGCAATTCAGAGACCCGACCTGTCTCTGTACTTGAGACGGGAACGAGTCAGCATCACAAAGCAGCTGTCGTTTGCATGCCTGAATCTTCTCAGGATTGGTTCTGGCAGTACAAATCTGCCAATTCCATGTTGGCCAGCTCTGCTGAAGGTCCTGTGTTCAATTCCCAGCCTGGGCACTCTTCACTCTTCAGTAGAACAATAAAACTTAGCTATTACAATTTATATATCAGAGCAATTATACTAGGCTATAGCGTAGGACACCTAAGGAAAAGGTGAACAAAAATGTATGAATTTATGAAATATGATTTGTGAAATTTCAGAAAATTGAACATTAATTATGTGGCCAAGTCAATTGTCATAATATTACCAGATAAATCAATAATTTCAGATTTGCTGACCAGTGCTGACCCACTTGGTGACAGGAAGATGGCTCTGAGTGGATGATTGTTGTAACTGTCACTCTTGACCAAAAATGTGGATTTACCATGATTTAGTGGGCTAAATATTAATGAAAACCTGCTGTAATGACACTAGACAGTCACTGCTAACTATTGTCAGTACTTTCTGGGAGAAAGGAAATGGGACAATTTTTAGAAAGATTCAAGGAGTATCACTTTATTAATAAACTACATTGTGCATTAAATTTACATGTTTATACCAGTTTAGACATTTAAAGACAAAGAGGAGCAAAGTACTCATTTATAAAATAAGAGTAACTGAACATTTTCCATACTTAAATTATGTAATATCTTTATGCTGCTGGGAAATATATAGCACCTACCTTTATAACTATTTTGCCACTTAATCATTATAACTTCATCTGTAGTGTGTAATAAATAGGCCTATGTAATTTGGGAATGATCTCATGATTGTCATCATTCATATACTTGAACATATTAATTATGTGGCCAAGTCAATTGGAAGAAAACAAGAAGAGAGATGTGTGAACCCAGCTACTTTTACTCAGTCTACTTTTCAGTTACATTTATTAGGTCTAATTTTCATTGACTTTTTAAGAGGTCTACTTTTAGTTACTTTTATGAGGTCTACTTTTCAGGTACTTTTACTCAGTCTACTTTTCAGTTACTTTTACTCAGCTACTTTTCAGTTGTTCTTTCTCAGCTTACCTTTCAGTTACTTTTCAGTTACTTTTCAATTGCCTCAGAATGTGAACCCATGCAGCTAGCACTTCTTCCGGTTACTTTTCAGTTCCTTCGCGCTCCTTTAGTAGTTTGCTTGTAAAAAGCCAGCTATTTTCAGTTATTGTAATTTAACATGCAAGCAATCAGGCAAGTATGAACTACTCAAACTGATGGGGAATAATCCCATAAGAATCGAGCAGACTACTGATGGCATTTTTTTTTTTTTTTTGCTAGAATAATTCTTGAGCGGTCATTCAGCATTAATGTTGAGTAAGTTTATACTTGCCTGGTTGCTTACATGCTAATATGCAGGAACTGAAAAGTAACTGGCTTTTGTCAAGTAAACTACTGAAGGAATGCAAAGTAACTGAAAAGTAACTGGAAGAAGTAGCTGGGTTAACATTCTGAATTAAATGAAGAGTAAAAGTAGCTGGGTGCACACAGGTGGTAATAGTGATCAAATATTTAATCCCACATACAAGCACTCCCAGCGAAGAATTTCAGCTCACAGTGAGCTCATGTACAGAGGTCACACCGTGAGACTGTGAGCTAAAAGTTAACCGCACAGTGAGCTCCCAGTATGAGGTCACATTGGCGTTCAAACATTTTTTACCAAATGGTCAAATGCAACTGTTGCTCTATGAGTTGCCACTTTTGTTGATACTTAAATCAGCCAACCGTGACAATGTTTGGGTTTGATAAGACAAAACAAAGAGTAAAGCAGTGATCAGAAATAAAGTAGTCCTGTAGAATGGATGATTGTATTTTACAGGCAAATGTACTCAACAAATATATATTTCACAATCATCTATCTATCCAATCTATCTATCCAGCTATCTATGTCCATCGCAAACCTGTGCTTTTATAGTTGTATATATATGTATTCAAAACATTTCAGCTAATTGCTCCACAAGTTGCCAATAATGCATGTATTTCAAAATATTTTCTAAAAATTAATACTACGCACTGCATTGGACACTCCAATGATTCTAAAACAATAACATTGCCACGGTTGAACTTGACCATTTGGTCAAAAATGTTTGAACACAACTGTGAGCTCATCATGCGCGATTCTATATTAGCCAGCAAATATCAGTTTTTGTTAGCTAGATTAGGAAAATACTTAAAAATGATTGTGGAATTTAGCATATAGCTTAATTATTAATCATTTCAAAGTTATCAAAGCAACCAGCGCGGACCACACACAACAGGCCGGTCACATCAGCTATCACATTTGTCGGCCGGAATAGCTCAGTTGGGAGAGCGTTAGACTGAAGATCTAAAGGTCCCTGGTTCAATCCCGGGTTCCGGCAATTGTCGAAACACTCGGCGGTCGACACTTTTTCATTTTTGACAATTTTATATTACAAAATATTTATATTATAATTTTGGAAATTCGATAAATTTTTAAATAGCATCCCAAATGTGGAAATAGCCTGATGTGGACCAATGTGTGGACATGGACCAACTTGGGTGGTCGAATGACCCCTCGACCCTTGGCTAAGCGCCTGACCACGCCACTTAATTAGTAGGATGGCATCATACTGTGAGCTCATGGTGACTGTGATGTCATCCTGATCTCACCCTGTGAGCTTTGAATGAGGTCACTGTCAGTGTATATCGCGTCACTAGGAATTATACCCATAGCATAGCAGGTCCTGTCCAGGCTAGTTCATGTGATTGTTTCCACATCCCACAGGGGGCGTGGGAGATAGCCCCCTACTGAAAAGATGCTGTACTATGTAGTATGTTGATACGTATACAAGTATGAGAGTGACATAGCTCCATAACCTGCTTGGTTATCTTGCTATATGTACTGAGAAGGATTTCGCCTGGCTTGGATTGTACCTTGTGATACATATTTCAGGTAGGCTGAGATTTTCATACTTTTTTTTGTGGTGATATATTTATATGCAGATATATATAATGTACAGTAGTCATGGACTGAGATTTTGCAAATAGGCCTATAGGGTTAATTTGCATTCTAGCCTACCTATATATATTATAGTACAATATCTGGAGAGGGATTGATGTTGAAAATGGTGCCTAATCTTTATGAATCAATACAACTTTTTTTAAAGAGTCTCTGAGTGGATCTAATAACACTTGTAGGCCCCTACACATAGTTATATTGTTAAAACCATGATTATTTTAATGTGACTGGCATATAAGCTCATATAATATTACCTTGCTGTTACTACATGCGCAGCACTGTTTCTATCGACATGTGTTGGTAAACTAATCTCATGGCATTGCGAGTTGCTGACACAATTTTGCCCCACCCAACCAGCCCCTAGCAGATCACGTGGGTCAGCCTAACCGCTAACTGCATGGGGTTTTTCTCACCCACTCAGCACTGCACTCTCTATTATCAAAGTTTTTTGTCCACCTTGCTCCACAAGCTCTACTCTTGTTTTTATCCCCACAGATATCAATTTCTGACTTAAAAGTGAGCAATACATGTGGTCTGCCTGATTGTTTATTTATAAGTAAGTGTCTAGCTGCAAATAACTTGAAAATAGAGAAGAATAAAGCTGACAGCCTTACGTTTTGCATGTCATGGACGGTAATATTTATATAAGGCGTAGGATGAGCATATTATATTAAATGTATTTTAATTGGTTGCTTGGTTATAGCTGGGGTAGGTAAGGGTGATGAAAGTTAAATATACAGGATGTACAAGTTTTAATTAAGGGTGTGACATGTATGATATATATAAGATATACATATACCTTTAGAATATTGCCATCTATTAAGAAGTGCCTTGTCGAATGCCCCCAGGGACCAGCCTTCGGGGGATTTGGGGAACGCATCTTGGAACCCCAAATCTCTCAGATCTCAAAGTAAGCAAAGCAAAGATGGGGTGTTTGTCTTGAGCAATACCCAACCCCTTTAGTCTTGTGTTTAGGGTTCAGATCAACCCCCCTGGTTGCCCCTCAAGGGTGACTTGGGGTCAAATAACCATGGGTCAATGTTATTCAACCCTTCAGCTCTCAAACATCACCAACCTGTGAACAATCTCAGACAGACTCAGGTGAATTGCTGATGGCCATATTCGATGTTTGTGGTGTGGTCTTACGAGGCTTATCTATTTCTCCCACCACAGTTGTGTTATTGTTTGTCTGTCTGTGTATCTGTTAGTTTACTTTGAGTTTCCTGAAAATGTGCCTTTGTTTCTGCAAGGTATTGTTTTTGACTGTCTGTCCATGTATCTGGTCACATGTCAGCTAGCTAGTCTGTCTGTCTGTCTTTGTCTCAGTCACTTCATGCGCTTCAGATGTTCATATCTCGGTACGTCTGTCCGTAAGTATATTTGACTGTGTCTGTGTTGCTAGAATCTATCGTACAGACTCATAGGTTTCTGTATCACTACGCCTATCCAGTATTTAATCCTATCTATCTGCTCTTCCACTTCCTAGATCATTTATTCTTGTTCACTTGTATGTGTTGTCCCCTCCACGATAAAAGAGATTTGTGTAATCAATAAGGTGGGTGGGTGGATCATGAAGTCCATGGGTGGATTAGGGCTTTACGTCCTGTATTTCTGCACCTGTTGGGCTAATTAGGACAGGCAGGGACCATGGCAATGAGATGATGGATGAAACAACCATCCAACTTGGGCTCGACCGGGAATTGGACCCGGGACTGAGTGGTTGGAAGCCAAGCGCGCTACCACTTAGCTCGGTCCCCACCCCTGTGTAATCAAAAATAGAATTGGTTTTATATTAGGGAATTAATTAAATACATGGAGACACTAAAAACAAAAGGCGAAGAAAATGTTATAGATTTAGGTGTGACCTTTTTATTCCTGCAATTATAGCTCATAAATACAGGGACTGTTCAGCTGGTAGGAACCACAGACTAGACGACCGCAGAGGCAAACAAAATATAGAAACAGCTAGAGCGACAGCTAGAACAGCTAGACAGAACGACCGCTAGACAGACAGACAGAACGACCACTAGACAGACAGACAGAACGACCGCTAGACAGACAGAGCGACAGCTAGACAGAGCAACAGCTAGACAGTGCAACAACCAGACAAAAAGACATCTATACAGACAGACAGAGCAACAGCTAGACAGTGCAACAGCTAGACAGGCAGCTAGACAGAGCGACAGCTAGACAGAGCGACAGCTAGACAGAGTGACAGCTAGACAGAGCGACAGCTAGACACCGCGAGACTAGAGCATGACAGACAGACAGATGCACATACATGGACAGAAGCCTAACGTTTTCCATTATAAGAATTATTACAATTTCACAATTGGTCGCCCAGCTTACCCATGCAGTGAGTCACCAACTGACAAAGAATATACGAAAAATAGCTAATCTTGAATAGGATTTGCAGTGGATTTACAGGGATTTCCCTTGGTGCTGCTGCAAAGAAAACAAGTTATTTGGCTATTGTTATATCATGATTTAAAACCAACATCACCAGCATATCCAATTTTTTTACTCTCACTCAATCTAACCCCACAAAAGGAAGCCAGCTAGCTCTATTGCATTTCTAGCTTTTTCTCCCATTTCAGTTGTCTCCAAGGCCCTTTTTTTGTGAAGAATACTGGAACTGTCTCGGTTGGGGTAACAGATTATATATTTGAATTTAGGGGGCATGGCACCCTGAGGTGAGGAGTATACTCATATGACAAATGATATGCCGGACTCAGTCTGTTTGCCTAAATATTTGGCTGTCTGAGATTGTGTGTGCTTTCTTTTGGCCATGTGGCAGTGGAGCCTCGAGTATCGGATTTCTGCAGATTAGATCTTTTGTGTGTTTCGAATCAGTGTCTGTATGAATTGTGTGTAACAGAAATATAATGTGTAAGTAACACATCATAGAATAGAAGGTACTAGCATATTACAATTTTGTAGTACTTAGCTTCTAGCAGTGGCGGATTTACGGGGGTTTGGGGTTGCAACCCTCCCCCCCCGGCCTAGTACTATTTAATTTTAAAATATGAAATATTCGGTCTCCGCAATTCAATAATTTGTCACCCCCCTCCCCTGTGAAATATTTGCTGGATCCGCCCCTGTTCTAGTCTATATTACACATTAAACGATTGCATAATGGCTCTTTCTCAGACATTGTTGTACATGTACATGTATAAGCATATCAGGTTTTGATACCTTTTTTCCCCCCAATTCAAACCATGCACAAACTGGACCTGAATTTGAATTGAATAAGAAAAAATAAAGTAAAAAATGTACATGCACCATTTGAATGTACATTCAGTATCGTTCATGCGTATACATTCATCTCATTCTTGTGGGTATATAGATTTCTGCTGCTACATTATTACACTCCAAAGCACAATAATTTTGTTACAATTGATTCGATTAACACTGTCATCCATGGTATAACCGACAGCAAGACAAAATAT
This sequence comes from Alitta virens, assembly GCA_932294295.1. Taxonomy (NCBI): domain Eukaryota; kingdom Metazoa; phylum Annelida; class Polychaeta; order Phyllodocida; family Nereididae; genus Alitta; species Alitta virens. The sequence continues at coordinate 15,683,844 of OW028582.1, forward strand.
GAAAAATATTAAATATGAATAAAATGTCAACATATTGGCTGTAAAAACCACAAGGTTCTATTTCTGCAACAGCTTAACACTACACTGTCAATTAAAGTCTGTACTATTTTACACGCGTCCACTGACATTTATAAATAGCAGGGACTGTCACAAATGACATGAATCACAGGAAATGAAGACTTCAGACTCTTATTTCTGAATTATACAAATTGAGATAATTATGTGACATCTTGTGACAGTCACAGTTGTCTTAATACTGCATGGCCAATTGAGCCACGTGCGTTTTCCATGCCTTTGGATAAACGCATGGAAAACGCATGGTTTTTAGCTAATTATAACGAGGCAAAAACCATGCGTTTTCCATGCGTTTATCCAAAGGCATGGAAAACGCACGTGGCACATTTGGCCATGTATATACCTTGCAATGAACATTATTTTTTAAGAGGTCCTGGGGTTAGATATTCACCCGGTGGTAAACTCTAGCCTGGCAGCAGTCCTGTCATTTTGCGTGGTATTCTGCAACAGGTTGAATAAATATTGTCTGGACAGTATATACGCATCAGTGCCAACTATCATCAGTTCATATCATTGAAAATGAGTAATTAGGTTTTCATTACCGATGACTAAGTCATTCAGTGATAAAATTAACAATTTTAAGAAGCAGAAGTTGAAATTGGCGATTCATTGTATACATGAAAAGGAAGATTGTGTACAAATAACAGCGTGTCAAGGTTATTAATAGTGTGTGCACTCATTATTTTTCTGTTTCAAGTAGATTCAGGTAGTTAGGAAAGCTGTAAAACCATGGAGTCACTATACATGTATAGTGACTCCATGGTAAAACCATGTGCACATACTGCCACATAGAATCCCACGAAAAAATGTAAAGACTGCTGCTAACCATGGAGTCTCCAGTGACTCCATGACCTAACCAAATATACTCTTTGTAGTGAGGTGCTGATATTAGTGACTTCATTTATTCCGTTATTGTCAAATGCTGCAATCTTATATCCTAGCAATAAAATTGGTATCTCAGCAAGCTTAGGGCCATGGGTAGTTGGCTGAATGCTGTAAGCTTTATAACATTAGTTCAAGAAGTTGCCTTGTAAGATCTTACACATGGGATGGCCTTAAAATTGTATTAAATCCCAACACTCAACAGCAGGAATGTACTTGCATTGTTCACTTCGAAACAACACATGCATAGTTCCTGGTCAGCTATAGTCTTTGTGACTCATTAAAATATATACTGTACAACATTGCTACAACTGTAGCTGGAATAGACAAGTCATACCTGAGGGAAATGAGAAAACAGTGAATCATTGTTCAAGGAAATGTATTTTCTTTTTCACCTCTATACCTCTGTTTTGAATGTATATAAGGCCACGTGAGTCAGTCTTTTTTCAATTAGATCTTTTTCCTGTGTTTGACTTGGCAGCCATTTCTCTCCAGTTGTAAACATTGCCTTTGAAAAAGATAGAGATGAAAAAGTGAAGTCAGCTATAACAGACTTGTCACTTCTCTATGGCTGCATGTATGGGTCTTGTATTGGTATGTGAGCAAGGTGGCACTGATAATGAACTGTTTGTAGGTATTAGGTTGATTTCATGCACCAAAATAGGTCAGCATGAGGTAAATAAACTTCTGCTGATTGTTTTATCTATTTCTTTTTTCCGTCTTTTTTTTTGTTGTATTTTATTTACACCATGAATATCCTTTGATAAACTACACCAGGATATGCTATAATCGGTTGCATAGTGAAGTGTTGTTCCTTCAAGCCGATGTGTAGAGAAAACCATCTCCTGTATCCACACAGTTATTAATTTAGTTTATTAGTTTATTAGTTATGATGTGCTTGTCATGTTTTGGACTTTAAGAGTGAAATGTTTTTATTAGCGGCTTGTATTTTTTTTCTATTGTGTATGTGGATTTTAAACACGTATTATAAGTTAACTTGGTGGCTGGAACCTTGATTATTGAAATTTTATTGCTTTCTGTATTTACATTAATGTCTCTTTCACGTTATCTTTTAACTGAATGACATATGTATCACTTATGATATTTTACATGTCAATAAAATCTATATATATATATATGTAATGTTCAGATGAAATATGATCATCATGGTTGAAACTTAACTGCCTCCCGAATACCAATTAAAAAGAGTCAATTTTATTCACAGCTAAATTCTTCAACACTCATTTTAGTTGAAATGGCTAATTACATCAAAACTTATCATTGTTCCCCATCCACACCTGGGTTGCAATAGTGGATTTTCACGAAAGGTTCTCTGTATTTCCACCAGGTGGCTAAAACAGAATACTGCAATTCTATTGGCTGAAAAATATCCCGCCCTTAACTCTGATTGGCTGAAGCAAAGTGCATCCTAGCAGCAGTATTTTTAGTGCATTTTAATGTATATTTGACATCTTAAAAAAATCATTTAGTTGATTTCTGTTATTTCCCAGAGAAAATTATATTCATGGAATCAGTTAGGTATGACCTACTATGTCTGAAAAGCAAAATGAGTAATGAGGGGAAGAAAGACTTATGTCTTGCTGAATTCTGGGCTTCTCAGTAAAAAAGACTATTGAGATAGATACAAAAATTCAGTCAGGAAAACATGGTCCCTGTTTGTAGTTTACAGGACTTCTGGACCCATGGCACTGTTCCATGTAACAGACATATTATTTGTCATATTTTGGATGCTGTGGCCAGGGATGGATGCCTTGAAGCCATTGAATACCTTTCTGCAGTGTATTTAAATTGTCATTGTGTATGAAATGGCCACTAATGTCAAAAGGGTGAAGGGGTCAATGTTCCTTATGCCCTATTCCCTGCAGGCCGCCTGTTTACAAAGAGTACAGTAAATGTGATGTTATAAACTAATGATAGGATGCTGTTTATTTTATATAATATTATTGCACTTTACATTTTAACTTTATCATGAGAAATGAAACATTTTTATTTTTTTAGCAATCTTTGTATGAGTTATAACTTAGTACAATATTCATGAAGCATTTAATTTTGTATGCTTTATTTGTATAGCTCGTTGGCTTTTTTAGCAGTATTGCTCATCATTTTATGGCCTTTGTCTTGTAAAGGCTAAGATCTATGACAGACCTCATGTGGCATGGAGAAAGGCCCTACGGAAGGTGTGGAAACTTCCTGCTAGAACCCACTGTGAACTTTTGCATTGCTTAGACAGTGAGAAGTGTGAGAAGCATATGCTCTGTGGACAGTTCATGAAATTTGCAATGTCGGCAATGCATTATCAAGTACATTTTTCAGCACTCTATGCAATATGAAATTTCACTTTTCCATAGTAATGTGAAATATTTTTTAAATGATCTGAATGTGCTCGAACTTGGCACAGATGTTGAGTCACTTAACCAACATATTGATGTAATCTGTGATAGAGCCTGTAAGCCAGGGACTACAAAATGTGATGGACTTGCTATAAAACAGCTATGTGCCACCAGAGATGATCTTATGACAACTGTTTTGAATGTAAATGAAAAATATTATATAATTGAATTCATCTGTATTTCTTAATTAAAATGTAGTAAACCGATCAATATTTCGCATGACCACCTTGAGCGTGAATCAAGATGTTAATAATAATATCAAGACAGACAAGGTCTCCGGATGGGCTAATATAATTTATAATTGATCAGCATAAGAGAGAAAAAAGCTGCATATAAATCAATACACAATGTCATGGAGTTTCTATACTATGAATTGAATTGAATTGTATTTAATTGAATTTATTCTCTAGACCATTTAACATGTATATACATTCAACACACAACCAACATTCATTCAGCACATTCATACAATTAACATTATTAAACGATTGGTTCTTGTCAGGAGACCTCTGAAGCCAGACGGCTGTTATGGAGGCCACCTGGTGCCAAAAGAAAACAAAAACAAAAAACACAAACAAACAAAACACATAAGATATAAAAAGTATTTGTAATATATAAAGAGTATGAAAAAAAAAGTAAATGAACAAATAAATAAATAAACCACATATTTACAGACACATATATATAATACATATAACCAGGCACATAATAAAACTATGTTATTGATAGAACTTGTCTTATAGGCCCCATTACCATAATTACAGTGTATTCCTACACAGCTTCATTTCTGTATATATGAACTCACTGGGGACTTCAATGTCTCATGTTACACAGTTTGATTTATTAGCTAAATGACAGCTTGGAGTATATTGCTAACAGCAAGTGTCAATTGCATTCGATTTAGCATAGCATGAATTAAGGAATTGATTCGACAACTTAAGGGAAGAGTAAATTGAGTTGATTTATGACTTTAAAACTATAATTATAGAGGATTAAATTAGCGATATATGGAAGTGTGGAAATATTGAATTGTCAGTGAATACCATGGTCTTATATTGTCCCAACTTCAACAGCTCAATACACTGAATGAAATGTATGTATGGAAAGCTGAATTAAATGGAAACGTATATAGCTTGTATACGTATATCTTTGTATGCCTGGGATCTATAAATTTGCTGGGAAATATCAGGTGGTAATGATATTCAATGAAGCGATAGAAAATACAAGATAAAACGAATGGTTTAAAAAAATGCTCTTTTATAGTGGATTTTCACGGAAGGTTCTCTGTATTTCCACCAGGTGGCTACGACAGAATACTGCAATTCTATTAGCTGAAAAAGTTCCCACCCTTGACTCTGATTGGCTGAAGCAAAGTGCATCCTAGCAGCAGTATTTGTAGTGCATTTTAATGTATAATTGACATCTTATTATTCAATTGATTTCTGTTATTTCCCAGAGAAAATTATATTTATGGAATCAGTTAGTTATGAGCTACTATGTCTGAAAAGCAAAATGAGTAATAAGGGGAGAAGAAGGACTTAAGCGAAAAGACTCCATTCTTCGATATGGTTGTAGTAGTTCAGCTGTCATGCTGACTTGACGGTCTGTTTTTCTGGTCGTGAAATTCTCATCTACTTTAATTGAACACTTTCGAATTTTACCCCATAATTATTTTATAACACAATTTAAACGTTCATACAATGTGTATGAAGTGTAAATGAAGAATAGTTACATCTTAAGTAACGAATATTTTTTCTTTCTGCATCATGCAAAATTTAATATATTAAGTTGCATTGTAAGATCTTAATATAAGAAGAGATTGTTTGCATTCATTATGAAATGGTTAATTTTTGCTCATCTGTGGAGCGTCGCCCTTGCGGCAGTCTTCCGAAGTGATTTTCTCACGACTCCTAAGATGATTTTAATGGCTGCGATATCCCCGGGCACTGTGTATGCTAATGTCCAAGAGTTTTTTCCCCAAGACTTTAATGATTATCTTTTGATTGTTGATGGAGCCTTGAAACATGAAAGATGCAGCGTTAAAGATGGATGCAACATGGTGTAATATATATGCTGCTTAGAGGGAGACGCTATTGTAGAAAGAATATAACCAAGAAAAAAATAAATTAAAAAAATTAATGATAAAACAACCTTATGGGCCTAAACAGTTGAGAACATAAACCATGAAAGAAATTATTAGAAAAAGAAATTTCACTGTATTTTTTTTTATGTATATATATATATATATATATATTTTTTTTTTTTTTAGCCAAATGTTTTAGTCAGTAATGCTTGAAGCTGACTGACTGCTTGATAGTAATTATAGATTTATTTACATAAGTATAGTACTGTAAACATGGAATTCCAATGGATTTGATGACCAAGTGGTTCGATGAAATGAAATATGAGATAATTGTAATTCATTCTCCCATTTCAGTCTTAAGTTTGCTCGGATATAAACAATTTAGACATACATGCATTTGCCCTATCGTGAATTCTATTGTTATGTTCATGCCTTGAATAGTTCTAGGGATCATGAAGTACTTTTTAAGGACATCAACATTGTATAATGTCTTCAAGTTGGCTTAATTTGACTTGGTGAGAATATATATCAATGTCAAAATGCTTCTTGGCAGACGTAATCCAAGTCTGATAGCAGCAGCAGCAGCAGCAGTAATAGCAGTAGTAGTAGTAGTATAGTAGTAGTAGTAGTAGTAGTAATTGTAGAAGTAGTAATATGAGTAGTAGCAGTAGTAGCAGTTGTAGTAGTAGTAGTAGTAGTAGCAGTTGTAGCAGTTGTAGTAGTAGTAGGGGTAGTAGGAGTAGTAGTAGTTGTAGTAGTAGCAGTCATAAAACAGTATTTTAAAGGGAAACAAATTTGATTTACGATACATTGTATGGAAACAGCAGCGTCAGATCGTAGGACCCGGATTGTGTACTTAAGCCATATAATTCCGCAACATATTGTCCTGTTAAGGTGAAATTATACTACACCAGACCTATATAGCTAAATTGCAAGGCCCATTGTTGATAATTGCATGCATTGTTCTGCATATTTTGGGTCAGTTTCCAGTGATGACTAAACTCATCCTTGAAATTTCAGCATAACATTTCATGCAGTATCGTTTTACTAGCACGTGAAACTAGTGCATATTTAATGCATTAAATTGTGATAGATGTTATAAATCATAATTGTTGCCGTTTTTAACATGGTATATTGTGATGATCATGTATATTTGCCTGCCATTTAGCCCCAGGTCATATAGCATGATGTTACATGCTATAAGTAAGCATGGGGGATGTAATTAGGCATGTAAATTGTTTGATGAGCCAATTGTAAGTAATGGTCCAATTGGCTCATTATATGATCCACACAGAAGGGCTCAATGGTGCAGTGCAATTTGCTCCTGGGTGTATGAGCAAAATGAGGGGCTACACACAATGCAGAAAATATTCAAAAACCGACCTAAATACACATTTAGCTTTATCTGTGTGTACATATTTTTTGTCTTCGTGTTTTCCAATTTCCACATGTCTATATTCTTGTCTCAATGATATTGTACATGAATTTCATCTTTTTCATGGCAAACTATTGTCTTGTTATTATGCTGACGTCACAAACTGATGATATCATCATGAAATACATGGTAAAATGCGGATTACAAACATTTTTACACAGATTATTTTCAAAAAATATTTTAAGTAGTGATTCAAAAACTTAACAAAGCAATCTCAATTAACATAGAAAAATTCGAAAATACATCATGAAATTTATTACACACATTCACACAAATGGTGCATTATTCTTTATTTAAGTAAATTTGATCAGGTGGCTGGTGCATGAAGTGTAATTTGAGTAAATACATGATGATTGTATGTTAATGGCATCTGTAAATTTAAAGTAAACTTTAGTCATCATTGTGTGTTGACCATGTCTTAGATCAATTTATATGTAAGGACTGCATTTAATGCGGTATTGTTGCTTTGAAGTCTTCGGTAGACCGAAACACTGCTGTCATATTGCAAGCAGTCAGTTTGTCGGACTAAGTCTTCGGTAGGGAAACATTCTTTTGGAATTAAGCTGTTGACAGACTTATAGAAATATAGACAGCACTGTGGACAGATAGACAGCAGATATATCTATATCACTTTTCAAATTAAACAGTATAAATTGTTGTTGAAATCAATTCCAGCAATTTGATCTTCCAAGTATCATATTCTAGTGACACTTGATACACAATTTGCCCACATAATCGCATAGTTCAAAGGCTTGGAATGTTTAGGGTCAACTGGCTTGTCCTGTTTATGAAGTTTTTATGGACAGCATTTGATGAATGGGCTGTTTATTCAGATTTAGATTTTTTCAGATTTCAGAATTATTATAATATTATTTTTACTTTATTTTTTTTTTTATAATCTGCATATACTGGCTCTTGTCTATGATGATAGGGTGTATATGTATTTTAGATATATATGACCAGTATATATATATGGGACATGTCAGTGTGTACATTTCATCAAGTGTGATTTATCTTAAGATTTTACAGCAATAATATTGTGATGCTATAGGCTACACGTAATGTAGGCTATATCTGGAATGATTATCTTGTCAGTTAATGCAGTTAAAATATTTATAAATTTGCATTATTCTAATACAGCTTGCTAAAATTTATAAACAACCACTATTGAATATATTTATATTCAACCAGTATTTCACGAGGTCTATATTATCTTTGTTGGGAAAAAAAATTAAAAGGGTGAAAAAGAAAAAAGAAGAATCAGTTTTTGACCTTAAAAAAAAAAAAAAAAAAAAAAAAAACAATTGTATGACTGACAGACAATAGAATAGACAAACATTGTTTTTAACCGGAAGTAATATAGATTACACAACTAGACATATCGGGATCTCCCTGGATCTCGCGAGAGTGGTATGGAGAGGGGTGTTAGAGCGTAATCACCCTCCTTGTTACCCCATCACGTTTGGAGGGTTGGAGGGTTGGAGGGTTGGAGGGAGGGTTTACCTGTCAGGGTGGGATCTTGAGGGGTGAGGGTTTGCACCTCAGAACACCTGGGTTAATTTATTTGACAAGGATAAGCCTAGGTGTGAGGTTACTGTGAACTCCTGTCTTCGTGTTTGTGACCCCAAATCCCTCTGCCATTCGACGCTAATGTGAGGAGACTGAATAATGAGGATAGCTCAGTAGCGGATTTAGGGGGGGGGGGGGGGGATTGGAGGTTAAAAAAGCGCTCCCCGCAATACTTTTTAATTTGTCAACCCCCCGTGAAAAAAATTCTGGATCCGCCCCTGTGGTTGTATTTAGTTAGGGTAGAGGTCACTCTAGTAGCCCCTCTGAAATCCCTGAAACACCAGCTTTGAAATGGCTCTATAAAGATGTCTTAAAATAGACAAGGGTCTTCTGATATAAAATTCGTGAACATTGGATCACCAATCGCGAAATTTTTTTTCCCTTCTCTGACTTTCAAACATATTCAAATATTTTGTAGGCCCACTGTTCGAATCTCTAATCAATCCTACCACGTGGACGTCGCGTGTCTCGTTTCCATGGTGATTTTCAGGTCATTAAAACAATTTCGCATTTAAATGCAAAACAGTAGAATCTTCTTGTTCAAAGGCAAGATATACAGCATAGTGCTTTGTCATTTTGTGTCATTTGTTTTCTTGTTGTATTGATGTTGACAGCAGCCCTGTGGACCACCAACATGCTGACGCGTGCTTCAAAAATACGACTGGCAGGTGACTTCAATGCTGGCGACATGGATACTGCAATCACTGGCCAATTATTTTTTGTGAAAATGAATGCGAAAAATGACAAATGTTTTTCACTGCCGATATGTTGGACCTTCTGGTCCCGAGGGGGAACTGTTGGCTCCGATCCGGCGACACCCCACTGCCACGCCACCTGCCGCCAGTTCACAGAACCACTCAATCACGTGACGAATGTTATGCTTTCGCTAGTCTCGCGAGATCTCTTGATTCTCTTCTAGTGACGTTCATTTCCCTTGCCGCCATTTTGTCTGTTTGTTTGACTAGCAGACGGCGCCACTGCGGAGCCTAATTTTGACACAAAGTTGTAATTATAGGGTGACCTTAATGAGTTAATGAGTGCTCAGCTCTCTGATGCAGGAGTCAGAGAAGTGACCTCTCATTAGGCCACGTGCCGCCTCGTTTTGGATAGCGGGGGTCCTATGCTGGACCTTTTGCATTCTAGAAGGCGCCATGCCATTTCTAGAACTAGTATGCAGTTTTAAAAGTTTGGTTGACATTGAAGAAACGTAATTATCATAATTATGATCATTATAAACATAATTTAGGCCACTTTTATAAATGAGATTTAAAATGCAGACAAATTGAATTATTTAATAATAAGGCTAGCGAGGCAAATATGTATTCTTGTCGAGTTATAAAATGTCATTTAAAATAATACAATATATGTTACAATAGAGTCTTTTCACTGAGCAGCTCTGAATTCAGCAATACACAAGTCTTTCCTCTCCTCTTATTACTTATTTTGCTTTTCAGACATAGCAGATAATAACTGAATCCATAAATATAATTTTCTCAGGGAAAGAACAGAAATCAACTTAACGATTGTTTTTTAAGATGTCAAATATAAATTATAATGCACTAAAAATACTACTGCTAGGATGCACTTTGCTTCTTCAGCCAATCACAGCCAAGGGCGGGAACTTTTTCAGCCAATAGAATTGCGGTATTCTGTCATAGCCACCTGGTGAAAATATAGAGAACCTTCCGTGAAAATCCACTATTACTACAAGCCTGTTCATTTTCATCAGTGCCAAGTTTGCCAGGAATCGGGGTGAGGGGTTGATTAGTTTGCTGTCTGAGCAGGCGACAGTCGTCTGGGGTTTTCCAACAGGTCCAGGTGGTCGCGACAACTTCGTCAGTGACCCCTCTTTATCACCAGCGAGGCTGCTGCCCTCTTGCGGGGGGTTATACCCTTCTTAATTGTCCTGGTCCTTTGCATTGTTTGCCTCAATTTTGGGTGTCCGTTGTGAAATAGATTGAGTATTGTGATTAGCCTCGTTCTCAGTGGAGACTTCAATTGTTCTCTGTGGAGTTGTAGCCGTGGTTGTTTCTGGTGAATGTATTGTGCGATTTCTAGTTTCAAAGTGGTACTTAATCCCCTCATTTGCATAGTACAATACAAAGGTGGTCAATCATGTAAATCTGTGCCTTTAAATGGTGTTGTACGTAGGGATTTATTAATAGGGATTTAGCAATTAAGGTCTCTTGGCAACAGAGGATCAAAGGCACTGGGAAGGTCTATGAATTCGCAGATGCAGATTTGGAAAGTGATAGCCTGGACCTTCCAACAAAGACCACACGGCCGCCCTTTCATCATCAGACTGGGCCCTGTTGTGTCAAGTGTCGGTCATTGTACTCGCAAAGTGTCATTAATGTGTCATATATGAATGTGTCATAAACAACGCGATGTAAATATAGAATGTTGTGACGCCTTCTGTCACAAACACAGGGTCATTGCATGTGCAGGTCAGAGGGTGAAAGTTGTAAACACAAAACTTCCCAACAATCAAGTAACTGCGTTGCATACGTCATTTTATGGGTTTTGAATGAAGTAAAACAATAGGATTCGAATTCATTCATTCAAGCTTTTATTTTGGAAATTCATTTATTATGTAATAAGACCACAAAATTCGCTCATTTGTTTCCACAGTAGAGGAAATTACCTCGCTAAAGAGGCCCCCTCGCTATCATAGGCCTGCTATGGGGAGGTTGAGGCTTCTTTTTCCTATTCTTCTTCTTCCCATTCTTCTTCTTCATATTCTTCTTCTTCTTCCTATTCTTCTTTTATTCTTCTTCCTATTCTTCTTCTTTTTCTTCTTCTCTCTATTCTTCTTCTTTTTCTTCTTCCTATTCTTCTTCTTCTTCCTATTCGTCTTCTTCTAGTCTTCTTCTTCCTATTTTTCTTCTTCCTATTTTTCTTTTTCCTATTTTTCTTCTTTCTATTATCCTTCTTCTTTTTCTTTGGCGTTTGTCAAAGCTACAGTTTGACAAAGTTAGGAGTAAAATCTTGTGCTGTGGTCACTATTGTCTAAAATAATTAACTAAATTGTCACAATCAATTTTCACGGAATCCTATTGACTCCATTGATTTATCACGATTTTCTTTGATGAGTGAAAATGTCATAACATTTTGTCTTCAGTCAACTGTGAAAGTCAAATTGTATCAAGTCAAGTTGACCTCATTACTAAATCGTGTTCTCTGCGTTGATCTACAAAGTGAAATTGATGCTCGATTCCTGTGCACTTTGTCAGAAGCTCTTTGAAGGTGTCTGTAGCAAGCTGGATGGTGGGGAGATGCTAATTGCTGGTTGCTGAGGGGAATGGATCAACTCATTTATTGCCATCTGTTGCAGGAGCGACACAGAGTCTGCGCTGATAAAAGCCTGTCTGAGGGATCGGCTGATCTAATCACTTCATCTGTGACATCCATGGGTTGTTCTGCATGTTATTACTGGGCCACAATGGGATAAATCTTGGGAGCTAGCAATGTGGGGGACACTTTACTATCCAAAGATTTTTTTTGTTAGAAGAAATATGCACTGAACATGCAGTAGCCTTGTAAGAACATTTGAGGTCTGGTGGCTCCATGGTCAGTTTGATTACAGCTTAGTTATAGATGGTAAATGTGGAAAGTGCAACCCTCTAAGGCATGTTCTTGCCGCTATCGAGGGTTGATTGATGAGGTGAGAGTGAGAGTCCGCCCAGGTTACACGTTTACCCCATGGGTGGGATCTTTTACTTGCCTCAGCATAGACACTGAGTACAAGGGACCAACAATTTAGACGTCTCATGCTCCTAAGGTGCTGCTTTGTGAGGCATAACTCCATGGATAGATGGCCAGACATGTAGCACCTTTGTGCATTGATGCCATATCATCCTTACATCTGCCTAGAGCTGATCACTGAGTGACTCCGTGCAGTTGACGTCCTGGTTCAGGTCGCCTTCAATATATATTTAAGGCACATACAAATATTACCATTTCTTAATTTCCTGTCTTTTATTTAAATGGCAAAACATCTGAATATGTGAATAGTATTTCATCTTGATTAAAGCCTATGTAGTAATTTACATTTTATCAGTGTAAAATGTATGAACTATGTGTCAAGATAAAAAATAAAACTTCAAAACTTCCAACTTCAAACATCGAACTGCATGTACATAAAACTCTATTTAAGCACTTTTAAGCCTGATTTCTGACAGGCAATAAAACCCTATTTATAGACATGGTTATCGCTAATTTTGAAATGAAAAAAATGCTACAAAGAGCTTTTAAGATGTTGCACGATTGTTGCCCTGTGATGTTTCTATGACTGATGGTCCCATGAACGTCATTTGGACGTCGGTTGTTGCATTGTCTGGGGCCCATCTGCTGGCACATGCAGAAATGGCTGCTGCGGCGTCCTTGGGTTGCCAGGGAACCAGACCTAACAGCCAATCAGAGGTGTCGTTACAAAGAGCATTGGAACTCATGCATGTTCCATCAAGGGATTGTCATTTGGGTCATGGGAGTTGCATGGACTGAGGTGTGACAAGTGTAAAGTCATGCTCGGTTGAATTGCATAGTGCATAGCTGCATCCCAGCTGCATCTTGGATTCGTCTTTGATCATTCTTTAATCGCATCATGGATCTTATTGATGGTCCTTCTGCTGCTGCTGCTGCTGCTGCTGCAGAGGATGTTGTTATCATCCAGGTGAGTCTATTGATGCTAGCTATTTCAGGTGTGACATAGTATTAGAAAACACATGGCGGGAGTTCTGCAGGGAGGTCCCTTGTATAACTAATGTATTGACCAGAATAACATTGCAGCCTTTGTATGATTTACAGGACTAAATTTTACTATTGCTAATGCATTAGTATTCGTCTTAGCTGACATAAACAACAGTTATGTCTCTTTTTATATCGATTGCCTTAAAAGCCAATACATGAAGCTCTACGTGCTTGATGTTATGTAATTGCTCTGTGGATGCGAATTTGCTTTCCCTTAATAATTCATACAACAACAAAATGTATCAATTGTAGATACATGTAGCTTGAAATTTTTTTTTTTGTAATTGGGTATTCTACCACGTGAATTCGATCGTGTGACATATATATCCACGTGTTTACTCTATTGCTGTCCCAAATCAGCCACCCAGGAAATGTACTTTGCTGGAGTGAGATCAGCTAGTGGATCACATCCCATGCGAATATATGACCTGTCCCGATAGCATGATTATATTGCTATTTCGCCATTGTAGTGATTGTAGCACGGTTGTATGACCCCCTTGTGTATTGTATGCCAATATGCAAATGCATTTGGACAATGGATTGGAATGCATTTTTGCAGTGTGTATTATTTATCTCGTTATAAGCATGGAGTTTATGGACTGAGTTGTGTTAAAACATTTTCTACTATATTGAGTTATGTTAAGTTATTACAATGGTATACAATTTGGGTTATTCTGTTATCCTGATTTTTTAGCATTGCACATTATAAGGAAGACAAGAAAAATATAGTCTAAATGGTTTTTATTTACTTTAACAAGTGCACTGGTTAAATAGTCCATCCTACGATTACTAGACAATTTTAAAGAACTTGAAATAGTTAAATAGTCTCATACAAAAATAAACTACAATTTCATGGGTGTGCAAAAAAACCACTGTATGGTGTATGATTTTTTTTTTGATTTTCACGGAAAGTTTAACCGTTTGCTATATATCTACCAGGTGGCTAAGACAGATACTGCAATTCTAATTGTGATTGGCTGAAGCAAAGTGCATCCTAGCAGCAGTATTTTTAGTGCATTTTAATGTATATTTGACATCTTGTCATTCAATTGGTTTCCACTTCATCCCTGAGAAAATCATATTTATTTAATCAGTTAGTTATAATCTACTGTGTCTGAAAAGCAAAACGAGAAGAGATGAAAGACTTATGTCCTTCTAAATTCAGGGCTGTTCAGTGAAAAGACTTAATTGATAAATTGATAATTATAGATATTGGGATAAACTTGTTTGGGAAACGTAGACTGCTATAATAACATAACATTTATAACATAACTGTAAAATGTGCAAAATGTAAACATGAGAGTATCAGTGGTTATTACCCTTTGTTACTTGTATTACATTGAGAGTTATTTTGATGATTCTTTTTGGGGGTGGGGGGGGGGGGGGGTGGGGGTTATTACCCTTTGTTACTTGTATTACATTGAGAGTTATTTTGATGATTCTTTTTGGGGGTGGGGGGGGGGGGGGTGGGGGGCACTTCCGTGATGGAGAGTGGGGTAGTAATAGTTACCCGCAAGTGGGAAATAAATATCACCCTTCATTGCTTACGGGTATCTGGTCTGACCATTTCATGGGGCAGTTAGGGTTGTTAGTCTGCCTAATTTATGCAAAATTATTCATTGCCTGCTATTTGCAAGTTTTGCATGCTTTGTTTAGAAATGCGTGAAACTGGTAATTATTCCCAAACAAAGAGAATATAGGTCACAGTGCACGTTTTAAATAGACCCCAACAAACAAAAAATAAAAATAAAAACCTTTGGCTAATTGAGTGGAAACAGTGTGCGAGTCCAGCACAAAGTTAAGAAAATTGTGAAAAAATGGGAAAAAATTTAAAAAAGAGAAAAAACAACCACATTGAACTTATTTGGGCATGAAGGGGTGGCGCCAGACTCCATTAAACTCCATTAAAACCCCAGTGAATCATGTCACCCGCAAAAAAGGGTGATTAAAACGGGTAAATAATTACATTTTAATCAATAACAATGTCGACTTAACTTTTGTGTGCAAGGTTGTGGCCATGTTGTTACAGTTGCCCTTGTGGTTTGTGGTTTGATTTGGTCTTTTGTGAAATAGGAGGTTTGGTCCCCAAGACGTGTTTCAATTGAATTGGGTCAGAGGGATACGATCATTCGAACCCTACTGGGCTAGGTGGGGTTGAAGAGCTGGAAAATTATTATTTGTGATCAGATTATTCACAGTTGCATTGCTCGCACGAAATTTGGGCAGATTGTTGGAATTAACAGGAAATGCTTAGTCCCAAATATGGCGTGAGCAGCACTGAACATATATCAGATCATATGCCAAAATGCCACAGTGCAGTCTTATGCATGGGCCTTATTTCAGGGGGGGGGGGGGGGGGTAGGGGGGGACATGTCTCCTCTACTTTTCCAATCTTTTTGTATTTTTACATGTATTTTATTGTGGAAACTAAAAAGATTGTCTCTCCCCCCCCCCCATTTTTCGTAGCAAACTAGGCTCATGGTTGTATGCTTATGAAAAACCCGCAAATATAGCAGTGGATGGTAATTCGTGTTAATCAAATGATATCATCTGTCTCAGATCGTTGCAACTTTTAAATATCACATCAAATAAGTTTATCAGTTGTGAAAAGCAGAATATCGGAATGAAAACGCTTGCCAAAGAGGACTGGTAAACGCTAGCTAGCTAGCTAAGAATAGCACTATGCAATTTTATATGACGTCTGATGCAGATTAATAAATCAAAATACACGCGAATACATGTGAAGTTGCACGTCATGGCTATCTCATGTTAACCTTGGATCCTTAGGTGGAGGTCAAAGGATCCACATGGATCCAAGTTTTCTTTGATGTTTGAGATATGAAAAGAGACAAAGGTCACCCAGATTTGACCTTGGCATCGACCTCTGGCCATGACCTTGGCGGGTCAGATAGACTTGGGTCAGATTCAATGAGAAATGTCCGAGTTGATTAAGATCACATGGGGTTGATGAGTCAATTCATCATGTAGAAATATGTGGGGGATGAAACTGGTGCTACATGATATCTCTATCATGACATTAAAATGAAATAATGATGTTTATGCATGTATAAACGGTCAGAATTATTTATCCCAAGAATCAACTCATGTTGTAGAGCAGTGGTAAGTCTCTAGGACCATGGGTAAAGTGTATTCTATTAGTAGTTGGTGCGATTCCTGTTTGAATACTTTGTATCACAGGCATCACAATAGTCTTTTCACTGAGCAGCCCTGAATTCAGCAGGACATAAGTCTTTCATCTCTTCTCGTTTTGCTTTTCAGACATAGTAGATCATAACTAACCGATTCCATAAATATAATTTTCTCAGGGAAAAAGCGGAAATCAATTGAATGATCGGATGTCAAATATACAATAAAATGCACTAAAAATATTGCTGCTAGGATGCACTTTGCTACAGCCAATCACAATCGAGCGCGGGAACATTTTCAGCCAATGGAATATCAGTATTCTGTCGTAGCCACCTGGTGGAAATAGAGCGAACCTTCGTGAAAATCCACTATCGCCCTCTGGTATAGCACAACTCGCCCCCCCCCCCCCCCCCCCCCAGGACCATTGACTGTTAATACTTACCAAATAAAAATATAACAGTCAGCGGTCCAAGGGGGAATTGGGGAGTCGTCCTACACCAGAGGGCGATTGTGATGCCTGTGTCTTGTATAGCACTAATAGCAGTAATAATTTAGCAATAGCAGACAGAAATTATTGAAGTGGCAGTGCTGTTGGAGGTGATTATATCATGGAGACAAGAGTAGACTCTTGTCTCCATGATTATATTCAATTTCCTTTAGGCACTGCAGTCAATAATAACTACAGTTAGTTTCCGATAATATGGTCGACTCTAGACAGTTGTAGTGGCGTATTCCTGGCTGTAGCTATAACTGTCTAAAGCCAGCTGCTTCTGTCTGCTCCTAGCTTATAGTCGGCTTACACCATGTAATTTATCTGATATTGTCCTGCATGCACTTTTCGATCCGGCTTTGAGTAGTCAGCTATAGCCAGACAGTTCCGTTTAGTGGCAGGTAGCATCGTATAACAGAAGTTGTCTAGCTTTGTCTAGGTTTATTTTCACTGGCAGTTTTTAATGAAACTAACTGTACATGTATTTTCTGGTGATGCGAAGGTGTGCCAAATTCTACAGCTGTCATTAAGTTGACAACTCATAGCTGCATGAGACACCGAGCCAAATTACCTAAACAACCACACCTGGACAAGCAGGATCTTGCATAAGAACAACACAAAGTTTTGGTTAGCACACCAGGGAGTCCTCCGAGTTAGTTTACCTTGCATGAAACTCTTAGGACGTGATTTGGCCCAGTTGTCAAGGTGTAGTGCAAGGAGCATGTCTGGAACCAGTTATGGGGCTACACCCTTGTGGATGTTGGACCAGGAAGGGTTAATTGCGAGGGTAATGAAGATCATTTGGTGTGTGCTAAGACCTTTACCTTATAACTCACTCCACCTTAGTTTAATTTGGTGACCTTGCTCAGATGTGTGCTTTATTTAACGCAGTTCAACTCATCACATTGCTGAATGTAATACCATTGTCATATGATTGTGGCGTCCACAATATGGACAGACTATCCATGCAGCCACCAGAACTTACCTTTTAAAATTTACTTTATCAAATATTTGATCACCTTATTCATATTGTGTGCATATAAGACATGTATAGAACTTTTCCTAAATGATGGGGAAAAATTAGTAAATTTCTTACATTTATCTTAAATCTACATACAAAAACAAAGGAAGAAAATATGCCAATCTGTCTTGATCTGAAGATCTGAGGAATTTATGCCATTGTTCTTATCTGCTAATACATATCATAATCACACCCAGGGTATTTCTAGTATCTTATGACTGGTATCATCCTCGTACAAAGTAGATGCCCTTTGACCTAGATACAGAAATATGACCTTGACCAAGATAAAGGTCATAGCACCTAAGATACACTCAGATACTTCAGCTTTCCTTATCATTATGGTACTGGTCGTGTGAATTCATACGTGAATATCAGTCTTTGATGTATATATATGTTTCTTGTATGATTGAACAAGACAGGTTTAGCAGCGTCACTTGGCCATATTTCTATCCATGTGGAACCCTTTTATGCCCAAGGGATGATGGGATAGTGGTTGAGGGTGATAGAGGGCGCTGTAGTGCCAAATGGGGTGGAACAGAAGTGTCGAAGGTCAAGTGTGAATTGGCTGGCTCAAGCCTGGTTCCTGCTTTTTTTTTTTTTTGCGAATTTGCATGCACCACTTTGCCTATGAAGTTCTGATAACGTGTAAAATCCTTGACAATTCTCATCGGTTGTGAATCACCAGGGTCGTAGCCAACTACCCCCCCCCCCCCCCCACCTTAGAATTTTGCAAAATATAGTATATTTATGCTTACTGAAGTGAACATCAGAAGTGTGACTTTTGACCTAACTGCCCCCTAGACCTTTTCCCAGACTACGGCCCTGATCACTCAGTAATTATTATTCATTATTTGATGTTATGTAGATTTCCATTTAATCATCTCATGAGTACGTCTGCCTTTTGTATTTAGTTGTTTACGTGATCAACCAGATCTGATTAGCACCTGATCAATGTCAATAGGTCAATAGGTCAGTAGGTCAGTAGGTCCGTAGGCTTTTCACTCACTTTATATGATTACTATAGCTTTTTATACCAGAAAATAAAATCTGCCATATACATAGGGTATTGTTATCAATTAGGGCTACCAGAAGCCATGCATTGTCTTCACTCAATGTTTCCTCAACATTCTGCACTCTGCACAGTCAACAGAGAAACTGAGCTCATGTTTACATGTCACTTATGCCTGCCATTTTGCACCTCGCATTCTCCGGCGTCCTATCACTTATGAAATGCTTGGGTCTGCTGCAGGGGTGTGCAGGCTTGTACTGCAGGTAGCTGCAGGTGGGAGGGGTGGAGGGTGTGAGGTGCTGCCCCGCAGGAAGTACTGCAGTCTGCTGCAATATACCTTTCATGTAGTATTTGTCAATACATAACTCAGAAGAGCATACCAAAAGGTTATGTGTATCATAATATTGCATAGTGTGGCAACTCGGCAAAATGAGCATCATATATTATAACTTGAAGAGCCCATTCAAGGGTAAATGATTAAGACCCTTTTTTTGTAAAATCTTGGAGGAATTAGACCTAAATTAGTTATAATTTTTCCAAGGTAATATTTACTGGCTTTAATGCAATAATGGTGAGCTTGTGTTACTATAATGTATTGTTTGTGGTCCAAAGATGATCTTAGAGTGCCTAGCATATTAATGGTCATACAGTTGGGCAAGCACTGAAAATAACTAAATAGTGTCCGAAAAATATTTGATTTGCTCAACCAGGCGAGTTTTGCCCAACACAGGGATTATCCTAAAATGTTGATTACTAACAATAACAACCAATGTGACGTGGCAGAAGTACTTTGAAAGACTGACAATATGTGTATTGCTTGCCAGTGTAACCACTTTTCTGCTTGGCACTATAATGCCTGCATGACTCCACTGTGATAACACGATCAAACTGATAAATATCATGAAGTTACTGTAAATCGTATTTAATGTTATAAACCATGTATGTCATGTAATCTCAGTCAGTCGGTGAGAGTGATCTAACATGGAATGACATTTCTCACCATCTTTTTATTTGATAATTGCTTATTAAACACGCAAAAGTTAAGAGATATAACAGGTAAATATAAAGGCTCCAATCAGGCCAATGCATTTGTTGAATAAAAAGCATGCAAAATGTGGGAATGGTATGGAATCCCCCTATTTTAATGGTACAGTAAACACGCAAGTATTCTTATGGTTAAAGAGAGAGGGAAAAAAAGAAGAGAAAATGAAATTGTGGGAAAGTTGTGACACGGAAAACCCCCATGTTGTATGTGAAGCGGTACTTGGACGTTCTATGAACATTTCTCCCCCCCCCCCCCCCCCCCCACAAGTATGCCACTGAGGTGCAAAGGACTGGTGTACATAATTCAAAATTACACCTGCAGAAGTTAACACTATTGAGTGCAGACAGCACAAGCGTCCATTTTTTTTAATATAAAAAAAAGCTAGGATTTTACATGATATATATTCCAATTCAAAACAGCTGAGGGGCACTCTGAACTTATACACCCATCATAATTACTCGCCCCCAACATATTCTCTGAGGGTGATTTTGTGGGACGATTATTAAAGCAATTTCACACAGTACCCATCAAATCTTTTCAACTCCTGTCATCAAGTCAGCAGAATTTTTTAAAGCAATATATCAACTTTTAGTGGCTGACAGTTATTCCTAATTTTCCACTGGAGAAATTCCCTTAAATGGCCCTTAAGGCAGTCTTGCATGGCAACGCATCAGTTCAAGTCACTGCATGGAGTCACAAGAGACTCCATGCTCACTGCAACTCAGGTGTGGGTGTGAAGTTCCCAGGGGAAAATCTTCACCCTGAGCTATAGAGTCTTTTCACTGAACAGCCCTGAATTCAGCAAGACATAAGTCTTTCCTCCCTTCTTATTACTCGTTTTGCTTTTCAGACACAGAAGGTAATAACTGATTCCATAAATATAACTTTCTCAGAAAAATAACAAACATCAACCAAATGATAAAGTGTCAAATATACATTAAAATGCACTAAAAATACTGCTGCTAGGATGCACTTTGCTTCAGCCAATCACAGCCATGGGCGGGAACTTGTTCAGCCAATAGAATTGCAGTATTCTGTTTTAGCCACCTGGTGGAAATACAGAGAACCTTCCGTGAAAATCCACTTTTGTGTAGATATAAATATTCATAATCATAATTTAATATTGGCTGATCAACTAATAGTACACCTGGGTGACCCGTTATGCCTTGAAAGAAAGTAACAGTGACAGTTGTCTGGGAAATTCTAGACAAGCAAAAAGTTAAGAAGGATGGGTTCAGCTATATAATGTGTCTGTCAGTCTGTCAGTGTGGCTGAACTGTCTGTCAGTGCATGAAGTGTCTGTCAGTGTCTGTGAACAGCTGTATTGATCAAAGATGTTGTTGACATGAAGCTGTATTGAGACTCTTTGGGTTACTGTCTGAAACCTCCCATCAGTCTTTTGTCATTTTACGTGTTAACATTTCGCTTCCTGTAGATCTATATATCTATCTACCTATTTATCTATCTAACTATCTATCTATCTATCTATCTATCTATCTATCTATCTATCCATCTATCTCAGATAGCATTCCAAATCGGGCCAGCATCGTTTCTATATCGGCCGCCATCGATACAACATCATTTCAACATTGCCGACATCACGTCAACATTAATATAATTTGGAATGCTACCTGGAATCTATCTTTCTGTTTATCGATCCATCTATCTATCCATCTATCTATGTATCTGTCTATCCCACATAGCATTTCAAATCGGGCCAGCATCATTTCTATATCGGCCGACATCGATACAATATCATTTCAACATTGCCGACATCATGTCAACATTAATATAATTTTGGAATGCTATCTGGGATCTATCTATCCATCTGTCCATCTATCAATCTACCAATATACCAATATCTCAATCTATCTATGTATCTATCTATGTAGCTAGCTAGCTAGCTATACATCTAGCTATCTAGCTTTTTTTCTTTCTATCTCTTGTGAGAATACACTGCTGCATTGTCATAAATCTTTTTCTAAATATTTAGCCCATTTTCACATGTTTTATCATTTTGCCTGTACAGATTGTCAAGGCTTGATATGTTGGAATGCCAGGGAATACCTCAGTATTGCTTGAGTTATGTTTTACAGTCAATATTGACGTAATGGATGACCTGACTTAAACCTATTTCTCAGCACTAGGTCCCATGCTGGTGTCAGACAACATTGCACTCCTCATATACCACTGTAAAAAAAGTTGGTAATTTCAACAGATATGCATTGCATTTTACGGTATTTTTTTTACAGTTGAGAATTCCCGATAGAAGTTACTGAATTTATATAATATTATGCTTAATAAATAAAAATACATAGAAACTTTTGGGATTTTCCAACCACCTCACTACTTTTCTGTGACGTTGGAATCAAATAGAAAGTTTGAAACTGTGTATTTTAGCATGCTATGGTCAATCCAATCCATGGCTAGCTTACTGGATCTTTTAACAGTGTGAGACCCAATGGTGAAGACTAGGGAGTGATGAGTTGGTAAATATATTATGACAGCTTACACACACTTTGTGTGATGGGGATCTGAACACAATGAATCATGATATTTACAAACATGCACAATATTTATGCAGGTGATATGGGAGTAGGGCAAAGGGTGGTTGGTGCTCAGTCGTAATAACTGTTATTTACCCCTCTAACTTTACTTTACCCTACCTGGGGTATGGAAGACCAGTATTGCATGGTTTCAGCATGGACTCCATGGTTTCCGAGTATGTTTGACCAGGGGCTATCTGGTTGTACAATCTGAGTTAATGGATGCTCCCCAGGTATTTCGTGGATAATAGCATGAGTTGGTATTAACACACTGAGAGAGGTCAATGACCTCAGGATAATTCTCGTCTGCTAAGAAAGAACGCGTTGTAGGATGTTCTTGCACAGTGCAACCAATAACAAACCAAGGTAGAAATAGAGTGTATAAATACATTTTGGTAGATGTGCGGGGTACTATTTGCAATGTCAATTTTTGTCATCATGGTTATGGTCATAACTTTTTAGTAATTGCAACATCTCTTTTCCCCATCCATGCAGTGGCCCCGGGGTCACACTTTATTTAGCCAAGCATATTACTCTTGCATAACTCGAGAGAATATTGGATCAGAGTCCATCATCATGCTTATGTCAGTTATGAACTGACTGTGGTTCATTTTAATCCAAATGCTAAAGAACTGCCAGAAATACTAGATCCATTCATATTTCTGGATATGATTATTTGCAACACTTTTTATGTTACCCTTTTGATTTTACTAGATTATATTTTATCATGTATGATGTTGTAAATTCTCTAATTTTGAGGCAAACAATTATTATATTATTATTATAATGTTATAAATTGACAGTTTACTATACACGTTATAACAGAACCACTCAACTTATCCAGAAAATGATAGTTTGTCGAAAATTGTACAGGAGCACCACTGCACCTATACTCCTATAGTCTTGATATATTGTTCTCAATAACATTTTTAGTCCAAATTCTCTTGTGTATAACTTGTGAGGTTTTCATGTATGCTTCATTTTTTAATGACCTTGAACCAGAGGTCCTGACATGTACCAAGAGACCAGTACAAAACAACAGAAGTTTTACTTTTTTCTGTCCCCCATGAATCCATATGTCCATATGTCTCCAGCTTGGTGAATCACTGTCCATCATATTATGATATTGTACATCTGTGCTGCATATATGTGTGCAAATGACATCACCTCCTACTAGGCTCCTAGTGAGTTTAAGCTGGGAGCATGCAAGCGAAATATGATCATGACATTTATTCCATCTCCAACTGGGAATGCATAAAATCCCATCAAGAATGTGACAGATCGACAGGAAAAATGGCCCAAGACAAATATGTCATCTCAGGAGCCCCACAGGTTTTCCTCAAAATAACCAAATAACACAAATCTAAATAATTCGAATGATTGATTGATTGATTGATTGATTTGAAACATGTTAATCAAGCATGCAAGCATGGAGCCAATGGGCTTTACAGTTAGTTTCAATAAAAAAAAACGCCCGTCAAACTGAACCTAGACAAAGCTGTCATAGCTGGCTACTCAAAACCGGATCTAAAAGTACATATTTATGATATATTACATTAATTTCTTACATTTGCCAATGTTTACACTTTTCTGGTGATAAATGTAAGCCGACTATTAGTTATAAAAGCGGACAGAGGCAGCTGGCATTAGCATGTTTAGATCACAGTCAGGAATAGGTCGCTACAACCTTCTAGAGTCAACCGTTTTTTTATGAAAGTAACTGTACAATGTATTCTGAATTTGAAAGTAACCAGAAATATAGACATGCAACTTCAGAATAAAATGCACTTTCAAACGTGTGGTTTGCCTGTGGTTGCCTCTTTCTCAATTGGGCAGGAAGTGGTCAGTGGTCATCCATGCATCGGCCACTCCGTAATTGGTCAAGCAAGACTGCCTTGACCTCGTGGAGTGGCCACTCGGTCAAACTGAGTGCCCGAGTGGGCTGGTAATTGGCCCTCTCAGTGTCCACTCTAAGTGGCTAATAAACCCTTTTAAACAGCAGTGTCATTCCTGAAGCACCACTTGGTGTCAAACTTATCTTTAAAGCTATATATATATATATAATGTATATATATAGTGTACCATAACAACAGTGATTTCAATGAACTGTATCCAAATACAAAGGAATATGATCTTGATTACACCATGGAGTCACTACATTCATGGAGTCACTATGCTACATTGCAAGAGTCTCTTGTGACTCCATTAGATAATGGAACATTCGTGTTTATCTCATAAATAAACTTAACATCTTCAATTCGCCAGTAAGATCGTTGTCTTGGAACTGAAGATGGTTTAATAAAGAGGTTCAAGTGTGGATTAATGTTGTATCAACTATATGTGCCTTCTTTAATTGCAATACCTGCATGGAGTGCCAAAGGTTCTATTAGAATCTGTGAAGAAAACTAGCACCTGCAGTAGAGATCCACTTAATAATATCCCTTGGAATATAGGGGATCATTGTTTCATGATTGCTTCACAAGAAACAACTTCCCGAAGTAGATGTGATAAGATCTGGTGATTTATTACATTATACAGTTGGGAACAAAAACACTGCAGGGAGCTGGTTGGGTATATATTTTGGGGTAAGTAAATCTGCCCCTTTTTTTCTTTGTTTAGGTGTATATATATAGCATTTCCTGTTGCTCGGGGCACTTATTCATGCAACATGATAACCCATTTTGTAGAAACCCACAGAGCCTTTGATAGTTTGCTTATAAGGCAGTTACCATTGATGGGTTTTCACAAGCCCCTTGACTCAGTGCACTCAATGAACGGATCCCTCATTCTTTATGCATAGCTATCAGCTGGACTATGCTGATCTTCTTTTTCAAATTCTTTCTCGCTTTTCATCCTCCAGCCCTAACCATTTCGGCACGTTTGATAACCTCCTTTTTTAATTTTTTTCCCCACATGAATATTATTATTTTTCTTGAGAAGCTTTTTGAACAGAAGATGACCAAGCTTTCATGTCTGTAATAAAACATGCGCTTAGATTTTACCTAGATTTCTAAATACTCCAATCTTGGGTAAACTGCAGTATCGCATTTAAATTAATACTACTATGAATTAAAAATATAACCCTTTTCATACGTATTCATGCACTTAATTAGGCTTTTCCTCATTCAATTTCATCACAAAACGTTTAAACTCATTCTAAAATTGCATGCAAATTGCGGATCACTCGAATTTATGTCTGTAAATAGAATTTTGCGGTTCTTTAGCAGTGAATAGTTGTAATTGCCATGGCAACAGTTGTCAGCATGACAATGGGGGTCTGGCAGATGCTCAGGAACTCCGCATCTGCCATTTTGTAAAGTGCACTTCCTCCGCTAGGGGCGCTGCTGGCTGTGTTGTCATCCAGACTGCATCAGTGCAGCTGAGTGGCACATGTTGGCGAGTACATGTATGTTTATCATGATATAGTGATGTCTAGACCGTCTATAATTGTGGATATACTATATTAGAGATTGTCTAAGGTTGTATTGAGG
Organism: Alitta virens; assembly: GCA_932294295.1. NCBI lineage: Eukaryota > Metazoa > Annelida > Polychaeta > Phyllodocida > Nereididae > Alitta > Alitta virens. Next base: position 15,709,797 of record OW028582.1, read on the forward strand.
TGAGTGGAATGTATTCTGTCATAAATATTTACAATAACAGACATATATTGTCGAATTATGTCGGTGTAATTCAGGTAAAATGCAACAGGGCTGCTCAATGTAAACACACTGTTCGACTTAGGCTATTTAAGATCAAGAATGTTGCAATAGAATGCTGGCTTTCCTGTTACCTTGATATTACCATAATATATATACATTCAGTACTGTTACATCATTTAATAGTGTATACAGTCTCACTGATGCAAACGAGGCCTAGTTTCCTTGTCATACACTTACATAGACGTGCTGCATCATCAATGATGGGGGTGTTGAGATGCCCATGCAGCTGCCGCAGCCAGTAGCCACACTGACTCAATGGCTCGCGGGGTATTAGACCTAAAAAAAAGAAAAAACGAGCGGATAATACTAAAATGGGTTAGATAGATTGTCGCTGAACTAGAAAAATTGTTTACAAATTGGTCTATTCAAGGACTTGCAAGCAACCCAAATTAAATAAAAAAAATTCTAAAGAAGCTCTGCAGCTATTGTAGTAATTTGTTACAGACGTTTTATGGACGTTTTGTTTTCAAAGTATTATGCTAAATATCACAGCATCGATGGATGTGGTACTATAATGCTATTTAAGGTGTAAGCCCCCTAATTGCTGAAATGTTTCAGGCATGACCACTTCGGCTGGGCCAATTAGAGTGATTAGACTTTTCAGTCACGCTCCAGTGAGCGCTGTAAACACTAGAGTACTCTGTGCCTGGGCAATTATTACGTAATCAGGTTCTTCAAGTATGACGCGAAAATAAGGTTTGTTTTCTTTTAGCTCAGTCAAAATTGTGTGGCCAAGTAAACATTGATTTAGGATAAAGAACTAATTCTATAGGGACCGGCCAAATTCAACAAGTTCAACCTATTTTGATATATAGTGCAGTGGTGGAATATAGACCAGGTCATTGCAGATATATCGACTGAATTTGGGTTAGTATACCCTATTTCCAAACTTTTCATTCATAACCCTGCAGTACAACTGCCTCATTATTAGGACCACCTAGCTAATAAGTCCACAATGTCTATTTCGTGAATTACAGGCTATTAGACTACCTCACAATCAAAGCCATTTGTGGTCTTAATGTCGAAGTTCCAATGTATGTATACTGGTATAGTATGACCACCAGAAATGATGTCAGTTGCACAGGGGACCCTCATCTAATGTCACTCGTGAGGCTATTTAATGTGTATTGTCCAGTGTATTGTGGTGACATGACTTGTAGTAATCTATTGTCTCCACAGCTGGTCACATGTGTCACAATTAATCATGACGAGGTCATCTCGATTGTCTGTGTGTCTTTAAGTTGCGTCACAATGACCATCAGGTTGTTCTCGTCTCAGATTGACCATCTCATTTCTTGTTCCTGGTTTCTTACATGGAATAACTTCATGTTTCTTAATTTTAAAAACACAACTCTCATTTATAAATTTTTTAATTTTATATATTCACACTGTGTCAGGTAATTGTTACATAGCCTGCAGTATTACACCAATGTAATTCTATCTAGTATCTAGAGTAATGTATTGTAAATGCCATGCCTTCCCACCATACCATAGATATCACACTGATATTAACATGATAATGAGAGCAGCCTAGATTATTTCTTTATTAACATTATTAATGTGGCACAGGTGCATGGAATACATGGAATATGCAAATCTTATCAGACATTATATCTATATGCCCCCAGGTCACCTGTCTGGGTAGCTAGCTGCACACCTGAAGTCTATTTAGCATCCAATCAATGCAGCATCACCAACTGGCCTGTCATCCTGCTTCCCAGGCCATCAGTGGGACAGAAAAAGTCTTTTATTAATAGCTGCTTCGACTAGCATTGTGCCTGGATGGTGGGTAGACTTCTAGACAGTGACAGACATTGAAGGAAAGCAGCCAGTGGTCCATGTAACAGCTCTATAAAAATAGATAATAAAAGACTCAGACTCAAGTTTATTTTCGTAAATAAAAAGGCGAAATGGACTATAGACGACGATCTATAGGTGAACCTCTGTTTTGCCTGGCCTTAATTTGGCAAGAACATGACATGAGGGCTGAAACAACCAATAGACTGACCCGGCTGACTGATAGACTGACTGACTGACCGATTGACCGACCGACTGACTGACAGACTATATCCCACAAATGGCCTCTTTTATTTTTCCCCCCTTCTATAGTCTATACACCCAAACAATTGACTGACCCGGCTGACTGACCGACTGACCGACCACCTATAGATGTCTCTTCTACGTCCATGGACTAACCATCCCACAATTGACCACTTTTGTATTTTCACCCCTTCTATACACCCAAACAATTGATAATCATTGATAACTAGAGTAGTTTAGAGTGAGAAGGGTTTTTTTTAAATTTGTTTTTTATTTTGTGGATTGTGTGATAATCTGTGGGTTTCAGTGCTCAGTATCAAACTCACAGTAATCAGTTACATTACAGTCAGTTACTTTACATGTTTACAGTCTCAGCTTGAAGAAAGCCATATGCAGCTGACAGTTGCAAAATTCACCAGGACTGAACTCCTTCGACAGACTGCAATTCCACACAATGGACTGAGCAAACAGTCATGTCCACTAGCTAAACCCAAATCTGATTGTTATGATCATACCTTTGCGTTTGTTTTGTGAAATTTTCCAAACAAATTTCTCTGCTGGAAAAAGTAAATTGAGGACTGAATGGGGAGTCGTGTATTGTACATGTTGAGCTGCTGTAGCCTTATGTTTGGCTTGGAATGGATCGAATATCTGACCCAATGAATTGCTTATGGAAATCACGTAGTCAGGATGGACTAATATAAACTGTGGATGGACAATGATGCAGAACTGCGTGGCTGTGCCATGTGTGGTGTGGCAGATAAAAAAGAGGGTGTATTCAAAGCAAACAACAGTGCTAGAAAAGGAGTTCTGGCTGTATTGGCTTATGCTACTGGGTGATCTCACTGCTTGTATTTCAATACCACAACTTGTATGCATCTCTGATCATAGCTGTGTTGAGTGTATTGGGTGAGTTTATGCATGGGAAAAATGGACAAGTGGTTTATACTTTATATATAGAGTGAAATATTTGTTTATTTTCTCTCGCATAGATCACATAAACTCCCCACAAGCGATGTGCAGATGTTTGGTGAAAATCTTGAAGCTACTTGGAAGAAATCTCTCCAATAATAGTCGTGATCACATCAACAAATAGTACAAGACTAGTCATAGAATTGGCAGAAGTAGGAAATGCAGACAAGAGCTCAAACATGATGTGGTCTTAAACATAGATGTATAAGTCCATGCTTCCATGTTCTTTAACAGTTCCTCAATTCCCACTTCAAACACACCGTGTGGGCTGAGCCAAATTTGACATTGCTAGTGGCAGTCACTGTAGACATTGTATTGGCAAGTTGACAGTTCCTTACTGTTTAATTATCAAATACTGATGCAGTTTTATCTTTCTCGTGTGCTGGAATATAATCATTTGGCCTCCAACACCTGATGAAATAACATGAAATTTCCATGATGAAGAACAGTGTATCATCCGCTATAGTTACTTCAAAGTGGTTATTTGACACACTAATATAATATCTGAACAGTAATATAATATGTACATTACATGATGTGCCTGATATTACTGTAGTTCAGTACATACATTATTCAATATCCTTCTCAGTGTCCACAACACTCGAGTCCCTCATTATACTTCTAAAGCCAAGCCACATAATCTGATGATTACAATAGGTAATCTGTAGCATCCTGAATATCTTTGATATTCTGAACAGATACACACTCAACATGTCAGTGGCATGGCACTTGAATGCAGGAACTCGATAGTTTACCAATGAATTCACTTTATTTACTCTTTGTACATGAAGACAGGAGTGCCCCTCTTGTATGTAGTGTCCAGTGTGGGTCGGGAAAACCAACTGAATGTTTAGTGGAAATGCATACAAAAATGAGTTCTATCCAAACACTGTATATACTGGAAACGATGAAGGATGCATAAAGTCGATAGACGTCTTTTTAGTAGTAGTAAAATTATATTTAAAGTCGTTTTAAATCACGGGTGTCACATTCAATGTACAATACAAAATATATGACCCAAGCCGAAGCTTGTGTACGACCTATTAGGAATAATAATATACACTTCGGAAAGTGTAAGTATAAAACTCATCTATTTATAATGCAAATCTATTCTACAATATAGTATATATAATAATAATAATAGCACACATATAAAGCACTCCATCGTACAATTCAGCACCTTAGAGGAAATAAAGATTTTTAGAGAGAGAAGGGTTGTATATCTGTCATAAATAAAAAGCACTTGCAGTATATTTCACTTAAAACAATGTAACATTGATGAATATTAAAACCTGCGCTGGTCCTTTATATAAGATCAGGTTGTTGAATTCCTTTTTTTATAGCCTAAATCATTTAAATGTCATATCAAGCTGGGAATTCGAACTTCGGCAGTGTTCAGGCTAGATCAGGAGACCAGCCCTATGCCTTAGCCACTAAGCCTCATAAATAGTCATAGTATTCACATTTATAAGGCAATTTAGTGTGGACATACTTTCACTCCTGAAAGCCAGAGTGCATGCTTTGAGAAAGCTCATCAAATTCCTGATGTACATTTCAGCACTGTGAAGGAGTTGAAAACTTGAGAAGCAGATTTCGCATTAGTTATATTCCGAATAGGAGGGAGTTAACTAACATTTTCGTTGGTTATTGCCTGCTTAGAACAATAGGAAAACAGTCTACATGGCCAAATGTGCCACGTGCGTTTTCCATGAGAAGGATAAACGCATGGAAAATGCATAGTATTTAGCTAATTATAACGAGGCAAAAACCATGCATTTTCCATGCGTTTATCAAAACGCATGGAAAACGCACGTTTCACAATCTTTAGAACAGCAGCTGCAATTTGCAGCCATCTTATTCACCTGTTGTGGCGGAAACCTGACATTTTGATGATATTACCCTCAGATCTGATCATCTGAGTCATTTGACAGTGAACCGACACAAAATGACAACTGTCACACGCGCTACTCGTTTCTGGACCCACAGCAAGCTCATGACCATGTTGCACCTGGTGTACAACAAGTTCCCTGCTCATTAAAAATCCCACCAGGTGTCCAGTGTTATTTAACATATTTTCCATTCGTTGCTTCACATAATGTCTTCATCAAAATGTCTATTCACTGACTCATACATGTAATAGTAATCTGTCAAAACAAAGGAAGAATACATGTAGAAAGGCCAAGTGACAAGTAATTATTTACTTAAAGACAAAGGATCATTACTATGCCTTATTATCACTGGCATTAGCATCTGATGTTTCATTGGCATTGTTTACTTGTATGTTTGACATTGTTTTTATGTATATTCAGACACCTAACTCTAATTGCCTCTTATCCTGCAGATTTACATGAACTTCAGTGCATATCTTTGATGTGATATGAGTTTTGATAAATACATAGTTCTCTTATCCTGGCTAATAGCTATGCTTCTCAGAGGTCTTGCATATATCCACTTGGAGAAATTACTTAATCGCTGTGAGTGATTTCAATGCTGTCTAAATAACTAGGATCTATGAAGTCTGTTATTGAATGCTGTTGGCCATTGGTAGAAAGCATTTAGAGCAGCTGGGTGTGCTTATAATCTTATAATCAGATAATGGTCAAGGAATTACTTGCTTATCGATGGTTCTAGGTACAAATCCCACTCCAGTTATGGAATACGTTCGGGGTCACCTGGATGGCTTTACCACTCTGGAAGTAGATAGTGTATTTTGTGAAATTTTCAACATTGATTCTTATGGTAACTTCTTGTCTTTCAGAATGGGTATGAAGAATTGATAGCGGAAGAGGAAGACCTTCACATCGGATGGCCCTTGTTCGACTCGGCCACAGACAGAGTCCTCCTGCACCTGATCGACCCACCACGGCACCGACTCAAGGTGGGCCACGCCTACTTCCTGCTGCAGACCCAAGGTCAAGGGGTCAAGGTCACCCTGAGAGAGGTCACTAGTGACCATGACCTTGTGGAGGCTACTGTCCTTGAGTGCAGCTACAGCCACCTAGTGGCAATGGAGTGGACAGACAACCTGCCCCCTGGAGGCAATATGGGGGTACCGGGTTCTGACCTGTGTGCCCTCCTGCAACACAGCCTCCGAGCGGCAAAGGAAGGAGTTAACAGCATGACCTTGGACAAGGTCAACCTTCAGATCATCCCCAAAAAGCGGGTGATGCAAGTGGAGGAAAGTATGCAGGTGGATCAGTGTGATGGGGAGGTTGATATGAGCCCTCAGTTTTACCCTAGTTGTTCTCAGGGAAGTGGAATTACCCAAGATGGCAGAATGGATGGATTACCTAATGGGGAGTCATCTCTGTCAGGTAAGATAATCATCTTTTTTGTTTTGTTTTGACATTTACTTGTTTGGTTTGGAAATCTTGGAAATCCACATCATTTGATTGTGCATACCAACCATGTCATTATGCACCACTGACTTTGGGGTTTTGATGACATCTCTAAATCTGATCTCAGTACTTCGTGCAGGGTATCCTTAATACTTATTTCAACCATGGTGATTGGAAATAACAAACAACTTTAGGTGATATATACTCCATGACTGACTCTTTAACTCACCAATACGGATCACAAGCTGGACAGGAAATTCATTGCAAGGAGAAAATGAGGAAACATACCTTGGAATCATATGTAATATCATTTACACTGAAGTGGGCGGGTGGGTTAGGGCATTGACATCCTGTATTTCTGCACCTGATGGGCCAATTAGGACAGATAGGGACCATGGCAATGAGATGATGGATGAAACAGCCATCCAACTTTGGCTCAACCGGGAATTGAACCCAGTGATTGGAAGCCCAGCCCGCAACCACTGAGCTAGGCCCCCACCCCTTTTACACTTCAAGTCAAAAGTTACAAAAGTATGTTGTCTTAAAGCTTAATGCATGTAGATACTCTGCTGATTCTTTGTATTCATTATGAGATGCAAATGATGGGAGTCTGTTATCAACTTAACACTTTTGTTTAAGCACCCAAACAAGTTAATCCTTTATGGAATTGATGCAAATACGAGAGGTCACCTTTATGTACAAAGATGTGTGTGGTTCAGCCTCTCTATGCTAATTTGGAATACCTGGGAGGTGAGAATTTTATGCATGGAATGATAAACCAATATTGACGGTGGATCAAGCCATAGCATGGTGGAGCTTGAGGAATTTTAATTAAAACTGCATACATTGAAAGGACCTATGTGCTATGTGGATAGTGTTAGATGAATGAGTAAGGCATGAAAAAGGCAAATAAAAAACCTGCTGAAATGCAGGCTATACACTATTTGTATGCTTCTAAACAGCCATACACAATGCCATCATTATGCAGTCTAGATTCTGTACCTTAGTCTGGTAGTCTGTGGTAAAAAATAAGTCTGTAACTTTAAAGCTCAATACAACATGCACATTGTGCAATGTAAAGAAATGCTTAGAATACACAGTACATTTTTCAAGATTAAAAATTGCCACTTTGCACTGCATATGGCAGTGTGAACAGATGATATAGCATGTTTGACAATTTGTATGAAAAAGGGAAGGAAATAATTTTGTTGCAGTATTTTGTTGTATTTAGCCAACCCAAGCTTAACCTTTCTCCATTTACTGATTTTAGAGCATTAAATGTAAAAGGTCGTTATATTTACATGGGATCGTATGTCGTTCACTTTGTGTCTCTTCAAAGGTGACAAGAATGCTTGGGATTCACAAATCTAAAAAAAAATGGGATTTTTTTAGCTCTTACTTTTTGTAACATGTGTATTTCTTTTGCACATTGGAGCAGCACCTTAGCTTTGAACATTGTAGAAGCAGTTCAAAGGCTTTGACCCAAGAAAACCCCTCAGCTGCCAAAACTGGCAGAAGCAAAATGTTCTTGAGACTTTTTGACAGATTTCTGCCCCTATAAAAACTACCAGCTGAATTCCCCTCTTGAAACTTTTTATTAAAGTCGTTATAAATTTAACCCCCCAACCTGTCATGACTGCATTTTTGAATAACGTTCTTCATACTTTCCATGATTTAAGAACTCGACACTTGAATTTTGATTTACAATTACTTTGTTAGTTATACACAGGGTGATTTAGAAACTCTGCTAAATCAACTGAACAGTATATTATTGTCGAAATTTTGAAATATATTGAGTAAATGAAAGGGTGGGTTTGTATGATAGCAAATTAACCTATGCTTTATTCATTGAAACCAAGCGAATAGTCTACACACTAAGCATTGTAAAAGGACAACTAAAAGCACTTTGAAGGAATAAGGTGGATATTGCTGAATTAATTTATAATTAAAGTGTTCACTTTTATGTTTTAATGGTTATTTCTACGCAGAAATGAGCTTTTAAATGAAAGGATCAACAAATACATTGATATATATATGAGGAATCTGTTCTATTCAGTATTCTAAATATTGTAATATAGGAATCATCATTTATCCATTAATCATTCAAACGTTCTTGTTGTCAAATGCATTTGAATGGTGGTGTTGTTAATGAAATCAATTTAAATAGACATTTTGAATGAATTGAATGAGTATACGTGCTATAGACACTACCTCAGTCAGGGTGTCACACAAATATGAGTATAGCTTTACCAGCTTATCATTAATTACTGTTTATATTCCCAGATCATCGGATTAGTGTGAGGGGATCCACTAGAATAATGTTTGGATAATCAATGTGAATCAATAATTGATTGATAATTGGGATATTTTCTCACAGTGAGTTTCTATAGGCTACATGGCCAATTGTGCCCCGTGCGTTTTCCATGCGTTTGGTTAAACGCATGGTTTTTGCTTCATTATAATAAGCTAAAAACCATGCGTTTTCCATGCGTTTATCCTTCTCATGGAAAACGCACGTGGCACATTTGGCTATGTATTCATTTCAATGATCAATGGCAACAGGTATATTTGATATTTTGGGGCAAAACCAACTATAATTCATTTGTTGATAGCCACATTTTTGTCTGGCTTATCAGTGCTGTTCACATTGTTATTGCAGTGGTGGATTTGGGGGGGAGGCGGGTGAGTTTGGGGGTTGCAACCCCTCCCCCCTTTGACCTAGTACATTTTTAATTTAAAACATTTAAATTCAGCTGTTCTCACATATTTTAATTAATCAACCCCCCCCCCCCCTTGAAATATTTTCTGGATCCGCCCCTGTTGATGTGCACTTTATCCTCTAATAACTGATCATGGTTGCTGTAGTAGGAACTACTTATGGTAGTAATCAATTTCTTATCACAAGCCAGCCATAGCTATATTAGCAGTTGATCAATTGGGAAGTACTTACAGTGAATTCCAGGTGTGAGCATCAGGTCTGAATTATCTTGGAGTAGTTGTGAGTGGGGTGATCTTGTTGACCTGTGGTCAACACATGGTCAACTTCTTCCTGTAAGATCAGTGATCCTGAATGATCTTTCTTACTTATCAGTTTATTTACTTTCATCTGTAGGTGTCACTAAATGCCTTTGGAGTACTTTGAGACATTTGACATGAGACATTTGACAGGTCATGGTGTTCAACAGTTCAAAGGATGTCTTTTAATGAGTCCTGCAGCTGAGCATCTTGAGCTGTCACACTTCAGGAATCAAACAAATAACTTGCCTTGGTAGAGATATAGATAGATAGATAGATAGATAGATAGATAGATAGATAGATAGATAGATAGATAGATAGATAGATAGATAGATAGATAGATAGAATGAATGGGTATGCTTATGGTATATTTTCAGCACTGGTATTTCAACCCTAGTAATACACGTTTGGATCACTTACCCTTGGACCTTGGATAATCATGAACTTGTTGTCCAAGATTCATTACTACGGTATTTTATTGACATTGCACTTGCTTAGATTTTTAAAGGTGAAAAGAATATGGAAGACCTGTATGACAATTTGCAAGGCACAATATGCAAGGAACATGCAAAAATATGGACAAAATGTCAGGCATACCAGAAAGTGCAAGAATGTGTGCTCCCAGTATGAAGCATGCTACAGAGACAAACTACAATCCAAACAAAAATGCGCAAGGTTGCACGTGTGTGTGACTTTATTATTTCACTACCTTTGATGTGTCTGGCTTGGCAAAAAAAACCCCAATTTATGGCCCTGCCCCAGTGATGTGCCCCTTGTGCTCCTGGGGCGACATCCATGACATGGCGGCCAGGTGGTGGGCCCAGTGGGGTGTGACGGATGTCTGGGGTACATCTCATCACCCCATCTAATGATGCTGACCCAGTTAAAGAGGGTGCGAAGGAGGGCAAACATTTACAAAAGACGTGTGGCAGCAGTCTGGTGGAGTTGTACCCCATTGACCAAGCGCCCTAAAGGGTAACTGTCAAAATTGGACGAAAAAAGAAAGAGAAAGTTTGGTATGAGTCACCAGAATACAGAGGACCAGTAGCTGGAGCCCCTTGAAGAGGCTTTCTACTTGCAATAAGCCAATTCATTCAAGGGATACTGTCAATTCATTCAAGGGATACTGTCAATTCATTCAAGGGATACTGTCAAGCTGGTGTTCATTCAAACAGGATACCATGGGTAGGCATATTTGTAAACTGATATTTTGAAGGAATTTAAACATCATATCTTGGTAAATTAGAGCTTCTCTACTTAGTCATATAATGTCTGGTTAATTTACTCAATTAAGCTTATGTTTAAACTCCAAGCACAATATTGGCTCTAATGTCATACCCAGGAGTGTTGAGTTCAGTGTATAAATACCCTTTTCCTGTCCTGGTTTTTTTCGCTCAATTACACATATATAGGCCTATATCTGCCTGGCCCGTTTGTTATTGCCAAACAATGATTGTACGTGACTTGCATGAAAATAATGACATTGAGCATATATGTCATGGGGGGGGGGGGGGGGGCATCTTTTTATCACCCTTTTTCTACAAATCATTCAAAATTACAAATGTGTCACTTTTTCTTTTTTTTTTTTTATAAATCTGTCAAAGCAATTCAATCGCAACAGTTACATTATTTTAAAGTAAAAAGTGTTGTATTTTACGTGTGTATCAGGCCCTAGTTTTACAGTAGGCTCTTAAATCTCTTCTGAGAAGTAGATAGCGTGATTCTGAGACCCAGATTTTTTTGCTTAGGGCCACTTGAAGAAGCAAAGAGAGGGGAGTACGTAAAGTAAATAAGCTCAGAACATGAAGTAAATACTCATTCTGCAATTTCAATGGTGCTTCAACGTGCACCTCGGGTCAAATTGACGAATTTTACGATCATTACTTCGTAAGAATAGCGCAATAGCCCCAAGACATGTCTTGTTGACACCGTTGTCATAGAAACAGGGTGTTGACAGGGGCTTTGATAAAGGGGTTAGTTTTCTTTCCATTTCACCCTTTGGGGCATTTTAGGGCATTTTATTTATCCTCAGGTGACCTTGGATGAAATCTGTTAAAATGACCCCAAAGGAACCTTAAATGGACGTGTGAACTGTTTTGAATAACAAAGGAGAAAATGATCCTTAAATTACTCAATTTGCACAACAATGCTCCCCTGGCCTAATTATGCTATTTTTAGCTCATTTACAAAAATAAATTGCTTGCATCAAAGCCTTAATTACATTGAAAATAACACATATGAAGTAGCAAAGTTCTTTATGGAGTTAAAAACGAAATATTCACCTCATTAAATCGGGAGCTCAGAGTTAATTTAGGGCTTATTAGAAATCAATCAAATAGATTCTTAGAGAATTTGACCTTGTTGCTACAATTTTATTTGCAAAAGGATTGTTACATTTACTCCATATTTGTGCAATTTTTACAGAAATTGATCGAGCTTTAAAGTTAGATGTATGTATGTGCAGATCACAATTCTAGACCTATGTGATCATTTAAACTAAATCAATTTTATTTCCAAATGTAATCCAATAGGGGCCTATATATAATATTTTAATCATGGATATAAAATGTGAATGGGAAATATCACACAATATGTTGTCATCGATGGGATCGTGCTTAGTCATGCGTGACATACAATTTGGATTTGCTGATTAATTATATGGAATTTAAATTAATAATCATATATACCTATATTTGGAGTACCCAGTTCACTGAAATCATCCCTTAGGCCACAATTTGACGCCATTCTACCTTGTTGGCTTATTAGGGCTTAATTATTTTAGAGGCCAGGGCTAAAATTGGCCTTGAAAATATGAATAATATTTAGATCTTAGATATAACCATGCAATTGTGCTATTGCCATGTTATTAATGTGGTGCTGTGAGAGCACTGGGTGACATCAATGCACTAGAATATCGAGGTCACAAATACAATGAAATTCTCGAGATGCAATTCTAAACATTTCGGTATAATGCGGGATCTCCAAACTGTCATGGGGAGACTTTTCAACACCCTGCCCCAGGTAGGGTTATTCAGATAGCATGCATGTGTCAGAATGGCTTTGAATGGTTTCCAATTTCAGATTCGTTGAATTCAGGTGAAAACCTAAAATGAAGTTGAATTCATTTGGAGTTATGGTTTGATGGTGCCATTGAACATTTAGAAATGTAGTTCAATGACACTAAATTGTGTAGGGATGGATTTGTTTTCCTCGGAAACTTTGATGAAAGGAAGTTTGGATTCCCGAGGAAACTTTAATTTTGAAGTAGCCAAAATAAAGATAAAGATAAAGAAATATTTATTTAAAGTCGGATTGGTAAAAAAAACAAAAAAAAACAAGCAAAAGCTTTTGACCGACAGACGAATGACAGTATGAAAAGATTATAATGTATACAAATGTACATGAAAAGGTAAAACATTTAAAACATTAAAGTGTACACCTAAAACAAGCTCCACATTGGCACAGGAATTTGTGAGACTTCAAGCATTGTCTCAGGCTGACTAGATTATTACATTGTTTGATCTTTAATGGAAGTGTATGGATCTCTGATTATGACTGATACAGTGATACCCTGATACCATTTTGATGGCATTATCATGATTATAAGAATATGATATAAAAGTGTGTGAATTAAGTGTGTACAGATCTATATGGGCCAGTATTTGAATGAATATATTTTTCAATGTTTAATGTCTCAATGCTACTGGGTCTGAAGCTAGGCCAGCTTATATGGCCAGCTGCCAGAGGCAGACGTAATGATGAGATGATAAGGCTTGGCGTCCACATCATGTTACAGGTTTACCTGATGGGTGGGGTCTTTTATCTGCCTCGGCATAGACATCAATCAACCAATCAATCTTACATTCAATGTACAGATTGGTTGTAGGTGCTAATTGAAATCATAGACATAGGACCACACTTCAGGCACAGATGACTGTAACGAGTCAGAACTTAGCGAATAAACAAACTGTAGGACTACCCATGAACAAACAGAAACTCAATATGCTCACATGATGATGCAGTCTTTCAGTTCTTGTATCATGTGTGCAGGTACAGGCACCAGACTAGTTTTTGTGTATATAAGCAGAACACAGGACCCCCCTTGAAGGCAGATTGCGTTGGCTTAACAGAAATTGGAGAGGGGGAAGACAGTTCTCTTTTTACAGCCATGTTAACCCTACGTGTAACTCTGCAGAACTTTGCATGGGGGTGTGGGGGGGGGGGGGGGGTAAGGGCCCTTCTACCCAAGATAAGATACAAGCCCCAAAGAAAAAGAGCAAGAAAAGATAAGTTGTTTAGAAAATAAAGAAGGCCAGATTTACTCACAACTGAAACTGGTCACACACAGTGAATCGCTTGTACGAGTGGGGTGTATGGACCAGGATCTCTGTTCAGTTCAATTATTGAGTTCAAAGAGACCGTTAAACTTTTCCCTCCAAGTCCAAACAAAGTATAGAAAATGAAAAAATAGAGAAGAAAAACTTTGAAAATGGAACAGAAAAACAAGAAAATACAACAATGCGGAAGCCTGCTGGCTTACATGGACAATGATCCTCAGTTCAAAGTCAGAAATATGTGCAAGGTCACAGGTGTGTTGAATTATTGTGGAAAAAGTAGACCTCCAGAAGAAAAAGTACCTACTGAATAATTTTCACTTTTAAACTATTCTGGATATTCAATGGCTGATCAGATGAATATTAGTGTACATGTACTTTCAGATTGATGGTTTAGGCAATTAAACAGTTTAAAAGGCCCAACTTTTCAGTAAATATTATAATACCATTGGCATAGACTGTCACAGGCCAACTTAAGATGGGTATATATAGGTCACAGAACCAGAATATCAGGATTGTTAGGTCTTTAAACAAAGTTTTATATGGTGTTTATGTTGTATTCTGTGGCATATAAAACATATTGAAAGCATAATAAACCTCCTCAAAGAGAAATCAAAGTTTGTTGTTCCAAGCCACCCTAGCCAAGACACACCAAGCATGTGGATCATATTGCCTGCTTTTTTGCATGGCACAGTATCGTATACAGAACATATTTGACCTGTGAACATAATGATGCCTTGTTTCATGGGTTTATTGCCACAATGGGGATAACTTTAATTTTAGACACTTGTCTTGAAAAACTTGCCAAACATGGAGTGATATGTCTTTGAATAAACTGCTGGACCGTGTACGGTGTTCCCCCACTAAATACGTCTTGTTCGGAAACCGTTGCTAGCATAAATTGAAAATAAGTAGGAAGACACTTTTTTAAACTGGAACAGTGGATTTTCAGAGATGGTTCTCTATATTTTCACCAGGTGGCTACGACAGAATATTGCTATTCTATAGGGTGAAAAGGTTCCCACCCTTGACTCTGATTGGCTGAAGCAAAATGCATCCTAGCAGCAGAATTTGTAGTGCATTTTAATGTATATTTGACATCTTATCATTCAAAAGATTTCTGTTATTTCCCAGAACAAAAAAAAATATTTATGGAATAAGTTAGTTATGACCTACTATGTCTGAAAAGCAAAATGAGTAAAAAGAGGAGAGGAAATACTTACATGTATCATGTTATGTCTTGCTTAATTCAGGGCTGCTCAGAGAAAAGACTCTACTGGTGAACCTTGGATGAACTAGATCATCCAAGGGTGAACCATGTTTGAGAGTTTTATTGAACAAATACTCCCACACATGAGGCTGACAATTGTTTGCAACTTCATACAAATAGGCTAGTTTATTTATTGAATTGATGTAAAAGCGTCAGCATGACACAAGTCAAATTGGAAGTGTCTTTCAATCAGTGTCACCCAAGGGGTAAACAGACAGTATGGTAAAGCTTTATCATCTCATCATTATGTGTGCCCTGATAGTTGATCATATGAAAACTTTTTATGTAAAATTGGTTAGGCATACATGTACACGTTACTTGTGGCGCAGCTACAACATGTCTACCCTAAAAAAGCTAAGGGTGGCATCTAACAATGCATTTCGTGGTCTGATGGGCTATCCCAAGTATTGTAGTGCTAGTCTGATGTTCACTAGTCATAGAGTTAGCACCTTTGAAGCAGTTATTAGAGATCTTGTCTATAGATTTAGTGAAAGGATCAACAGACCTGTCTGAAAATAGTATTATTATGAATGTCATTAGTACTGATGTCTTTTGGCATTCTTACATTAGAAGACATTGGGAGTCATTGTTTTATTTGTTATATTTATACTGTAATGGAGGGTATTATCGACAGGGCAGGTGTTTTTGACACTCACATTAAAATGTTAACAATTTATAATTTTATTTTCTCATTTGTATATTGGACGAGCAGTTGACTTACTTTGTACTGTTGATTTGTGAATTTGTTTTTACAGTGCCATACAATAATACTCAGTAGTTATTAGAATGATATGGACCCCCATATACTGTAACTAATGTATGTGTGTGTGTCTGCAATAAAGATTAATAATATAATGATAATAATATATCAGAAGTTATATTGGTGAATGTTCAATATCAGTGAAATATAATTCATTGTACCATTGCCAAAAAAATTGTGAATATCTAATTGATGTTTAGCCAGTCATATAACTCTTTGATAAAAGAGAATAAAATAGAATTTCATCAATGATCAAATGAAAAGAAGTAAGGATGAAAACTAAAAAGAAAAAAAAACGGAAGCATAAAAAAGAAGTTGCTACTTCCACGCTGTCTACTGCCACGTGGCAAAACTTGTTGGTTTCCATGACAACCTGTCTGTCCCTGCTGCGATTCTTCCTTCCTTCCTGTGATAATTTTTCTTTCCTGTAAACAGGCCTGCAGCAGAGAGAAACCAAAAAAAAAAAAAAACATAGCAGAGCTTTGATTGAGTGTTGGTACGTTTTGTTTTTGTTGAAACCACTGCATTAACATAGAGTCATGCAGTGCTTAATATGAATCCGTGGTATTAATAACCTATGTTATGCTATATTAAGCTATTATGCTATGGTGTGTTTTGATCTGAATCATTAAATTCTTCGAAATGAGAATTTAAGCTCATAACATGATGATCAAGCCAGACTCCACGAAATAGCCTGGACAGGCTCGGCACCAAAATGTTAGGTTGGGTTTTATTGCTTCAACAGATACTGAAAAACTTACACGTGAATATAGTACAACTTGTATTTGTATTAATATTGTCCAATACTAGTCTATATCTATTTATTTATAAATGCTATATTATGGGTGATGTGGTATTATATAAAAACAAATATAGCAATCATGAGTCAGTGTCTATAAATTACTGACATATCATGACTCATTCAGATATTTGTATTGTTCCCAATGAACTAAACACACATATGGCATAACTGTATCATAACACAAAGACACAAGTGAATGACCTCTGGCACCAATATTTGACCTCTTGATACAGACTGGTGCCCTTTGACCTGGAAATGCAGCTAAATGCAGAACACAGCTGCTGTGGCATCATGACACTTGCAAATGGCTCCATCTGGCGAGTAGATGATGGCAGTCATGTAAGCACGCGAAATAGTCGTTGGCATGGAAACACCTTTTTGTGTTTACGACTTTATGGTGTTACATAAGTGGGATGCTGCAATTCCCCTTGGAAAATATTGGTTGTGAGACTGTCGGTCATTGAGTTGATGGATCTTCGTGCATTGTTTGATTGACGTTTAAAACACCAGAGGGCGACACGATGCAGATCTCAGATTATCCCAATCCTGAGTTTCATGTAATATAATGTAGTTAACTGAACACAGGTTAAAAAATCTCTTAGTTTAGATCATTGTAGATGGATTGGTAATATGTTGATGTCTTTCGTTTCATTGTTATTTAGGACCAGCATATAATGAAAGTGGGCAATCAATGATTACTACCATTAGTTTGACCATTTGTACATAATTTGACAACTGGTAATTCCCTTATTGTAGTACCCTCAGGTACTGATGCTGCTGGTGATGTGATGATCTGTCACCATGATGATCCATGATGGAAAAGGGTGTGATAAAGAGACGGTTGATTACCCCCATACCCCATTAGGGCGAAATTTATTACCCTGTAAGTGCCAAATCATTGATGACATTCATTAGCATTATGAGTTCATACCTGTCCAAAAAATCTGAATACTCGCTACAATAAAGTTTAAATGTAGACCAGTCTGTATGTCAACTCCGACCAGACTACAATTTTGTAACAGATGGGGAGATGATACTTGACTTTTAACTGTGATTAATCTTGGCCAGGTTACATTGTATTGGTCAGTAACAGTTTGTCCTTAGATAGTTTATCCAAGGTTTGTCATTGTGTAGTTTGCAATTGGCCATCCCACATGCATGCAGAACCCCAATTGAAACCTATATCTATCAGATTACAAGGGTGCCTCAGGGTTTATGCATTTGCCCCCATCTAATTTGCATGTTGATTGTCATTGACTTCGAACATATTCATGGGGGTCTAAATTCGGCTGCATACTTTATATGGGAAAATGAGACTGCAGCTTGTCGAGACTGCAACCTGTCTAGTCTTGTTCTTTTGCACATTACTATAATCCCAATGTTTTTTGTTCTAGCTCAGTGGTAGAGCGCTGAGCTTCCAACCACTGGGTCCCGGGTTTGATTCCCGGTCGGGCCTAAGTTGGATGGCTGTTTCATCCTTCGTCTCATTGCCATGGTCCCTGCCTGTCCTAATTAACCCATCAGGTGTAGAAACACAGGACATTAAGCTTTAATCCACCCACTAATCCACATGTTCTCTTGAATTTTATATAACTGAAATAAATAAAATTGTATTTATAAGTCCTGTTGTTCGTTTTCATAACTAACACATCCAACAAAATTGCTGAATTATGCCATCCTGACTTATTCCTTTAACTATAGTTTTATTGATCTACAGCTCAGTGTTTTACTTGCTCTGCTGTCAGAACAGATGTTGTGATGAGTTGGTAAAACCTTCTGTTCACAATAGTTATGTTGCACACTCAGTGTCCCTCACTTTAAAAAAAATAAATTTAAACACAAGTTACTTTCTACTGCTTTGACGTTCAAAGGACCACACATGTAACTGAAATAGGTAAAATTAGTGGAAGGGTACCACTCTAAATTAGTTGAACCCTGGACTGTCAAAACAGCTGGATTATGCCTCAGCCAACAGACCACCCATATTGCCATTTGAAGTTGTTCATCTAGTTTACTTCAGGCTTTGGACTCCCTTTAAGCAGTTAGTTACAGGTATCTAAATGTTGTTTGACATGGCTACCTGGCTGTCACAGTACTCGTGGCTCCATGGTAAGCACACCTTTCACCTTCCAAGCTTTTTTCTGACAATTTAAGGCCATATCTTAAGCATATTTGACCACATTAGGTGCGACTCGACCACTAAGTCACCGATAAAGAGGTCATAACCTGGTGAACTTAATTGGCTGAGATGGTTGCGGGGGTTTTTAAGTGATTTTTGCTACCCTGGATGTAAGTGATCCATTAAGCCCCGGGGTCTGCAAGTGCAGATCAAAACACTTGACATGCTCTGAACATGGCTCCATGCTCTGAACATGGGGTCACTAGAGTTCTGAACATGCTTTGGTGTAATGAATAACAATAATAGAAGGTCTAAGATTTCATAATGAATACATTTTATTTTGGATGTCACTCTAATGTTCACAATAATGATGAGTATTATGATTAATATTTTGATTGGACTCATTACACAGCACTAAAAGCAGTCTCATAACAGGAGGCAAATTTCAAGCACCACCAGCCTGTACTTTTCTCGGTTGACCTCTTTTTAGGAGCTTGAAGTATTTTTCGAGAATCCTGTTCATGATTTTAATCTCGGTCTGTTGTGGAAATAGCTTACTGATGAATGTCAATCAATTAAAACTTTTTAGTGATCGAGACAGTAAATTAAAATATTATTAAACTGTTCATATTGTAAAAAATTACGGAATTCATTCAAATATTACATTTAAAGTTCTGTTGTGACCAATGGAATAAATTCCAGAAATAGAAGTGATGAAAAGCAGTATAGTGCATTATGGAATATAATTTCCTTGACGTGGCAGATAAAAGATTCAGTCTTAGCCAGGATAGCCTCATAGGCCTATACCTCCCATGTCTTACCTATATATTGCCTTATCACTCCATTCACCTGAGCTACAGAATGTGCCTGGGGGGGGGGGGGAACTTCAGCAATTCAGCAAACCCCAAGACCCAACCAATAAGCAATAGGAAGATCCCCTGCATCGAGGGTCATATTTGATGACCTTTGAGTGACCTTGACCTCAGAAGGTCACGTGTGCAGTGTTGTTCCTGGCACAAGGGATTCTGGGATAGCATCGAGATGAGTTCCTGGCTCCCCTTGGTGTCTTTATGGCATGCTGCAAGGGTCTTCTGTAATTTGTAGCATGTTTTTGATCACTGACCACCCTGGATTTCTTTGGTGGGTCAACCAGGGTGGTCTTATTGTCACAGCTTCGTATGTGATGGAAAGTTGACTGGTTTGCTACGTACTAAAGTAATAGGTGTGATGGTCGTTGATATCACGTTTTTAGAAACGATATCTAGAATGTAGGTGCCTTGCACTCGGGTGTCTATACTAAGACTAGTAAAAGACCCCACCCATGGGGTAAATGTTATCTGGACTCCAAGCAGCCTTACCATCTCATCATTACGTCTGTCTCTGACAGCTGGGCTTATAAGCTGACTTTATATTAAAAGCTGCAGAGTAGCATTGAGACATAGACAATTTGCATGTATTACATCCTCACAATCAGACTTGTATGTCAAGATGCATGTATTATATAACCGAAGCAACTTCATTTATCCCACTTGGGGTACGAGTATAAAACAAGCAGGGCTTTGTCCGATGGGACATCTGCAGCAGCACCCTAGATCAGACATGCTGCCCCCTGTACCCCTGTAGTGGCGTGGGCCAGTGTACTGCAGCTGCAATGCATTCTCCCCCTGCAGGCTGCAGAACAAGCTGCATGATGTGGGACTGTTGCTGGCTGCAGCTGGATGCATGGATGACTGCCAGAGCTTCATTGTAGCTGCTCGATACTTGCTGTTTATTAGTCATGGGAGTTGGAGGTCTTTCTTTATGCTTGGATATAAATTGTTACGATGGATATGTTCTGAGTTTCTATTGATGAGAAGGATACAGAGTGGGAAACATTTTCTTTCGGATTAGTAAACTCAACCTATACCAGTCTAAAAGGTTTTGATCAGGCTGCATATTTGGATTATAAGCAAGTGTGAAGTATTATTTTTAAAGTGGTAAATGATATTTTGATGGTCATTATAACAATGTATTTGTATAATGTTACTATGCATGGCCAATTGGCCATTGCAACTAGTTAAAAGAGTAACACAGCCACTTCAGATATATATTTGAAAAGAAAAGTACCGTGTACCACCAAAATTTTCTTGTAATCATATGAAAATTAGATAAATGATGTTACAATCAATATGCTTAGTTCATATTTTGGGTTTAGCATGTAATGTCATGAAATAAGGTGACTTACTACAAAATTTAAACAGGACAGTTACAGAGTATGTACATTGCACATGTCTCAATAGTGTAGGCCTACAGGATACCAGTCACCCATACTTTACCTGTTCATGTAGTTTCCTATTTCTTGGTAGTTCAATCCTTCCGGTCAGGACCTTCAGTGAAGTTCAGTCAACTATTTAGACAAGAGTTGTGTGGGTCCTTAGTCAGTTGAATTGGTCCTTGTAAAAAGGGCATAGTATTGTGCAAATATTTGGCATCATAGATGATGGGATGAGTCTTGCTTCTGCAGCTGAGACCTGCAGAGAGATGCCTTTTTACCTGTAGGATGTCAACATTGAAGTAAACAGTGTTCGCTTTAGTGGACGCATTTATGCAGGACCAACTGTTATGATTCAAGGCTCAACCATTCCAATGTTTAGGGAATGTTAATAGGGAATGTTAATAGGAAATGTTATAAGTCTTTCTTAGTTTTTGCCTGAGAAGTAAAGCGAATTATTGTATTGGCCACAAAAAATCTACTAGTTTCTGGACTTATTGGAAAAATTGATTTCTTTATGATTAGTTCATAAAATATCTTCAATCTCTTTAATATCACATGAAAATCAGTTTTATTTTTTTTCTGAAATTTTTTTTTCCATTATTTTTGAACAGCAGTTGCAAGGATTAATGACACTGAATGCGGAAGTAAACAAAATTCGTTACGTCACAGGCATAAAACTCAGTTGCTAAGCAACCATTCGTAAGCAAACATGGCGGACAAAATGCAGGAGGAGACCCCTGGTGTTGGTTTAAGGAAGTCCATTGATAATGGATCAGGTGAAAAGCCCGGATCATCTGACTCAAACACAAACCCTAAAAGCCAACAGCGAAGTAGTGATGTTGGGCGACTCCCCATAGACCTCAAAAGACGACATTCTCTGATACTTTATACGAAGAGCGGAGTCGAAAGAAGGAATTCTTCAGGCTTGTGCTCCTCTTTGTACACATCAAGTACTGAAAGTTCTTCATTAACCTGGTCCTCAAGTAGATTAGGTTCATCATACAGGACTATGTCATCGGTTAAGACACCTAGCATCATGTCGCAATCGTTTTCTGCAAGTCCAGTTTGTAAGCCTTCGAGTGATGCGAAAGTCGCAATAAGCCCACCGGATCGTTTTTGTATGTCAAAAGGTTCAACATGTTCTCGGGATTACTCTACGCGTCTCACATCTTTGCCACGAAGTACAGTATCTAGCCCAGGAACAGCAAACTCGAGCGTACTTCCTGTAGTGCCACCGCAGAAGAAGGAAACGACTTCTATCACCCCGTTGGTGGCTTCAAGGTCTTCAAGTGCAATGCCATATGCAAATGCACCAAATACTTCACTAAATTCATCTAGAAAGAATCCATCATCAGTCACTACTGTTATAACCATGACTAAAACTGCCTCAGTATGCCAGACCGCAAATGCTGATGACTCGGACAAAAGGAAAAAGGACAACCTTGTGTTGAGGAATGACCCTCCTCCTCTTTTAACTAAAGAAAAGAGGAGGTCGTCTTTCTTCTCCAGTGTCCTTTGTGGAATTGAGAATAAACTGGAAAGTAAGAGATCAATTGAAATGTCATCAAAATCACAGAAATCCCAAACTTTACCAGCAGGTGCTTCTTTGGGCTTAGCTCCTACTGATAACACCAAGCCAAACCTTAAGGGCATTTCCAAGATTTCCAGAGCTACAATGAACTTGTGTACATTGCCAAGGCAAAAAAAAAGTTGCACTTCGAAATATTTCATCTTTGTAGAAGCCAGGTCAGTGCACCGGAAGGAAGAGGATGGGTCGTTGGTCAAAGAGGAAGTGCCTGCTCCCAGTGCCAAGGTCAAGGTCCCTCGGAGGGTCATCGAGGTGGACAAGGAGATCCTCAAGTCTGGGGTGGCTGTTTATCCAGGTGGGTGAAGAAATTTATTTATATTTGCAAATTTTTGCAATATCAAGTATTTGTTAATTTAATTAATCAATGTCGCTATAATAATCAATTATGATCCCAATAATAATCTAAATTCATTGTATTGTAATGGAGACATATCTAACCTCTGACCTTTACGTATACATGTCATTTCTAGTGTTCGCTCATGAGAGCGTCAGTCCTACTGACTCAATAAGTGTACCCTGACCAGTTATATTATGTCCTTTTATGTGGAAAGGTGCAGTGAAACTGTTAATTTTTATAAATTTATTTTGTCTGTGTGTCTGTCAAGTGTAGGCTTAGTCGCTTATCCAACAAAAACCCAGGTTACAAATGATATGGAAAATTACGTTTTAAACTCAGTGTATTCCGACTCGTAAATGTGGTAATGACTTGATGACTTTACAAAATCAATTCCATCAAGTCTCATCAGGTCCATCAATCCCTCTTGTTGGAATGCAGACACTATACAATTCGGAAATTCAACCTGGGGCAAAAAAATCATTAAACTGACTCCACAATATTGCACCAAAAATTGCAGAGAATGGTGTTATGGCATGTGAATACTGTAAATTTTCCAGTATAGCAATTTAATACCATTGTGTTTTCATGTCTTTCCGCTTTTATTGTGGCACAGTCATGTGGTTGGCATTCAGTCACACGATATTGAATAGCATTGCAGCTGAGCAAACAACGAAATGCCTTGAACTTTTTGTAGAAATTTATGGTGAAATTGTGACTGAAACAGAAGTAGTGAGACAAAAAGATGTAGCAGACTATTTTCAAGTTTGAAACATTTTGCAAGTTGAAATTCCAAGATATTTCCTACAGGAAATTCCTTTGCCATATGATCCACTTGCACATACATTATTCTTGATATTTTAAAATGTAACGTATTCATATAGTTTAAACATGGGCCCATAGGGTCTCTATGGTTTACATTCTGGATATCATTAAGAAAGTATGATAAGATCCATTGCTCGGCTTTAGAATGACTTTAACGGAATCAAACAAGGAGCCTAATTTTTGCATTGCACTTAACTTCACAAGTTAACCACTTGACTAAGAGGGCAGCTAGGGAAATATATCAATCAGTCAATCAATTAATATTACATTGTAACTCATAAATTGCTTGCATTTGCAGGTACCTGTGACAAGAGGGGCAGTGTCCTTGTCCTCATCTTCTGCACCCATCCAGGCTGGACCTTGCCCGCTTTCTCCATTGAAGGACTTACAAGGTTGCTGCTCTACTACCACCAACTGCCCAGGTCAGTCTCATACATCTTCATACGTAATTAGAAACGGCATAAATCTATGAAAAATTGGCAAATGCTGTGCCTGTTATTGGGTCTCTATGCCCAGGCAAGTTGAAGACCCACTCAGAAGGTTTGCATTCTCCCAATTCTCTTGTTTAAATTGTCCTGGTACAGACCAAAGATGTATAACATATACTTTTTTTTTTATAAGTCTTATACATCCATGTACAGACTAGCCATAGTATGTTGTTCTAGTCCTGTCCACAATGGGAGAGAGAATATATCCCTGAGGAATATAATTTTAAATAAACTTTTTTTTTTTTTTTCAAAACTGGGTTGCTGGGAGCTTTAGCAATTATCACTGTATACTTGGCCTAACATGAGGGGTTGATGTTAAATGAACATAATGATAACGATTTACACATGTAGAACCATTTGCACATGCAGCTGCATGCAGAACATGAAAAATGATGTAGCCAACCAATATTGACCTTTCCAATATCTTGGCCATCCATTTTGCATTAATACATGTGCGCCCCATATATTTATCTTTCTGCCTGGTATGCCCAGATAATGAATAAGTCAGCCCCTTTGATAAGGAATGCACCTGGCATAAGTCACCCTAATCAGATCCCCCTGACCCACACCACCTGCAGGGGGCGCAGGGGGCCACATGTACCCCCTCTTGTTATTTGAGGTTTCTATTTTTGCCCCTTTGGGTCACCAGCCACTTTTTGGGTCACCAATATATGCTTCCAGCTTATGATGTACAAGATCATGGTGCATACAATGTTTGATCAGATGTCTTATGTTTACATTGTAATGCATGTATAGATGTCTTGTGCAGTAAATGTAAATGTTATGGGTACATCACAGGCTACATATACATTGCGTATACCCATTGTTTAGGCCTGTAACTTGTAACCCAGATCTTCCCACAATGTGATTCTGTATGGCAGGGGCTAGTCCTGTTAGATCCTTGATTCTACGTATTTCTACTCCAGATATCCTTTTAGACATTACAGGATAGAATTATTCTGCTCATATTTTTGGACTCATTCTGGTCTTTGTTTGCCTAAGATATATAATTTCTCCAAAGGAATGTCACTCAGCACAGCTGGGTATGACATTTCAGTGACTGATAACATTGTGCAGGCCTACTATTATATGGATAGAACCTCATCTTGAGGTAACCTCAATAATCTGACTAATCTGCACTTTTGACATTTCAAGTGCAAAAATTTTTTAATTTTAATCTTTCAAAAATCCATCAAAATTGTGAATTTTCATATATTGTTGTAACATGACAATAAAAAATGTATCATCTTTTATATTTAAATTGGTTGGTCGTGTGACTTGTTATGTCAGCAAGGACTGCAACAGGGTTGACATTTAGGGAAACTTTATGAAATATCTGAAAGGGAAATGCAGGTAATAGTACTAAAGTTTCCATTCAATCTTGAAATAATGGATTGCTTTTAGAATTGCTTAAAACTATTTTCTGTAGTAAAGTTGGTAACAGGAATGACACGCGCATAAAAATTTCTTAACATTGGTCCGCCCATCCTCATACCACATTAATATTATAAAAACGCTTTTGCATATTATAATGAAATTTGAAAGTTGGGGGTGCACTGTTTCTGTGGAATAACTAAAATAATTAATATGATATGGAATACATCATTATTCAGAAACGAAAGGTGATCGTAACAATAAAGAGGTTCAACTGTACAAATCACAATGTAGTTGTATAAGAGATTCAGATTCCTGTAGCTTTGTAAGTTAGTATGCATTGATTATGTTAGGTTGGAGGGATAGGGATGTGATTTTACTGTTATCCCTACACTTATCCGTATCTACAGTACTCCATCTATCAATTCCAAGAAACTTTCCATTACTATGCAGCTCTCATACAGCACCCCATGATCCCCATACATAAAATGGCAAGGTGCAGCAAGGTAAGATGTAGTGGGGGGGAGGAAAGGGGGGGGGGGTGTGTTCCAGAGGAGGTTCCACTCACTCTTCTGCATTTTTGTTCTGTCCACACCCTAGTCCCCTGGCGTCTTTCTTGGGGTAAAAAATGCCCAGGTGAGAGAAGCTAATCTCTTTTGACCCCCTGGGTTCACCCCAAGACATAAATCAAATGTTTTTTCCGTTTTCTGGATAGATATGTAATAGTTATGTATGTCCAGTTGCAAACAGGTTTACATTGACAGCGGTATGGTGTATTTGAATGGATGAATGTGGTGTATTTTTGTAAGAGATTGCTATGTTTATTAGAACTACTGCATTTTATGTTTAAAAGTGATTTATCACCTAAGATGAAGCATGTAAGTCCAACAAGATTAAGTTGTTGTGACACAATTATCGTTGTTAATCAAAATGCATGACCCTCATTATGTTGATCATGGATATGATGATGCTGTCTCAATCAAATTGTAGTGTTCTTTCTGTCAGTATAAATCCAGTTCAATCGCAATTTTCTGTTATGAGGTATCATATGGTACCCAGCTTGCTATTGAGCCAGTACAGTATCCCAACTTATACCTGGTCTTCAAAAAACAACACTTCCAATGACATACATGGTCTTGTTTCTGACAGGCATGGTTGAGTTTTTGTCCACGTAGGTTTTTATGTTCAGTCCCCAGACAAGCCCAGGCTGGTAGTTGTTGCTGTTTCCCAATACAAGTACTCACTGTACTGTACTGTACTGTACTGTACTGTACTGTACTGTACTGCATTGTATTGTACTGTACTGTGCTGTGCTTTACCTTTTTTTCTTTTCTTTTTATCTCTGATCCTTAGTGTGATTTATATCTGCAACCAGCAATCTGATGAAAGTCTCTTTTGCAAAAAATATTTTTGTTCTTGCCAACCTAAGACTAATTTTCATTTGGTGCACCCTATGACTCTTTTTGAGATCCAGGGGGTACCAAGGAGCCCACAGCCTATTACCCCACCACATGAAAGTGGGGGACCTTAACTTTACAAGAAGCATTTGGTGCTTTACCCAACAGAGGGTTGATTGTTTTCCACACCCTCCATGGGGTTATTGCCCTTTGCAAGGTTAATATGGGTCCCTTTTTAACACTGCTGGGTATTGAGGAAAATTGTGAGATAAAAGGTGTGACGCAAAGCTGGAGGTCTGTGAAGATTGGAAATGCCATTTTCCCACATGTTGAGAATTCACTTTCCCTGTGGTACAATTCTTACAGTAATTCACACAACCATAGGGTCACCCAAGTGCTACGAGTCTATGACCTTATGTTTTGGTGACCTGAGTCTGTCAACAGTTTTGGCCTTAATTATGAGATGTTCAGGCCAATTTTGTACAAAGGCAAATGTCACGATGACATGGTAAATTCACGACTCATTGGGGTACAACAAGGGTCTCTCATTTTCCTTAAGTATAGCTCAGTATGAATCTGTATGATCATGTATATCTCAATGATTTGATAGTATTAGCCAGCATTCAATCATTGCAATATAAGATGTCTATCTATATATCAAAGTTGGAACATATTGTTATATTTATGAATTATCTCTTGTACATTTCAGAGAGAAATGTCGACACTCGGGTCTAACAATAATGGCCGATGTTCGGGGAACCACACTACCAACGCTCAACGCTTTTTTGGAAACTATCTATACCGTCCAGGTAAGTAGCTAAATGTTGCGGATGTATAGTTAGACACTCATGAGTATGAAAAAGCAATAATTCAGAGGTAAACGCAGACACTACAGTTTATCATTGTTAATAGACAACACCAATAGCATTTTGTTGTAATAAAATTTATTATTGTGGACTACGTGTGCCAGTGCACTCTAAATTTTAAAATCCAATTAAACCATATCACTGGCCTATGATCACCACAGATTGAGTTGCAAATTCATAAATACCGGTATGACTGATAAGGTTTTATCAAACTTACATGATCTCTTATTACAGGCTAATCTACCAGAAGCAATTGCCATTGTCCACGTTTTAGCCGACAAAGTGGCTCAATCTCTTTTGTTCCGATCTCCTGTCTTTCGACCGCAAGTCAATGTGAAGGTGAGTCTCTGAATGTATAATAATAAACGCACACTATACGCACCAACCCAGGTTATACACATAGGAAAAAAGTCCGCAATTTTGGCTCGTAAAAGTCAGCAATTTTGGCTCGCAGGTAGGGGTAGTGTTTCCAAGCTACAAATAATCCAGGAGTTCTTGTGAATAGGTGCAGGTTGGGACCAGCAACCTGGGTTTGTTTAATTGTGGTAAACAGAAACTCTTGCCATACAATAGTGCCATATGTCTGCTGAGAAGAAAAAAATGACTAGTGTTTATGTTGTCTGTCAGCCAAATTGTAGCAGCCTGGTTCTGTAAATATGGAAACAACACATGTTGCATTTGGTAACAAGAGGAGGCCCATGGGAGCACTTTCAGTCACAATGAAAAAGCACTTAGCCTGGAAAATACTGAAGCTGTACACATAAATCACTGTAAAATACTTGTCGTGTGCCATTTAATTTGTAAGGGGGTAGCTACATTATGGCCAGTAATGTTGGGAATTTAAGGAATTTCTGCAAGTTGGTGATTTTCTTAAGTCTAAACTGATCTGGATCACTGGTACAGGCACTAAGGGGCATATTAATGATATAATGACATACAAAGTATCCAACAATGCAGCAATTGAAGCAAAAAAATATATTACCTGATATCTTAACTAGTATCAAACCCCAGATCTGAACCAAACCACTTGGCACCCAACAGTCAAAACTATGATAACAATGACATGAGTCACTTACGCCGAACAGTTGTTGTCAACTAATTATATATGTTTAATTTCAGATTGACTTGATCACAAGTATAGACACAGTCTACAAATTTGTCGAGCGATCTCAGTTGCCGGAAAGTATGAGTGGCACCTTGGAACATGACCACGGGCAATGGGTCAACTTCAGACTGGTAATTTAAATATCATTTTACATGCAAATTGTGTTTATATAATGTACCCGAAGCCATTGACGCTAGACAATGTTACAAAGAACAGTAGCTAAATGCATTTGTTTTGTATGGCAGGAGCTGGAGGGCCTGATGTGGAGCTGTGACAGGGCGGCTCGCTTTCTTGTGGAGGTGATGCAGGAGATGAGTGGGATGGAGGGAGTACCTGGCTCTGCAGCCCAAGCACGCTTCCTCATCAACCAGCATGAAGATGCCGTAAGGAAAGCCATCAAGGATCCAATGTTAGATGAACTGCAGAGAGAAGGAGAGGAAGTGATGGGTCACCTGCGACTTATGCAGAACTCCTTGTGCCATTGTCCGGATTACAGGTAAGGTGTCATGCAATTCAGTCCAAGAGTTTGATTGTGCCATAGCTCACTGCATTGTGTAGTAAAGACTGCATAATCAATATGTTGAGAAAACATAGTGCCCCAATGCTGGTGACAGTAGGCCCTCCCCCCCCCCCCCCCCAAGTCCTTTTAGGCTCCTATGCCACTGTAATAGATGATACTATTGGTGTTCATTTGCTGCAAAACATAGCACATCAAAATTTAGGATGATTATTCAATGTCAATGTCTCAATGCTACTGGATCTGAAGCTTAGTCAGCTTCTATGACCAGCTGCCAGAGGCAGATGCAATGATGAGATGATAAGGCTTGGAGTCCACACCATGTTACACATTTTAGGGTCTTTTACTTGCCTCAGCATAGACACCGAGGCACCTCCTATTTCACGTCTCATGCAATTGACATGCAGCTGGGATGCAGCTCGTGAAGAGTGCCCAGGCCAGGCCGGGGATCAAACCCGGTACCTTCAGCAGAAGTCACAGTGTTCTTGAAGTTGGAACCACAGATTTTGAAAATACTGTGACCAGAAATATTTAGCAGTAAAATTTGTGAATACTGAAGAATGCAACATATTTTGTATGAAGTAGGACGCCTATAAATCTATTGTGCAGGGCAATGTGTTCAGCTTCATAATGCAAAGACAAAGGGTATTGTGCTGTATATCCGAACTCGCATTGACAGAAGCCATGCAGACATTATAGCTGCTATAGCTGAGTTTTGGATTTTTTAAACTCTTATACATATGTACTACGTGTTCATGTCTGCTACCCTGGTACATAATACATTTTATAAAAAGGTGGTCTACATAGGTCCAAAAATAGGAAGCGATGTCCCATATCTCCATTTTAGAGAAAATCTAACGTCTCATGTCACTTTTAAACTAAGTAAATAAAAACTAGGAGTAGCAAAACTGTCGCCTGTAACTCTTTAAAGAGATATTCCTCTTATGTCCGTCATTATTTAAGAGCTTCAGTGTCACTCTGTTCCTGGTTAAGAAGGACAATGTCGCACTGTCGATTTTTACCCATGTAGACCCCAATAAAAAGGGCTTCATAGCTCACTGCATTAACCCTTACCCAAGAGTAACCATTCCTTGGAGGAATTAGATTTTCTAATTTCTCCAAGCCATTCCAACATGGTAGTGCCTCCCCCTGGTGTTGGACTGCTCAGTGTCACCCTCTGGTGGTTGTTGCTGAAAAGCCTCAACTAGACCATGGGAGCCACTAAACTACATGGCCAGTCTGTCCTGATCTAAACAGTGGTAATAACTAGCATTGCCCTTGGAACTATGTTGTAGACTATGTTGTAGTTGACCCCACTAGCATCTACCTGTAAATAAATGCCCTGTACTTGGATACACTGTGAGATAAAGGTGCCCAGAAGTAGTACAGTTGGCATCCAGGCAACTCCTGCTGTCAGGATGTGCAGTTTGATGCTGAGTATAGAAAATAGCTAAACTGAATTTTATTTAGAATAACCCCGTTACTATGGGTGTAGGTTCTTATTGCTATGTTGACACATGAAATTTTTAGTAGTTGATTAACATAGCATATTTGTTGAATGTTTCTCTTTTACTTGTACAGTGAATCTATGGATGGAGCCCGGGCACTTTTACGGAAAGTTCAGGACACTATGCTTGAATTATTTAAATTGGCGGACACCCGTCTCAAGAAGCTTGAACAGTTTCTTCAGTTGCGACAGTTCGAAGAGGAGGCCTCTAAGGTAAGCGCAGTTCATATTTCAAAATTTAAATCTTGTATTTTATTACAACATAGTGCTCACAGCTACATGGCCGTTGGTGTTGTCTGAGAACTGTAATGTCTGTGTTTACCTGTGACTGATTGCTATACAACTGTCGGTGCTGTATGCCGT
The DNA here is from genome assembly GCA_932294295.1 of Alitta virens. Classification (NCBI taxonomy): domain Eukaryota; kingdom Metazoa; phylum Annelida; class Polychaeta; order Phyllodocida; family Nereididae; genus Alitta; species Alitta virens. The sequence goes on from OW028582.1 coordinate 15,741,164, forward strand.
TAAATGTATGAGTCATGAAGTGCCTCGGGCCATCTCAGGAGCCCTTGTGAAGTGTGGGCCTGGGGCTGGACCATTTGTTTTGCTTTTTTATTTTCACCTTTAAAATCGTAATAATAGTAGCATCATTGTTTTATGCGGACCTCAGAGCCCACCATGTTTCTGTGTTTGTTTTTTTTGGCATAACGTATTGTTTTGCGAATGACATCTCTGATGCTCTGGACCCATGACCTGGATCCAAGCCAGTTGAACTTAACTTTCCAGAACTGAATTGTGAAATGGGTCTTGCATTTGATGTATGACAACATTCTGGCAAACTAATGTGGGTTTAATAACACCTATTTACAGGGTATCAGTAATCTGTACTGTCATGTGTATGAGCCACAAAAGTTATTATTAGTTATACTTGCCTAACGTTGTTGAAGTCATATAGGATAGGATAGGATACCAGTTCACTGGGTTCACTTCGGACTAGGATAGGATTGGATGGGATAGGATAGAAAACCCATACTAGGATAGGATAGGAAACCCATACTAGGATAGGATAGGATAGGATAGGATAGGATAGGACAGGAAACCCTTACTAGGATAAGATAGGCTGGGATAGGATTGGATAGGGAACCCATACTCAGTGTGAGTTTGCATAGATACCCAAATCATAATGACATTTGGAAATGATATATTTGTAAATTTGCTCACAGCCAAACAAACTTGAGAGTTATGAATATTTACTGTGTTATGTATACATACAATTCATAATACTACTCACAAGTACGCATGAACATGATACCAGTAACAAAACTCTTTGATGCTGGCATAGATAGCACTTAATGACTGGATAAGTGACATAGTATTGACATGGTCACATGACATCAAAGATGGCGTCGTGAGTTCACAATCCTATCTCCAAAGGTGGAGATTTCACTTTCCGATTTATTACTGTTCATATCAAATATTTGTTCGAATCGTGCACTTTCGAATTTATATTGCCATAACTTGTCCAATGCCCATGATAGGATGGTTGTGAGTGACTTTAATGCTAAAGGTGTTGCCGAGGTGTGTAAAGTTGTTGATTTTTAATCTTTTGTTTACCTCATTAATCTTTACTAAAACAATCTGTTTTGTGTTGTTTGAATATAGGTAAGGCCTAAATGCAAATAACAGGTTGGCATAGTTCAAGCAAACTTATTTCAGCTGGATTAAACCTAATCATTGCTAATGGTCATTTCTGCATTTTGGGATATATATTGTATTATATTAAATGATAAAATAGTCAGCCACATCACGTCTATTTAATTGAATGCCTGTTTTCGTGGTCATTCAAGGTCCAATTCTAAAGAAAGGAAACATAACTTCAATGTGGTGCTTCCAATCTTCCAAAGGAACCATTTGAAAACTAGTATATCAAAGGAACCAAAACTAAGTTATTGTTCCTATCTCCATTTTTGTGGCATGCTGCTTTGGTATACTGTTACAAGGCCCACTGCATGTGCATGTTAAGGAATAATCATTAATATTAAGAGACAGGTTCATGATTGCATGGCCACAAATCAGCGTGCATGATCGTCAAATTGGCCAGTGGTCACTCTGCACTTGTGACCTATCCATTACATAAGAGGACCACCCAGATTGCCCTGCTTATTAACGAGGAATGTCCATCTGGCAATCATGTTATTATGGAGCATGTTGCAGCTTATTATGATGGCTTCCATATTGTCAGTCAGTCAGTCGGTCAGTCAGTCGGTCAGCCAGCCAGCCTGCCAGCCAGTCACTCAATCACTCAGTCATTCCAGTCAGGTCCGTGAACATTCAATTCCGTGGTCTAGTCAGTAGTTAAGTCCAGTCAGTAGTCAAGTCAGTAGGCACGTCAGTAGTCAAGTCTAGTCAGTAGTCAAGTCAGTAGTCAAGTCTAGTCAGTAGTCAAGTCAGTAGGCACGTCAGTAGTCAAGTCAGTAGTCAAGTCAGCCAATTACAGGTATATATATATATATATAACTTGACATTTTAAAACCAGCCTCGATCTATATTTGAGACATCTTCGTTAAATTTGGGCAAGCTCAGAAGTGTTACGAGAATTCTAAGTGGTACACCTTTTGTAAAATATTGATTTATAGCATATAGAACGAAGAAATAAAGATATAGGCTATTGTTAGGTAGTTTGGGGACACCCTCAAAACTATCAGTGATATATGACATTCTTTGCTGGATTCAAGTCATTTACCTCCTTGCATCCTGCCACCTTACTTAGTACGTGCATTGTAGTTACATATAACCACTTGCTCAACAGAGTAACTCTTGTCATGACAGATAGTCATAAACCCAAGGATTGAACAATCGTCATTATGTCGCTCTAATAACACCTTTGATCATTTGATGGCTCGCGGTGGGTTTCAAATTACACCGAGTAGTAAAGTAGTTTATGGTCATAGATTTTGTCATGGAAAGAAGTCATAAAATTAGGAGGATGTAATGTGTGTTAACAGCCATGACCAAAATCAAAGTATGGTCTGAATATCATCCATAAATACGCTATGTTAATATTCATATGTAAATGCAAATATTTTAAGTGGGCTTGATGATGTGTACAATAGTCAATATTGGTATGTAATTTGTGTTTGTGTGCATTAAATTAGCACATGAATTAAGTAGCATTTCATGAACAGACTCTAACCACATTAGAAAGGTATAAAAAGCTCTAAGTTGATCATAAATAGTCTTTTTCACAATACAAGTGAAAAAGTACTTGGCAGTCTGGTGGGTGCAGTGTCATTACCAAACAATAACCCGCCTCACTTGAGCTGTAATTATCACATTAGAAAGAGGATATGCATAGTTGAGATAGCTGGGGGTGTGGCATATTGCCCCTATGGGGTGAAAAAGGGCTTTCTTGGAAAATCACACAGTGGTATGGATGGCATTTTAAACTTATTTTCACGCGTGTCTGAGTGGAACTGCGTACACACGTTTCTCAGCTCATTATGGCAAATACAATTCACCACTAGCACCAATTCACCAATGACAACTAACTACTAACTACTACATTCTAAGATAGATAAGTGCAGCCCCCAAAGGCAAGTTCTTGCCGCTAGCGAGGGTTGATTGATGAGGTGGGAGAGAGGAGGAGTCCACCTATGTTACACATTTACCCTATAGGTGGTGTCTTTTACTTGCCTCAGCATAGACACATAGTACAGGGGACCACCAATTTTTACGTCTCATCTGAACGACATCCAGCTGGGATGTTGCTCATGAAGGTTGCCTGGGACTGGAATTAAACCCGGGTCCTTCAGAGGAGCAGTCGAGCGTCTTACCACTAGACCACCCAGCTGCCATTCCAATGATGAGATGACAAGGCTGGGAATCCAAGCTATATAATAAACTCCATGTATCATTATTAGTTTATATATATGTCTATGATAAAGGCGTATACGGCACCAGTCGTCCGCCTCCATTGTACAATAAGTACACAATGTATAATGGTAAATGAACTTGAACTAGATCACCATCTAAGGTAATTCTCTACTGTGTGATATCATGGAGAAGAGTACAGACTCTTGTCTCCATGGTGGTGTATAGTGGGGTATCTCGGAACAGGACTGACTCAGGGCACAAGACTCTGTCACCGCCTTAATACCTTGTGATATCAATTTGATGTCAAGTGTCAATACTGAGAATCTGGATTACTGGAAAACTGACAGCAGGCTTTACCAGATTGGTTTTTAATGCAAGTGCGCTGTCGTGAGGCAGTTTGTCGGACTACTTATTGCCCAGCCTAGGAGTGCAGTGACCTAGAATAATTGATCTTACGTAATTAAAATATTGACAAACCCTTTTTAGTTTAACCTTGACCTTCTCCCGGATTGGTAAATGACCAAATATGGCAACTGTTTATGACATAAACAAATCACAGGTTATTCTTTTCACTGTATGGGTGATCCCCATAGTTCAACTGTAACTTCATAGTCCAGCATTTCAATGGAATGACATTAAGGCAGTTTACAGGGGAATTCCAAGATGCCAGTCTTTTGCTGTCTTTGCAACACACACCTGCAATTAAGGGAGGCGCCAAGTGGAAAGGGCAGGTACTGGTCACATAGAGGCGTCAGTTATAGGCCCTTGGGTGGTCTGTTGACTGTTCCATGCTGCCTTTGTCAGCCCTTATCACCAAGATCTGCAAGATTCTCAGAAACAGGCCATTGATACAATGCTTCAAATGGACACTGTGCAGCCGTGGGCAGTTCTTAGTTTATGGGCAGTGAATATTGTTTATTGTAGCATTGTGGTTGGAGTTTAATTTCATCGTTTATATTGTTATCTATGAATTCAACCTGGTGGATTAAGGATTTGAAGTACCATGGAGGCAAGATTACAATTTTTGTCTCAATGGAAGTACTTAGTCCTTTATGGAATATAACTTGTATAAGGTAATTAAACTTTCCTATTATATTCCAGCTTTTTACCCTATGGGCATGACAGATTTGAATATGCCATACATATGTGTGTATAGTACTGCATACCCAGTACAAGTTGCCTAAACCCAACAAATATTGCGATTGGTATTTCATTTCGTTTGACAGGAAACTTTAGTTGAAACTTCTTGGCATCCATGCAAGAAAATGGGATAATGTCTGCATTCTAATTGTGGCTAGCCCACCCTATTCTATTTACTTTGGATCTTATAATGGAGATAGGTGCAAAAAAACGCCACATTTGTTTAGTGTCGCACATAAAAGAAAAGTCCGACTCATCCACTGTTGTGCTCAGTGCTCACAGTCCACATTACATCTAGGTTTACAGTGCTTTTATTGCGCCAACCTACGAACTTAGAGGTTGAGCCTGAATTGGCCAGCTAGGGCTGTCATATTGTAAAATCATATTTCACAGTGACAGAACCTGGGTGCTTCTCTCGGTCACGGCCAAAGCAGGCTTCTCATTGGTTGAGCTCACTGGAAAGGTCAGAGGTCACTAGTTTGGGAACTGGTGGCTAGAGGGCGTTCCAGATGGCGCAATGAAACTGACCAGTGTCCATCTGCAGTGCAGAGTGTGCAGATATGAAAGCATGGTGTAATGGATGGGATTACAAGGATATATCGATGAGGATACCTACTTTGTGTGACTGATTTCTGTTATATGTACTGAATATGAGAACTTAATGCACTGCATGGGCAAAGCACCAAAATGTATGGACTGAACGCTTTTTTGGCAATAATCAAGGATTACGTGAACTTCAGTCAAGAAAATCAAGAACTTTATAACTCATTAAGTGTGCATTTTTTCCATAAATATAACATTGAAATTGGACTTACAATAGCAATGTTGCCACACGACTCGAGTCTTGAATTCATGCCAGCCAAACAGGCCAGCTCCATTGCCATCAATTCTCATACTATTTAGTTCCGATTGACATTAGTACAAGCAGACCTGTATATGGATTGTCTGAAATTCCAGAACTTTTCCCCAGGACTTGTATTCAGTTGTCATGATTTGACAAACGCGCGTCCCCTGTATGCAAACGAAGGCATAGTGCCATTCAATGCACGGACCAACTCATAAATCGTCCCTATTTGAATTTATGGCGTCAGCCCGTGGCCCATGGATAGCATTAATAACTAAGAATTGGGAAATGGACACAGGTGGATTTCATGCGATGCAGGTGCTATTGAGGATGTGCAATATAACATTACATTTAGAGGATACCCAAACACCTAAATGTTTTAGATAATGGTGTTGTTTATATTCCAAGACAGTTGCACTGGAACCCATGAAAAAGGATAACTATTGTTTTCAACCATTAATTTCAACACTGTTGTGTGGGGACTTCATTTTCGTCAAATTTGATTTTTGACACTGCATCAGTGAACCCGCATATCAACCTAAAACACCCACAGGAATCTCACAACAGTACATCAGAATTTCTTGGAAGAAGTTTTTTGCATAATTTCTTCGTCTTTTGCTTTCAACTTTCATTTTTCGTACTTCTTTCAAAAGAAGACTTTTCGAATCTTCTCACTGCGCACTGTGAGAAGAAAAACTGAAAGGCTTAAGTAAAAAGAGAACACAAAATTAAATACAAATTTTAAGGGATTAATTCATCGTGGCACCTGCTACGTGGTTGATCATCAAGAGAAGAGATTACAAATTAAGTCAATTTTTTTAGTCTCTTTAAGTTTTTTTTCCTGACCACTTTGGATACTATCATAACTTTCTCGGACTTCATACTATTGAAGTTGCACAGGATTGAAACGAGAAAGACATTTGGCTTGGAATCTGTATAATATCAAGCCTTATGGAATTCCTTGAGGCAGCTTGTCAGATTTTGACAGAGGATGAGTCCAGTGTTTTGGCTTTGGAAAATAACGCCACTTGTGAGGTATAGATTTACATAACGTTTTATAAAATGTTAATAAAAAAATATTCCAAATTTTATAGATTATAAATCGGCCCTATTGGCATGGACTGGAACAGATTGCAATTGTGGAACCTGTTTTTATCGCATTTTATGAATTATTTGTCTATTCGCTTTTATTATATATTTAATCTAAATCTGTTTTTTTTAATAGTTTTTACTCCTCATTGGAACATATTTTATTTCTCATTTCGTTTTGTTTTAGTTGATCAAAAGCCTCTGCTTATGTTATCCGTTTTTAAAACGTTTAAATAAAATATATCTCAAGTCTGGCATGTTGACACCAAATGATTGGTGTCTAATGATGACAGTGCATGTTCACTACTGGGTTGATTTTGTAATATCTCACATTATTAGATATTGCTAATATATCTACATTATTTAGCTAGTAAGGATATACCATGAGCATGCAGTAGGCCTATTTACCATGGCTTCCATTGCAGTGGGCACAACCCCAGAGCTACCTGTGTAACTAGTCAGTAGGGTTGTCATCGATATGCTGTATATCGATGAATCAAGAAAATTATATCGATATCCAAAAAAATTGACTGAATTCATGTTTCGATTCTGTCTATCCTCTATAATACATTTGTGCCATGATGAGCACTTGACTACACATCCACCACCCCAAAGTGCAAACTGATTGCCTGAGAGGTTGGCTTAATAGTTATCATATTAAAGGCAAATGGTTGCCTAATGATAGGGGAGTTATATTCCTGTGACTACTGGTTCACTTTCTATATATTATATAACTGGGAATACTGATTATACAAAATTTGCATGATTTTGCGATATTGCAATATAGAAAGTTGAATACTGATATCGATATCAAATGAAAGATTATTATCAATGACAACCCTACTAGTCAGGCATTTAACCACTAGGCCACCGGAGATGAAGGCACCTGGCCCAACGAAAGCAAGGGCCGATTAGAATTCCATGGACTGAGCCAGGCTTATATATTTAGATTTAATACAACCATTTCTTGGAATGACAAAAATGTTCAGGACCGCAGAGTCGACTCCTGGTATAAGATAAACAATTAAAGCCCAAAAAATAAGAAAAAGAATCTACAAAAAAATGATATAGATGGATGTAATATAGATGGATGTATTAAAATGGTCGTAAATAAGTTGCACCGTTTCGAAGGTCAAATAACGCTGAAAGTTGTTATCAGGAAACAGGTTCACGAACCTGGCCAATGTGTTTTATGCATATCTATATATAGTGCATTGATATGGTTTAGGTCACCTGATATGTTTTAGGTCACTTGATTAAAACATGATAAAGATTGCATAATAAACTGTCGACAGTTTCATGTGTAGTGTATGTAGGATGAATAAATAATATATATAGAGTGCTCAGTGCAGAGTAAGTCTCTTCCCAGGTTCTGGGGTCGATTCCTTACTTTTTGCACAACATAAAGATCAGATTGATTTATAAATAGGCAGCTGGGTGAGTCTAGTGGACAAGGAACAGCTCTTCTGATGATCCTAGGTTCGAATCCTGGCCCAAGCGCTTGTTTTGAGCTAAAACTCTGATGTCGTTATATTACGCGAAATGTCTAATTTTATCTTTCGCTGTACAAAGTGTACATATTTATACATTATGTCCTACCTATAAGGTGAATGTGCAAATAACGTAGCCTCAAACTTTATCATCTCATCATTATGTCTGTGTTACAAACAAGATCTATCTCTTTTTCCCTCACAATATATACCACCTCATCATATAGACCATTTATAGATCAAGGATATGTATTTTGGTGCAATGCCCACTATATTTGTATGACAACTTTAAGGGGATAACTAAAAGGGTTTATGGGTGATCATATTATTAGTCTGTAGCCTATTAACAGGGAATCGTGACCAAAACAATTTGCACTCAGTCTATCATTGATGTAATTGTATAAAAGTGGAATTCACATAGGCCTAACTAAGTTATGAATAATCTCACATTACTATGTTATAAATAATCCCAAACAAATTTCCATCTGTTTTGATCTATCAATGGTTCTCCAGTTAATCAGGAAATAACAGTTCAGGAAAATTTACATCATCAAGGATACTTTTAATTAAAGTGTCACAATGTTGTTTCACTATAAAATGACTGGTACACCAGAGACTAAGTTTCAAAATACGATGTGCTCACTGAGGCAGGGGTTTGTTTTGACACTCCACATGGACTTCGTTATATTTAACCCAATACGATTGACACAAGCGATTTTAACTTTCATCCTTGACATTTCTTTTATGGTTGGTTTATATTTGGGTTGTTTATTGACATTATTTGTACATAAGGTATTAGTGATATTGTTATGAAGTTAAAGCAGGTCAATTCCATGCATTGTGATGGACTTTTCCTTTGGTAAATGTATATACATGGCGTAATTAGCTTACATTGTATATAATATGACTCATTTTTATTTACTCAATTATATCATATGCCACAGCATAGGTATATTATCAACTGAAAATTCCACCAATATTTGAAGGAATAGGAGGTATTACGTGAAATATATAATTTTCAGTATTACCATGTGGTTATTTAGTTTAGTTGGTGAGCAGGAGTATTGAATTTGGTATCCTGTTTCATGAAGACAATAATCGTAGATAATATGTACTGACAATATATCAGACAAGTTCACTGTATTTATAAATCAAAGACTTTAAAAAAAAACTTGTTAAGTCGAGTGGTTGTTAATTGTGCAGTAGAATGTCTGATAAATGTGTGTATTAAGTGTGCAAACAAATTGAACACTAATATATTCTTAGTTTCAAGATACAAACCTTTTGATAGATATGGCAGATCATCATTACATCTGTCCGTACTGTAGTACCTCATCAAGTATAAATATTATTCAGTTTGGATGAGATCTATTCAGAATTTCAGATATCAGATATGGAGCGCAATTGTGTTTCTCAGTTTCCGCAGGCACTTTACGGTAAAATGTTGTACTTTTTGTTATCTTGTAATGGACATTGATTTTTCTGCTGCAGGTCATCAACTGGCTCGTGACGGAAGGCAAAGACATTCTCACCAAACACAACTCAACCTGTGATAATCTCAAAGCCATTCGCCAACAACAGCGTGATTTCGATAAGCTCTACTTCAATGCTATGGTAAGTACAAATATAAGTAACGTAATCGTACACTTTTTTGTATCTTTGCTCTTGTGATTTGATGAAATCTTAAGTGAGTTGTGATACTAGTGAGTATGTACGTAGTTATCAGCTTTTGATAAAGACTGCAAAAAGGTGTACCTAGTGAATTGTAATAAGGAGTACAAACTACAAAGCCATGCTGATTCTGGATTTGATGGCCTAATACTTTTGCAAATGAAGCCTGTCTCCCTTTGTGTATATGATTTGGCTAGCCAAAACAGGCCGTAGCCACCGCTCACGTTGGGTGGGTTTTTTTTTTGGTTAAAATTGTGGACTTTTAGTACATTTAAAAAAATAGCATTCCCTGAAGTGGACCAATGTGTGGACATGGAGTTGGGTGGGTCGAATGACCCCCTGGACCCCACCTTGGCTACGAGCCTGCAGAAAACAATAAAATGTGTGTAGTAATATTTACTGGGATGTTACAGTTCTAGAAAAGGAACACATATAAATTTGTAATATTTTGATTCTTTGCCCTTAAAGTATCTGAAATAGTTTGGATGGGATCTATGTGCATCTTATAATTTTTATTTAAGTCAGCATGAAAACACTCCATAGATAAGGATTTAGTGGTGTCAGGCTGATTCGTTTCCTTGTTCTGAAGTGCATACAAGCAGAGTTAATTATTAAATAGGTATTCGATTGGAGAAACTTGCTGTGAGAATTTGAGAAACTTTAACACAAGGTCTAACCCATTATTTGCTATCAGGTTGAACAACTTGGATGTAGGTGATAAAGGCATTTGCTAAGAAAACAGTTGACAAGTTGTGATATGACTTAATATATGATGTAAGTTAAGGGGACAAGATAGGAAAGATAAGTGTGTTGTTATCGTTTTTGTGTGATTTATCTTATATTGTTCTATATTTGTGGATATATTTATAATATTGCAGTAATTAGAACATAGTTTAAAGGTAGACCTACTTAGTTGCAACAACTCTACGTCTTTATTGTGGATACATTATAGTTGGGTTCTATTATATAATAAATGACCACATTATTTTTTGGTATCATATTTTACCCTAAAGGGCTTGTGGCAGCACAAAAGACAAATGCTAGCAACAGGTCTAACTCCAACTTTCTGGCTAATGAAAAAACAATTCTGAGAAGAAATAACTTGAAGTTTGCCATAATATAATATTTTCCATTGTAATTTCTGCTGCTTCTCCTTGACCATAAATGGCCACAATGATGACAAGATGGCATCGAAATTGAAAGTAATTTATTTGGCAATTTACAGTTTGACATAAGTCTACAGCATAATTTTTTGTTATTTTACATAATAGATTTAGAATTATTGCATAGATTATGTAAGTATTATACTTGCCAGGGGACCCGGAACAACCTCATTGGGTTGTGTTAGGGGCCACCTTGAAATATGATTGGCAAGATGGAAAATTTGAAGCTAATTGGTACTGTGAGGGGTTTTATGGGTTAGAAAGTTAGGATTTGACTTATTAGTCACAATCCTGTCTATTTTGCTCAGCTTCAACATGTTTATGATAAAATATGACCGACAAATGGACATTTATTCTGGATATATATTAGTGATTGGGTCTTCCTTATACTACTCCAGTCAGAGCTCGGTGTGGCTCAGTGGTTAATGCTATGACTAACTCTTGTAGATATCCTGGTTCGAACTATGGGTTGGTAACAAAATTGGCTTAATACATATATGATTTTATTGACTCAGTAATATCATGCATGATACATTTGTCAAAAATAACAGATACTTAAATGTATTAAGTCCACTTCTACTCACTATTCCTATATTCAATATATATACATGGTATACAAATTAAATGAATACATTATCAATAGATTATCTACACATCCATGGTACCAATTGCTGAACAATAGCACGGTAATAAGAGTCCTATATTTAATAGTGTCAGATCACAATGAGGTATTTCTTGAGCATTAAGTTTTGTTTACATACATTGGTTAAATATATATACTGAATTCAATTACAATAGTAAAATGGACGAAAGGCCAATCATCTCTGAATAACAGTAGCTACAGAATGGCGGCTCAATAACCCCAAAAGTGATGTAGCTTATCATAACTTCTGCTCCCTCATAATAAAGTTTATCAAACAGGCTGGAAAAGGTCTGAATGAAACCACAATGTAATATTGGTATATTCAAACATATTCAAATAAATGAAAGAGACAGGAACCCAAAAGAAAGGTTCAGTTATATTGTGCAACTCACGAACCATGAGAAGAACTCTAAAAATTTTGACATAAGCAAATTTGTCACCACACAATGACATGACAATGTCAAACTGCATGACATGGTGCAGCCAAGATGTTTGTCAGATTGCAAACAAGAATGCCCTACTATTATAATATTGCACTTTTCAGGCCATTGTAGTCTTGTTCTGTTATTTATATATGACCTTCTTCTTTTATTTTGCACCTATTGTGTGAGATGTTTTTCTTAAAGCATGAGGAATACCAAGATTTTTTTTCATGCCATAACAGTCTTAAATCTCATTCTATCAGTCTCCAAAAGCAGACGTAATGATGAAGTGACAAGAGACTCTATATCATAGGTTGTGTTGTTGTAACTTGTGATGGGCTGCTTCAAGCCACCATTACACAAGAAAGAACGCTAGGGATTATAACTTTTTGCTCCTTGAATAATCATGATAATGAGGTCATTCTATTTCATGACACCCGTAATGACCTCCTGAGGTCAAGGTCATTTTACCATGACCTTGTTCCATGAAACCTTTCATTTTGGAACGATAAGAGATCACAAACCTCGGGGGCCAAGATACTGGGTGTGTGTAAAGAGAGGGGGGGGGGGGGGTTAACAAAGGCCTTAGGTAGGCAATGCTTTCTTACAACAAGGTTTTAACGACCTTACGTAGAACTTTCTCATGCCCTTGGTGGGTTAATTGAAGGTTGTCGGTGTCTTTGAGAGTTATTTTCTTACAGCAAGTTGGATAAAGTATAAACTTAATTATGAACAAAGGGCAAAGAAAATATCGTCTCCAAATTATAAGTACAAAAATTAATGTGAAATTTTAGTTGCACTCTTCATCAGTTCATGATGTTACTCGGCACAACGAAACCATGGACTGCAACCAAATAATATTATGCAGCTATTTTCCCCTGAAGGGTTTAGGGGAACATCGCACAACAAAATAAGAGCATTGTTTCATAATTTGATGGTTTCCAGAGCCAAATATTATTGCGAATTATCTGAGATTTGTGTATATCTTCCCTACACAGTCTGCCCTAGAGTCTTAGAAGTTGTGACAACAGTGGGCCAGTGGGTCTTATGGAGTGCTCAACCTTTGAACGGGAGGGTCTGGATTAACTTTTATCATAGACATAAAAAGGATTAACTTTTATCATAGACGTAAAAAGCCCATGCTTTTATCTTCTCTCCAGTGACGCAGGCAACTGTTCTATGACAGTATCAGGTTTCTGTTGTGTTTTGAAACATGGAAGTTGCTTTATTCATGGACGTAGTAGATGCACTGTTTATTCAAGTTGTTCATTATTAACTGTTCTGGCCCTGTGCAGTCAAACAATGGCTGAAACTCTAGTTTTGAAGTAATGTTAACAAGTCAAAGCTACTAATATTGAAGCTTATATATATAGTCATTTATTCAGTTTATATGACCAGCTGCCAGACGTAATGATGAGATGATAAGGCTTCAAGTCCACACCATGTTAAACATTTGCCCCAAGAGTGGGGTCTTGATCTGTGTTTGCTTTTGTTGCGATGTGTGGTAGAATTGGATACGTCGGTGGGGTTGCTAAGATTTTATTATTTTCTATATTTTGAAAACTTACTCATTATTATTACTCTTAGTCTACATGATAAACAGTCATGGGTTAGGAGGTCTACTAGGTCACAATCTGCTTGTTATCCCCTGAAGCAACTTCTGCAGCTGGTTTTAATCTGCATCTTTGTCATTGGCTGCCACTCTACTGTTCTGATTGGCTGGCTGTGCTATGAGTCATCTCCCAATTTTGTGATGCAACTCATAGCTGCCACGCTGGAAGCCCCCTAGCTACCACACCCTCCCTGCTTCTTGTGTTGTGTGGATGCTGTGTGGATGATTTCATTTACCTACCCTGGATTAGAAGTATTAGGTCCATTAAGTGATTTGAGTTCACATGTTTTGGATTATGTTAGCTGTATGTCTTCCCTTGTTTTGAAGAGTTGTCATCAGTTTATAACAAAAGAAAATTGTACAATTCTCAACAGTACTGTAGACTTGTTGCAGCAGCTGAGCACTGCATCCCTGCTGTTAGAACTTGGAACAGGATGTTGTCAGCAGCAGCAGCACCAGGACATGCTTTAATGTCATTTAAGTAATTTCAAATACCAATGACATTATAACCATTTTTATCAACGGGACTTTTCATCACATCATGCAGTTCGCAAATGACTTATTTACATAGGATTCTTTTGTTGGGCTATTTATATCCTTGACGTCAGTGCCAGCCAATAGGAACTCTTCATTTTAGCTACAACTTGAGCGTGGGAACCACGTTCCAAATACACCCAATAGAAGGACTGCCAAAGACACAGAATATTCATTGATTTACAAAGATGGTAGTCTTAGTTGAACCTGGCGGTGAGATCTCTTCTCAATTGCATCATCGACATTTGTTGTCAATGGAATTTATTGAAGATCAGAAACGTCAGTTGGCTCTCTTCAAATTGATTGAAGTAAGACTTAAGTATACAATTTTGTTATCACCAGCATTTATACCTTGGTTAAACAGCATTTAATTGTTCTGAATGTTTGCATTTTGATTTAAAATTATCATGCATGCGCAAGTTCAGGGTATACCTAGCTGATATTAAATACATATTAAGATTTGCTGAAATTATAATTAAGGCTTTATTGATAAATCACCCTAAAACAAGTAAGTTTCATTAAGTTTTATTGAAAGTCCAGGCTGCCAAGTTTGTTCAGCTCTTGTGAATTTATCTTTAATTGCAATCGATCAATTACTTACATAACTATCAACGTTTATTTATCAATTTACAGCTAATTAAGTGACTATTCTTTAATAACAACAGTAATTTTGTCCAATGCCCTGGCTATCAGTAAAATTTATTATGATTTTATACTATCCAGAAATTGAATAAATTTCTGAAAAGTTATACTGACATGTAGTAGGCCTGGGTGAACATGGGCCTATTGCATATTGAATTCACGTATGCAGGAAGTTGTAGGTAATTATCTGAGTCACACATTTTACCCCACTTTCTAAACGTTAGAATAGAAGGATGTCAGAGGCATGTCATGCAAAATGAACAAGTCCATTTGCCAAGAATGCCCAGGTGACAACACCTATTATCTATGATGTAATGTTACAGGTATTCGAGAACTCCGTAGCCTCAAGGTTGAATTGGCACTTCACAATAAAAGATGTGTACTGTGAATGAATGTCAGATAATGTCATTACCATAGCATGGAAAGTATAATGAGCTGACCCTATTGTCTGGAATGACACTTCATGTGAATGAAAGTTTGTTAAAATGGGGTTATGTCTATGGGCAGTTATGTAAAATTGCCAATGTACAATTGTATTGTTTTGTATTCATTTCACTGATCCAATATACTGGACAATAGGACAATACATTACTGATAAAAGACAGTGCTATACGAAGATAGCAACTGTATACGTTTGAATGATTATTACAAAAAGACATTCTGTAGATGCAGTTTATAATATAGGGGATAATCATACATGATAATGTAAAACGAAAAATCATGAACTCTTTAGATTTTTACGCTTATGTTCCAGATGGTTCTTGTAATGACCAAGGGAAGCTTCTTGTATTGTTTATTTTCCGCTACGATTAAATGCTTTAAAGTGACAGAGACAAGCAGATGTCCACTAATATGTGCTTTTCCTATTTAAGTATATTGGGGTATATTGTATAGAGAACAAAACCCTCAAGTGCAATTATAAGCTTAACAACCACCTTTAACTTTTGGATTAGTGTATTGCAATTGAGATTGTGTTGAACCAGCAGGGGTTGTATAACACAATGACACAATAACAATACCAGTCAATTGAAGTTCGTGAAAGACATGAATAATAGCAAATTAATCGTGTTAGCCATTGGAAGCTCCAGGCAGACCGTTTTAATGAACTATTGTTGACAGATCCCCTCTTGGGCTTAAACACTGTCAAATGCTTTTGTTGAATCAGCTAAGTGAAGCACTCATGCTGGGCCATTGTTTTAGAGACCCAAGAAGAGCAATTCATGCATAACACAGCATTTAATTAAGGTGGTGTTACGGTGGCATCAGAGCTCAGTGTACCATTGGAGTTACCAAAAAGCACAGTCAGTTTGAAGTTGAATTTGATTTGGCTAAAAAGGCAGGTATCTGGAGACTTCATATGTCAATTAATAAGGTATATTAGTCATTACACATTGATATATATTGTGCTGTCTTTAAAATTTGTAAATAATACATTTCATAAAAAAAAAATTATTTTATTTTATTTTCTATGTTATACAATTTAGATGGCTTGATCGGAGAGCAATTCAGTTGCTTCTATATTTTAGTTAGCTTAAAGAAAAACTGAAAAAAAATAATTAAACCTAGCCAGCCAATGACAATGTGACATTTCATTCATATGTTAATTACACACAAGAACATATTAAAAGCCCAAGCATCGATAACCTAGCTCTATTCACTTATCTGATTGATAGGAAGTAGTTTTATCACCAGTAAACTTGTTTTGATAGTTCCTGTATTTTCATTTCTTTATCAGCCGGATTCTGCTTATTTGATGTGAAACCTCTCAGAGAGTTCATGCAACTCATCCTGTTCAAGCATGTAGAACTTAAAAGTTGGGTTTTACAGCATTAGCATTGTTATCTGAAGCTTTCTATTTCATGATGTCCCTTTATCAAGTACAGTTTCTGTACCTTATCATCTAACCACAGAGCAACGGAAATGACTCATTGAGTCTCATTCACTCATTACATTTGGGTTTCAGCACAATGTTCCTTTGTGTGGTATTATTTGTTTTGGTTCATCACAACACATTATATTTCGAAGAATGGAGTATTAAAATCAGTGCAGCTTTTGTCCATGCAACGTGAATGAAAAATGACCTGTCCAACTGACTCTCTACAGGAAGTGCCCATGCCTGTGTTCTCTTTGATACTGAATGCAACATTTGTACAACTATAATTGATAAAAGAGAATTTATACTTAGTGAAGCAATGTGACATCTTTTCTTTATACCATGATAAAGCTAATTTAACCTACCAAACGTGGAACAATCCAACCTATTGACACATTGCTTCCCATACATGTACAAATAAGTAACAATAACTTATGAAAGATGAACTGTTATGCTTATGTTCAGTAATAGCTACTCTCAGCATGGGGAAATGCTTAGAGGATGGTCCATTTTATGTATAATTGTACATATAACCTTTAAAGGTATGTGCTCTCTTGTACTAAGTAGATGTTTTATTTGATTTTCTTGCAGAGTCACATTGAAAAGGGCAATGACCTGCTGGAAGAGGCTGGCCTCATGTCTCAGTCAGGGTCTTTCGACCAAGTCACAGGTATAAAAGAGATTTCGAGAGAGTTGAAGGCGAGAATGAGGAACTTCACTTTCACTTTGGATGAAATCAAAGACAGGATAGAAAACACAGCCAAATGCTACCATCTGCTTGATAAGGTAAGGAAGATTTTTTTGCAACCTTGAGTAACAGTCAATATTATTATGTGCCTCGTTTTCATAAACTGAACTAAACGTGCCACTGAAAATAAAAATATTCTTATCATCAACAAAAATATATTCTAAAAACAGAAAACACTGCACAGATAATGATAATGAACTTCAACAAGAACTCTGCTTGGGTACATAGTAAATGTCCAACAGCATTTTAGTCCATATTAAAGTTATAGCACCTACAAGTAGTATTGCACATGCCACAGGTATGTAAGAATGTTTCTGTCACATTATCAACTTATCAGGCAGAAATGATCATAATAAGCTGTAAGAGGGTTAACATGTGATATCGCATTAAAGAACTGTCACATTTTAGTTCACTTGTATTGATTGTGCAAGCAGTAGCACTGGATTTAACATTAACCTGAATTCATCTGATACTTGTTGCAGGCTTACGAATGGGCATTGGATGCCATGAAGTACGTCGCATCTATGAAAATGGATCAAAACGTTACGTCGGAGCAGCTGGATAAACTGATAACTAGCATGGAGTTGTACATCAGGGAACACCCTGCCATCCCTGAAGCCACTTTTAATGTGATGGTCGAGTTGTCATCTAAACTGGACAATCCTCGATTGCATGAACAATGCAAGACGGCACATGCACGGTGTCAGGAGACCGTGCATCTGCTGAAATCTCGACAGAGGAAACTGCTCCATGCCAAAGAACAGTTTGAAAGAGAGAGCTTGCGTCAGAGGAGTAACAGCACAATCGGTGCAGTGTATTATGGTGTCGAGCCTGAGCCTCCATGGCAACCAACGAATACGAGTACCCCAGTTGTGTCTCTCTTTAACAGCAGAAGAAGGTCCTATGCTGGCAAACCTTCTGACCGAGTGTACGGCTCTAGTGTAGGAGCATTTAGAGAGATTGCTAAAGATATGGACTGGTCTGAGTACGAGGAATATCTGTTTGGTGAAGGACTGATTACGCAAGATATGTCAGATAGAATCACCACTTTCTTACCGAAAGGATTATCAGAGTGTACAATGAGGAGCTCTCGTGAGTCATTGCGAGGATCCAGAGAGTCTTTGCATGGCTCAATGGAGAACATAACCCTTAACGACTCGCCCAAGAGCAGCTCACTGCCAAGGGACTGTCCTCCCCCATCCTACACTCCCCTGCATCATTCTGAAACTGCTCCGGTGACTTTGAACAAGTATGACAGACCTCACAGAAAGATGCTCCGACGGGCCATCAGTGCCATTACTGGTCAAGATTCTAAAGACCAGTCACCCTCTCAGCCAGTCGATCCATACACTCGTAATAGCAAGACTCTTAGTATGATCACAGGAAGTTCTGAGAGCTTACCGAGGTAAGTCAGCAACAAACCATTGTCTTGGAGAAAAACTGGTCGGCATTCAATAATAAAATAACTACTGTTCATCAAATTAAGAGTCCATTAATGGTTCAGCTCATTGCTGGTAACTTCTCTCAAACATTACAAATAATTGTCTGCTTTAAGAATACCAGTATTGAAGAATAACTGTTACAAAGGGAATAATATTTACAGGAAGATATGTAAGCCAGTATGTCTAGTGTAAAACGTGCTCTTGTTGATAATTGGACATAAATAAATTTGCAGCATGCCTGAGGAGGAAGAAATGGCAAGTAGTAGTCAACTAGAGGGCAGCAGCAGTCAGACTTGTGGAGCATCACCTGGTGGAGAAAAGAAATTTGTTTGGACTCCGGTTCCAGTTAATACACACTTGACATCTCGACATTCGCGCTTTCTGCCAAGCTACCAGAGCATGACAGATCTGAGACTGACTGAAGAGGAGGTCAAAAGGAGAAGGTAAGAATTAAATTATGAAAAAAATAAACGTTGTTTTGCAATTAACTCTGGATTCACAACAATCGATCCTGTGAGATGTTGCCGAAAATTATGGCAGAAATATTGTGAAATCTTCATCAATCATTAATAATAATGTTGCTGTTTATGGATATCATTTACCCAAATTCATTATTCAGGAAACTAGCCAATGTGATGAGGGAGATGGTACATACGGAAAGGGACTACGTCCGATCACTGCAGTTTGTGATAGACCACTACATGCCACTGCTCGAACGAGATGACGTGCCACAGGCATTACGAGGAAAACGCAACATCATCTTCAGCAATTTAGAAAAGATCTACGAATTTCATAACCACGTTTTCCTGAAAGAAGTTGAAAATTGCCAGAATTCACCGTTCCTCATCTGTCAGTCGTTTCTGAAACATGTAAGTGCTAGCAGTATACATGAACATAAAAAGTTACTAATGCCAACTCTGTGATCAATGTCATTGACCATAGATTTACATTCACCTTTGCTGTCTATGTAAAAGTCAAACCTGCAAGAACTGTTTGAGAAATATCTGACAATATTTTGGAAGATGTAACTGGAAAAGAAAGGAAGTTTTTAGGAAAACTCTTTTGGACAGAATGCCTTATTGACTTGGAGGACCACTGCACTTGTTAAAGTCTTCCTAATCACCCACAAATTTAAGTAAAATCCATGGGTTAACTGTCTTATTTTGTCATTCACAGGCACACGAGTTCTACCTATATGCTCTGTACAACAAGAACAAGCCTCGATCAGATGAGTTGATGGCTGAAATTGGCTCATCCTTCTTCAAAAGGAAACAAATGGAGCTGGGTGACCGCATGGATCTCTCAAGTTATTTACTGAAACCTGTTCAGAGAATGGGGAAATACGCCTTACTTCTGAAGCATATCATTGAGGAATGTCCGGAACAAGAACCTGAACATGCTGATCTGAGGGTGGGTACAACATTTGCTTATTGATTAGTAATAAGGTTCCCATACTGTTGAGTATTTGTATTACGATACAATCAATATTCAGGACTACTACATTAGCATCTATTACAAAT
The DNA here is from genome assembly GCA_932294295.1 of Alitta virens. Lineage (NCBI taxonomy): Eukaryota > Metazoa > Annelida > Polychaeta > Phyllodocida > Nereididae > Alitta > Alitta virens. The sequence goes on from OW028582.1 coordinate 15,761,345, forward strand.
ACTGGTTTTTACTTAAATTCAAAGCAAGCTTTTCGGTTTCAATTGCAGGCAGCATATGAAATGGTGAAGTTTCAACTGAGACATGGAAACGACCTTTTAGCAATGGATTCATTGAAGCAATGTGATGTAGGTGTTATTATAATAACATAATTATTTTCCATTATTTGACTTTGGTCAATCACTGTTAAATATTGTCAAGTATTGTATTTTATTTTTTTTTATTTTGGCTGCAGTTCAACCTTCAAGAACAAGGACGTGTATTAAGGCAAGAGGAATTCCTGGTTTGGCAAGGACGCAAGAAGTCCATGAGACGAGTTTTCTTGTTTGAAGATTTACTGGTGTTCAGCAAAGCCAAGAGGAGCTCCAGTGGACAGGATGTGTTTCTATACAAGAACAGCATTAAGACCTCTGATATGGGACTGACAGAAAACATAGGAGACTCTGGATTCAAGTTTGAAATTTGGTTTAGGAAGAGAACAACGAGAGCGTCATTTATAATACAAGCACCGAACATTGACGTGAAAAAAGCATGGACAAGGGAGATTTCACGGTTGCTATGGAAACAGGCCATCAAAAACAGAGGTAGGTCATGCGTTCTGATAGCGGATTATGACTTGTTGAATGTTGATGCATGATGGTAGTTTTCAGGTGTTTGATGGAAATCAGTTTATAATCTTGAGTTCATGGTTATTTTTTACCCTCACAGAGATGCGTCATGTGGAAATGGCAAAGATGGGAGTAGGCAGCAAGCCATGTCTTGATCTGAAGATATCAAAGAACAACATCAGCGACAGATTCATCAATGTTACCATGCCTAATCACGAAAGTAAGTTATAGTGCCAATTATTTTTTAATGATTAATAAATTAACTGATAATAGATATTAGCCTAGAATCAAACATGTGACATCGGGCTGGTATTCATCATCAATGTGCAACATTTAATACATATAAATATAATTGATTCATTCCGAATTTCTCGATTCTTACTAATACTGGAACTTAAATATTCTCTTCACAGCACCAAGGACGAGGAATTCAATAGCGGTGTGCTCGGCAGACCACCTCAAGAATGGCAACAAGCGTCCGCATTCCATTATATCAGTGAGCAGCGCCTCCTCATCGGGCAGTTCACAGTCGTCAGGACAGAATATTCTAAACATGCCCCCTGGTGGCGGAATGACCCTGGACTCTTTACTAGAAGAAACGAGAGAAGCGCATCGACAAGTTTCTCAGTCAATCACATCATTTAATGGTATGTTATAAATAGCCCTTGTAATATCTGATTTGAATCAGACTTATTGTACACGAAAGAACATTCAGTCCAATACTGATTGGTATAATAGTATGAATAGTCTAAGACTCTTTATTTGTTGTGAAAACTGGCTTCCAGGTCTGATATTTCAAATTGAAGCAATGTCAATGAATTTGAACTTTTGTACCTGGTCATATTTTGATCCATTATAATGCTAGTATATGAATGTGTTTTAGGCTACAGAACTGGATTCTGCATAGTTCAATGTCAATTTTTACCATCTTTTCAGAGAGCGGGATAGAAACTGACATGTCACAGAGCCAAACATCTGTCAGCCTTGATGCCTGTACACAAACAACCTTGAAACGACCTCCAAAGAAAACTTTGACCCTGACCTCTGATCTTGGGAGCGATGCAGCTTCTGACCTACCTGATTCCAGTCATTTGTATAGCACAGATGTAAGTATTGTCAGGAGTACTACAATGAAGTGAACATAGTACAGACCTCTGTAGGCCTACATCTTAATATACAAGCTGTGGCATTAGGCATTGTGTCTGTCAAATAACTATCAACAAACAAAAATTTAATTATTATTATTTTTTTGCCTTCTAGGTTTGATTCCTCCTTGAAATATCTACAGAATATCTGGACTGTGATACTGAGTGCCGTACGCTTCTGAAGAAGAATTTTATGTTTCCTGGTGCTGGTAAAACGAGCTTGTGTTTTGTCTTCTCCACTAGATGGTGATATGATTATCAGTCTGTCACTGAATGGGCTTAAAATTAAGAACAAATTACGCTAGTTTATTTTCTGTTTTGCTTAGCGCTAGTTTTCAGTGTATGTTAGTTTTGTGAAAACTAATAAATAGTTTGAAGAATTTTAGTTTTTGGTACTCAGTACCATATTCTGTAGTTTTAAATTACCAGTATTTAAGACTTGTTTGTTAGTGTAGTAAATATTGTATTTTGGACTTCCAGAAAGATGAGGCTAGTTTGTTGACAAATAAATATTTTAAGAACCAGAGATCTGTATTTCAATGGAAATAAATCTGCTATATGTTTGTAGATAATTTGTGTATATGAATATTGTTTTGATACAAGTATATTGTACATAATATACATTTGAAAAATGTGTTGTATCAGGGTTTAAAGCAAACTTGAATATAGGTGTTGGTAAAAATGTAGGAATGTGCCTAGTGTATTTTGCTACATATTAAAATATGTACTGTATATTCTATACATGTGAATTATCAGTGTTAAAATATGTACTGTATATTCTATACATGTGAATTATCAGTGTTATTAATAGTATTTCCAATATTCTCTGGCATTGTTATCCAATGGCAATTTTGCTTTCAACTCATTAAGGTGCTAAATTATGTTGTATGGAAATTGCTCATATAATTGCTTTGCTACTCTCTGTGCCTTAAATGTCAGATAATTGCTTACTGAAGCCTTCACATTGTGAATTCATATTTTTTGGTAAATTAAAAACAAAGGGAAACTGAGGAACTTAAATTGTATGCAAAGTATTTGAATTTAAACTAGCTACTCCCATTTCTGAGGTGATAACGTTAAAACGTTTTAAACATGTATCTAAGAGCATTTAAAAATTTTTTACTTCAATAACTCGTAAGAGTTTTCCACTACAATCTTTCAACCCGAAGCTTGTAAAGGGATCTGTCTCATAAAAAAAAAATCTGTTTTATTCATACCTTAAAATTATTCAACAAAAAAATCATGTTCTTCGTTGAGTTAGTCAGTATTTCAAAAGAACACAATTATTTACTTTTAACTGAGTGACTACTGCAAAAACAAAAGTACATTGTACATATATTCGTAGAAGTTATCTTGAAGAAATTCATTGTAATTGAGTCGAAAGTTGCTGTTGTAATTATGAGCATAAGAAAGCTATTAGGACTTTAAACCCCGATAGATTATTTTATAATTCTTTTGTGTCATTTTGTTAATCTGTGAGTAGAGTAAGACTATGCAGAAATACATGTCAAAAATGTACATATTAACTAGATGGGTATTTATTAGATTTTAAGGCAAAATTGCAGAAATCAAAATTGTTAAAGAGTTAGTATTATACATATATATACAAATGTGTACATATACATTTACTGAAATAAAGTTTTTTGTGTTCAACAACAGAAGTTATTGTCAAATTTTCATTGCACTTGTCATAGGACTTTCTGAATTGGGATTTAAGGGGGGTTCTCACATAGCCGGTTTTCCCGGTGAAGCCGTATTGCTCTCGTAGAATTATGTAATACCCCATTTTGACGACTTCACCACAGTTGTTCAAGCAAAAAGGGGCGGGGCTTAAGACGTCGGGTGAGTTGGCAGCAGCGAGGTGTGAATCACGGTCACCCGGCGGATCACACGTAGGATACGTACCAAACCCCACGGATGAATCCCGGTCTGATGCCAGGTAAGCCACGGGTAAATCACATCTACGACGGGAGACTCCACGTGTCAATCACGACTGTTAAGGTTACAACCCAGCAAGTTAACCACGTGAACTACATGTGTGTTCACCGTCTTCTACGATAACCACGGTTGCAATATGGATGCCCAATTTTGTGCAATATTACATCATTCTGCGAGTGCATTACGGCTTCACCGGGAAAACAGGCTATTTGAGAACCCCCTTTTAGCCTAAATTTCTCCAAGAATAGCAAAAACATCTCACTTCCTTCAGCATTTTTTTTTTGTTCAGAGTTACTTGAAAGAAGGTCAAACAATGGGCACCAAGATTGGGTCATATTTCAAAATCGTGTAAATACACTGTATATCTCTCAAAGAACTAGGAAGGAACCCATGGCAGAAGGAACTATCTCAAGGAAATTAGGAACTGGTTTCACCTATCTCTCAGTTCCTTAATTACAGTCTTGAACACCAGACCATGGCATCAAGTGTCATGCTTCAAAGGAATTATTGGAAAGCTAGGTCTAGCGCATATACTGCACATTAATTGTTGCCACAACACACAATGATAGATATGATTATTAATTAGGCCTATTGTATGTAATAAAAAATATGTTATTACTTATGAAAACAAGAATTCACTAAGAATATCCTCAGGCCCAGCCCATATAAATATATATGAGCTTGGATTAAAAAAGACTTCCATAAAACCACCAGAATTTATAAGCCCTTTTTGAGGGAAGTTATGTATGCAGCAATCTGGAAGATGGATCTGTAAATCCCTAAGCTGCTAAGTTGGATAGTAAAAGTGACAGAAATCTCAGCTTAAGTGTTTGTAAAATCTCTCCCGCCAGAATCTATAAATAGACGACTGTGGTGACGTCATGACAACGACGCCACCTTAACGACGTCACTGGGTCATGTGACCGTGTAACCCAGGCATTGACCAATCAGAAAGGAGCGCCAGGGTCAATTGTTCAATTGTTTACAACTGTTGCATTGCTTTTGACAATGTGTTCGGTTTTTGTAAGTATATACTCTTCATTTGCATTAAAAAAAACAAAAACAAAAAACCTTCTGGTTATTAATATTAGGCCTACGACAGGCTACTTGAAGATATAGTGCAACTGCCTAGAAAAATATAACCTATTATTAAGCTACTGTATCATTTGTAAAATAATTCGAAACTAGCAACATTTTGGTTGAAGATGTTATAATAATTACAAAACTCGTTAATTAATTATCACAATATTATATATATATATAAGTGTTACACTATATTTCTATCCATTTGTTTCAGAGAATTGATTTTCTCTGCGGTTATTTGATTGTAAAATCACTAAGTAGTGTGTGATTTACAATTTTCCTGAGAAATATTACTAAACGAAACTTGGTGAGTAATTAATAATCTTATAAAATTCAAGGTAATTATAAACAATATCTAATTCTTGTTTTTAAAAAAAAAGGCGACTGGAAATAGCATTATAAAATGAATCAATTAAAAAAATTCTTTAAAATTATGAGAAAACATGCGAAACATGCACAAAACATAACTGTCAAAATGTTACTTTTAGGGATGATCACACTGCCACCTACTAAACCTACAAGTGACCACATACGTGTAAAAAAATGGGCTATACGTGGCTTTACGTGCTCACTCGTGGGTCTGTAAATCATGTTTGAACGTGAGGCAGTCGTAGATCGCTCGCCGGACGTCTGTAAAATGCTCGCCGGACGTCCGTGAAAACGCCAGACGTACGTCAGCTGAGCGTTTTATGAGCGTTCAACGAGTGGACGCGAGTGGATGGCGATATAATATACAGATGAACAATGGCTATGTATGGCAACGTATGGCCACGTACGTAGAACGTACGTAGGACGCTCGCCGACTGACCCTGAGCAAGTTACGTAACTAATGTAAAAAATTTACTTATAGAACATCCGCCAAAGTTTTAAACATGTTTAAATAATTTTGCCCTCTCCGTGTATGCTCTTGAGTGGTCAAGCGCGACCAGGAGTGATCTACGAATTAGCGCGAGTATACATAAAACGCTGAATCATGTATGGCCAAGGATGAACAAGAGTGAAAAAATATTTTCATACGTGGTCATACGTAGCTCTTATACGTGATAGTGTGAATGCCCCTTTACTCCCACTTAAAAGATAACGTATAAAATGAAATCCAGCTTCATCAATCACAATTCACTGGTACCATGCAGGACTTTTAGAAAATTATCACAAATAATAACAAATAATATTAATTTAACAATAGACCTAATATAATCTTATTGAGAGCTATGTACCAGAATGTGTATATTCTAATCTACAAATCACTCATTTATCACAGAGGTCAGCTGCAAAGATGGTGCATCAAGATGAGGAAAATCTCAAAGCGGAGATGAGAAAGCCATCTAAGCTGCCACGCTTGCAAGTGGTTGGACTTGCTCAGTCTTGCTTGGATGATCCTTTTGGCCTTCCCCCAGTCGACTGCACTTCTGCTTTCACAGTATTGCCAAGAATCGAGGCCAGGAAAGCAGTGAACAAAGCAGAAAAAGCAAAATCAAAGAAATGTGTGCCAAAAACACCAACCAAGGCAAACAAACCTGTGAAGTTGACTGTGATACCTAAAGCTAAGGTACATAATTCATAATGCAAGTTTTCTTTGTTATAAAATATGAGGATTTAGTGCAGTATAGCGAACCTTAATTTATGCCCATATTTGGCTTTCATGAAATATAAATGATCACAATTTTTTACCAAATTTTATTCTGCTACACAATAGGAATAATATTTATGTAGTGTGGCAGGGGTTTGGGGGCAGCAGCCCCCGAGAAAAGGAAAAACAATGATAAATGGTGTTTTTGCGTCGTAAATAATCACTGCCATAGTTTGTGACTTCATTTATTGAATTCAAGCATTTTACGTCATAGACCTGGCAACGAGGCTCACTAAATATGGTCATAAATTTGGGTCTGCTATGCTGCACATTTTCCCTTAAATTATCAACTATAAGTTCTATTTTTGCTTTACAGGAAGCAGCACAAAAGATGTCCAAGAAAGAACAGGAAAAAGTTCACCGAGAGAAGGAAATGGCAGAACTTTACGAGCGTGCTCAAAAATTCCTTCAAATCCACTGCATTCATAGAAAAGATGAGGTAATTGCAAAGAAATATCTAGTTCTCACTAATTTAATACAATATTTTGTGCTCTATCGACATAGATATTTTTAACACAATAAAGTGTGCCCATTGCTGTAAAGAGATGGAGCATAATTTTTCATAAACTTTACAGTTAGTTCTGGATCAACGAAAGGTACTGTCAAAGAGAAACCATATGATTTCTCTATGTATGATTTTCCTATGGTACTGTATTGTAACAGCCATTGCGATACAACGAAAAATTTAAAAGACCCAAGTAAAAAAATCTAGTAAATGCCCTTCCTGTATATTCAAATACTCAACATTTATTTTCTAATTACAGAGTACTTCCCAGACTAGAGTTGCATTCTCATCAATGCCACCTGCCCAGTAGCCATGATGACAAATGTCACCGCAAAAACATCTGATGACAAATCTCTCAAGAACATGAGCTTCCTGAAAAGTGATATGACAGCTGCTGCTAGGGTGTATGGGTAGACTTTTGTGCATAAGGCTTTAGTTTTGCTCATTTAGTCTTGAGTTTTTTCAAAAATTTTAAAAATGTAAGCATTTCTGCTACATCATGTCATTTCCATGATATTTATCAGGAAATTTTTTATTTATTGCATCTCATGCATAAATTTGTTGTCCTTAATAAAGTGATTTTGTGAACTTACTTTACTTTAGTTGTTTTTATTGCTAGTCAAACCTGACTGCAAATACTCTTTGAAATGCTTTTGCATCTTATATATTAATAGTGGTGGCCATCTTGGTTCTGTTCTATTCAAAACTTTAGACGCTATCTCCTCCCTGGGCTATCTCCTCCCTGGATATATTCCTTCTCTATCCTTTCTTCTTGGCCAGGACCTTCTACAAATATTTCTTAAGTGAGCTCACTAAGGTCCGGTTTCCTACTTAAACCTAAATTTGTTGTTTTAATTACCTTTAAAAATTAAATTCAAAACCAGCAAAATGCAGGGGCAGTGGTAGCCCGAGAAACTGACTGATAACACGCCGGCTCTTATTCATAATGTGACGTTTATAGTGAGCGAACATCAGATTTCTTGGGCTAGGGCAGTGGCAAAATTTCGCTTTTTCCTCTTCTTTTTTTTTAATAACAGGATGAACTATTGAAATAAATGGCACAAAATTAAAAATCCAATGAATTTTAATTATACCATGATGGATGCAAAACTGTTTTAAACTTGTATTTCTTAGTAATTTTGCCCATGCTTGAGGGAAGGGGTAAATTAAATACAAGTATTGTAAGACCCCTCAATTGAATTAAAATGTCCCTGGCAAAGAGGTTGGAGGTTACTGGGTTGGATGAATGCAACCACTACTGGTTAATAGACCAGTTACTAAGTTCACAAACTGTGTGTTCTGCCTCGAGTGCTGCAAAATGCAAGCACCTTTTTTAAATCTGAAATATTTAGAGCTATTTAGTAATTTAAAAGCTGTTCAATCGATGTGGAATGCTAGTAAGATAATAATACATGGCAAACAAGTCTGAACATCAACATTGAAGCCATTTATTTTGCTTTCCAATAAAAAATTCTTAAATAGCATATCTTATGTGTCTCTGTGCATATAAACCCTTAATTACAAACCTAACAATGTGCAATAAATATCTGTCAAACCTCAACAAGAAATATAATGGATTCAGAGTGATTTTAAATCTTTAACCAATTCTACAGCTGCTTTGCCAATATCTGCACAAGGATCACATTGAAGATTGTTCAAGAAATCCACTTTCTGCTGCAAAACAAAAGATCCTAACCTTATTGTAAATGTCGAGCAATAAGGAGGCAATATTTCAGAGCATCATCAGATTTCATGAATGGGCAACGTGAATATAAGTTCAATGGTCAAAACCCAAGGCTTAAAATCCCAATTCAAGCTCTTCCACTGTCTTCAACAAGTAGGGGAGCTGGGAATACAATCAAACACTCTTTTTTCTGAATTATCACAAAATTAATATAAGTCCTAGAAATCGTTCTAGTTGCTCCACAAAAGGTAAACATCTTAAGAGATTGAGAATCCCACCAGACCAAATTAAAAATACCAAAAGCAATGTAAGAACAAAGAACTTGTTTCAGTTTTCCCCACAGGAATTGTTTGAAACACCAATTGGGGAAGAATGAAACACTGAAAACAACAAACTTTCTGGTGAATGGTTTGACAAAAGAATGACAGGCTCCAGCACCTCAGAAATAATGACTTGCAATTATAAATTTATTGATGGTGTAGGGTTGGGGGACTGTAGGCCTCCAGTAGCTACAAGTCTCCTGTCCACAGGATAGGGTTACAAAGGCATACATGCAAAAATTTGGAATTTCGACCTAGTGCGGGAAGTAGCCCTTTAAAAAACGTTTGCCCCACAAAATACACCTCTTCTAGGTTCAGACATACCTCTTTTCTATTGTCCCGCACTCAGATATTGTTGAATTCTTCCAATTTTAATCAATTTCTGTGCCATTTTCGAATTCACGTTTCATTGATAATGCATGACAGCCATTGACGCCTTGTTCCACCAAAACTCGCTAGAGGGCTAGGGCGACGTCATGGCGCTAACACAGATTATACAGATGCAATGGTGCAGATAAATATCTAATACTTAAGCTTCATTTGGCCTGTAGAACACTGAAATCGTGTGGAAATGGTATATTAACTACGGCATAAATTTTATTATCCACTAGGGGCGTTGACAATGGGAGTGGAACTTCTTAGTATTTTCTTTGCCAGTGGTACCAGTGTCATGTGACTGCTGGGGGCGTGGCAATGGCGAAAGCATGAACGAGTGAATTTAAATTTGAAAATGCTCTTTAAAACAATGTTTCCAATGACTTTTTCATGAATATTTGAGTGCGATCCAAGAGTAAACAGAGTAGTCCTGTGGAAACGAAGAAACGAGGTATGCCACAGTATTTATTGAGAAAACTGTTGCATAAATGTCAAATTCCAAGAATTTCTATGCAAGTCATTCCGACCCTAAATTGCATCTAATGCAATGTAGGTCAGTTCTGACTAGGCCTCCAGGAACCCTGCTATGGTAGATAGGGTACCAGCACAAGTCAGGATCCACAAAAAGCGGATCTTTCTTACGCAGCATTAAGACACATTCCAAACAATAGCCCGTTTTTGGAATGCTATAAGAATTATGAATAGAGCTCTGCAGCTGCTTGATTGCTACTTTAAAGTGACATTTGTTTCAAGGTTTCCCAAAAGAATAAGGATTATAGTTTCCCTCTTCTTTGGTTCCCCAGTTTACTGTTCTCCCAGCTCCCCTAAATAAAACTGCCTTTGTGAGAACTTAGTCAAGACTTACTGGGACAGAACCTCTTCAAGAAATTGTTGGCAGTGACACAGATCACAATTGCTTTCAACACAGTATAAACTTTAATGTGAAAGAAAGATGTTCAGACCTACCTTGGCTTCACTGATGATCTTTTCATTCACTTGTTCATAAATTAGAGACTGAAGAAGTCGCACAGCATGCAGTCGGGTTTCAGCAGTACCACTCGCTAAAAAAAAATTATATCAAAATTTAGCAGAAGCAAGACAAAAAGTGCTCAAGATGTGGCCATAATGCGAATCCTTGCATAACCAATCAGAACTATCCTTGAATTGGTGTGGATCTGGTGACAGTTCTGTATTAACACAATGGTCAGTCAACACCTTTTGGTCAACACTGTCTTTTTAGCTTTGAGGACAGCTGCTTAGATAACTGCTTCAGATAGATAGATAGATAGATAGATACTTTATTTTCTTCGAAATTTAAACATACATGGTTATTAAGACATTTCATTATGACACAAGAGTTTCGTGGAAACTATGTTTAATTTTGCATCCCCGCAATATTATTATACTAAATAATTAACAAAAGTTATATATAATAATAAAAATAATAAAAAAATTATCTAAATATAATTTATTACATGTAAATTTAAAAAAGACATAAATGATATAAATGATATAAAGAGAAGAAGAACCTGCTCAGTGTTGGGCCTAACAAAAGCTTACAACTTACAGTAAGACCACAAAGCCATACTTACTGTCAATCACCCAAATCAGTACATTGAGAATGTCAGTTTTCCTGCTGATGTAATCCATGCCTTTGGCGTTGATGCTCAAATTGTAGATTGTCATGAGGAGTAAACTACAAAGAAAACATAAACTGGACATGTCAGCAGATACACTGATTTTACACGATGTCTAATTATGTCTGTCACAATGCTGCTGGATCTGAACCTAATATGACCAGCTGCTATAGGCAGATGTAATGATGAGATGATAAGGCATCATGTTACACATTCACCCCACGGGTGGTCTTTTACTTTCCTCAGCATGGACACCTGAGTATAAGGCACCTCCAATTTATATGTAGCTCATGAAGAGTGCCCGGGCCAGGGATCGAATCTAGGACTTTCAGCAGAGCAGGCCAATATGGAATTAATTGGTGGATGCCTTAAGCCCTTAACCATTATTATTAGACCACCCAGCTTCGTACACCAATGTACAGTCATTACCAATATGAATTTATTAGAGAGAACAGAGAAGCCTTAATTATCTCATAACTTAGATCTACCAGTGACGAGGGGGCCCCCAATAATTGTCATGAATGCTAAAATAAACTGCATTAGTTCTTGATATTTACCAAATATATATCCCTTTTATTTTATACAAAATGCGTGGTGAATGCATTCTTTTACCTAAACATATCAAACTGCAAAGAATTCTTTCAAATCATGCAACTTTGGAAAAAAAAATACTTTACTGAATTATAAGTGATCCTTAACAAATGTTGAGTGGTAAATAAATCATCTAGTTTGGGGTCCAATGAACTGAAAAAAAAGTATATTATTCTCATTTGCCTCTGGTTGCTGACCAAACTTCGAACTAAGAGGACTAAGACAAAAAAGAAAAAGAAGATAAGGCCATCCTTAAATATTTCTGTTGCGGGTTACACAACACTTTAAAAACCCATCAGGTAGGTAGGAAAATTTTTTTTTTTTGTATTTAAAGTCTTCTTGAAACAGTTTGAAATCTGACAACAAAAAAAATGCAATCAAAAAATTGGTCATACACACTGATATTCTTCTATACAGTCGTGTAACCCGCAACAGGAATATTTTTTAAAATGTCCTAAAATACCCTTTGAGCTTGTCAAATTTCTTCTTAGGTGCATCAGCAAGCGCTGCGAGATACTCGTCAACAAGGCGACATCCTTTGGGAGATTTAGCGAGAAACTCTCTGCCATACGCTGATGCGGCTACATCTGAAAGTCATTTGGATATTTATCAAAAATATGAGTATGGTGTACGGACAGCTAATGGACCAATCTAGCATTCAACCAATTTATTATAAATGTTCAATAAAATCCTAATCACTAAGCCTCCCTGAACTCAGCTTGGCATAAGTCTTTCTTCTCCATTAATATGATTTTCTCAGGGAAATAACAGAAATCAATTGAATAATAAGATGTCAATTATACATTAAAATGCACTGAAAATACTGCTGCTAGGATGCACGTTGCTTCAGCTAATTACAGTCAAGGGCAGGAACTTTTTCAGCCAATAGAATTGCAGTATTCTGCCGTATCCACCTGGTGGGAATATAGAGAACCTACCATGAAAATCCACTATCCAACAGGTTAATAGACAAGGTACTTACTGGTTGTAACACCGGCAAGTGCATGGATAAATCGTGTTTCATAACCAGTCTCTTCGGGAACATCTTCCTCATAAGTCAACAGGTAACTTTCAAGAGTGCTGGACACCAAGCCCAAGAATTCCTCTCCTTGAGTCTGGTAATAAAAAGTGATTGATTAAATACATCATGTTGTTATCTAAAATTTCGGTCATAAGACCAACAGGGCAGCAATTAGTTTTTGTTAATTTAATGAGAAGAAGCAGTCATTTAAAATAATAGCAATGAATTTTTATATTACCCCTGAGAGGAGAATTTGGACGCTGTCATCATTGCGAGACAATCGCCACAATATTGTGGCACACACGCAACCCATTCTAGAGCAGTACTCAGTCTGTTGGCCAAGTTCATCAGAAAGTTCTTGCACCATGCATCTTAAGTCCAACATTTTCTGCAGACAAAAAAGAAATTTTTATATAAAGTTTTCCATTTTGAATTAAATTTATTTTATAACAAAATCTTTTGTACAAATCATTCAACAACATACAAACAAAATGAACAACAACAATCAAAAATTAAGTGAATAAAATACATGGTTTTTTTAAGGGAACACACACAACCGAGGCTTGATAGTAGACACGTGCACCAACACATTCATAGCATGACTTATACAGTTATACATGAAATATTTTACACAAGAAACATCCATCACATTTTGGTTAAATAAAAATGAGGGTAAATAAGAAAATTATGGAACACAATTTAGTACAAAAAAAATAAAAATAATAATAATAATAGTTCTGTACAATGTAAAACACTACACAGGCTCACATAATTGTAAAGGCAAAGAACATAACATTGTCATTTGCTCTGTGATTCACAATTATATTGCAGCAGCCACCTAAATATTAAAACCATTAAAGCAGGTGCACAACTCTTCACTCAAACCCTTTCTCTCAAATAAAAGACCACATCATCATCTAGGCCAATACATCAAAAGTACATGTAGAACAATGGGTGGTCTTACACCCATATTGGCAGATTATACAGGAAACCATTTACTGGTCATAATTCAATTTAAACTTAAAATAAGTGGTAGAGGACAAATCCAGCATTGAATATGCATCATACATTCATTCAGCATTAGCCATGATTTAATTAATGAAGTAGATCATATTAAGTATTTGGGACATATTATAACCAAGGACGTGAATCTTAGTCCTTGTTATAACTTCAAATGCATCTGATGACATGGATATATATTGAGACAATGTAGAAGCTTGTACACATCAGTGTAATGTTCTTGTCGTAAATTTTTTTATGTGTTCAAGTACTGTTAAGAAAATCTTATTTAAATCCTACTGTTATCCCATGTACACATGTTACTTGTGGCGCAGATACAATATGTCTACTCTGAAAAAGCTAAGGGTGGCATATAACAATGCTTTTCGTGGTCTGATGGGCTATCCCAAGTATTGTAGTGCTAGTCTGATGTTCACTAGTCATAGAGTTAGCACCTTTGAAGCAGTTATTAGAAATCTTGTCTATAAATTCAGTGAAAGGATCAATAGGTCTGAAAATAGGGGTATAGTGCAGTATAGCGGACCCAAATGTATGCCCATATTTGGCGTCTATGAAATATAAAAAAATATCACGTTTTTTAGCCAAAATATGTTCTGGCACTGTAGCGATATTGTACGGTCCGTATTTATTTAGCGTATCCGCATTTTATCTTTCCTGTTTATTTGCGCATGCGCGGCGTTCAACAATACAATGGTGTCTTGCCAGTTGCTCCTACAACACTGTCTTGAGTTTTATTGACAATATCATAATAATACATGGTGTCAGGATAAAGTTTTAGTTCCTAGCAATGCAGGAGGATACGAACGATCGCCCGCCTAACCTGTGACACCTTGGAATGGCTGAAAATCACAGAAAATCCAGGAATTGATCACGCCAGGTTGACGCTTCACAATGGCCAACTCGCAAATTCCAGCCCCTTCCCCAATGGAGGAGAAAGGTGATGTCGCATCGAATTGGAAGTTTTTTCGCGAGTGCTTTGAAGACTATCTCATCGCGACCAAGTTAAGCGAAGAGGATGAAACGGTTCAACTCGCAACGTTTCATTCCGTGATTGGCAAAGATGCTCGTATAACATTGCAACATCTTCACATGACAGAGGCGGACAGAAAGAAGGTCAAGGGGACGTTGGAAGCCCTCGAGAAACATTACGTTCCCCAAGTCAATACTATCTATGAGAGGTATTTATTCCGCTGTGCTACACAACAAGTTGGTGAGAGTTTTGACAGTTACCTTACAAAATTACGGAAACTGGCCAGCAGTTGTGAATATGGTGCACTAATGGACAAAATGATCAGGGACAACATTGTGTATGGATTCTTCTGTGTGTTCCAGGATGTTGATGGACAGTAAATTGACTCTACAGAAAGCAGTCGACTTCTGTCATGCAAATGAACTAGCCGAATCCTAAGCGAAAGTCATGTAGAATGAGGCTACTGTAAATTTCACCAAGAGCAGGTTCAAGAACCGTCGATCTCGAGCTTCCAAATCGCAAGGTGAATCGAAGGATTCGAAAATGAATAACTGCAAATACTGTAGTGGATCACATGCATTTGATCGCAATGCCTGTCCAGCATTCGGGCATGAATGTAAAAAATGTCGGAAAAAACACCACTATGAGAGCTGTTGCAGAAGTGACAGTCGTTCAGAGAAAGGTCCAAAGTCCAAGCAACGTAGCCACAGGCATCAACACAAATCAAGGAATGTCCACGCTTTGCAAGATGATGACAATTGCAGTGAGTTCTCTGAATCAGATGATGACTGTTGCTACTCGGTGTCCACTGGTCAAAGTCGGAAATATCTGACAAATATCAAGTTTGCCCACAAGGACACTGTTACACCTGTCGAATGTCAGCTGGACACAGGTGCTTCAAGAAATATCAAGATGTCTTCACTGGACTAGGAGAAATAGGAACCCTGTCAATTCATATTAATCCAGAGATCAAGCCAGTGCAGAATCACTCCAGACGAGTCCCAGTTCCATTACAGAAAGAACTGAAAGAAGAATTACAGGAAATGGAGTCCACTAAGGTGCTTCAGAAAGTCGAAATTCCAACCCCATGGATTAACAACATGGTTGCAGTCAAGACACAAGCCAAGCTTCGAGTTTGTCTCGATCCGCAAGAACTGAACAAAGCAATTTACCGGAACCATTTTCCCACACAAACACTCGAGGAATTGGCTACAAAGCTGAATAAGGCCAAGGTGTTTACAGTGGTAGATGCGAAAGATGGTTTCAACCAAGTCGTACTGGATACAGAGTCAAGTTACCTCACAACCTTCTGGACACCATACGGTCGATATCGGTGGCTGAGATTACCATTTGGAATTAAGTCTGCACCAGAAGAGTTTTCTATGATTTTACAGGAATGCCTAGAAGGATTGAGCAATGTCGAAGTCATTGCCGACGACATCCTTATATATGAAGCTGGTGATACGCAAGAAGAGGCAGAGAAGGCCCATTATCAAGCGTTCATAGCATTGATGGATAGAGCACGAGAACGGAAATTGAAGTTAAACCGTCGCAAGCTCAAGTACAAGATGTCCTCAGTATCTTACATGGGACATGTTCTCAGTGCCAATGGATTGCAAGCAGACCCAAATAAGATCCTAGCCATTTCAAACATGCCGAAACCCACGGATGTGGCTGGAGTACAACGCTTGTTAGGAATGGTCAACTACCTTTCCAAGTTTACTCCACATCTCAGCACAGTCTGTGAGCCCCTACGTCGATTGACAGACAAGGACATACCGTTTGAATGGCTACCCCAACATGACATTGCTTTTGAGAAAATCAAATCCTTTTTGTCAACAGCCCCCACTTTGAGATATTTCGATTAATCGAAACCTGCTGCTATTGAGTGCGATGCATCATCAGTGGGCCTTGGAGCTGTGTTACTTCAAGATGGACACCCCGTGGCATTTGCTTCTCGAGCACTCTCTGGCCCAGAGCGAAATTATGCCCCAATTGAGTGCGAGGCTCTGGCTGTGGTTTTTGCCTGTGAGCATTTCGACTCATACATTCTAGGCAAAGCTATAACTGTCTACTCCGACCACAAGCCATTGGAAACCATATTGAATAAAAGCATTCTGAAAGCACCCAAGCGGTTGCAACGTATGCGCTTGCGTTTGCAACGCTATGACATCACAGTGCAGCACAAGCCGGGCAAAGAGATGTACATCTCTGACACATTGTCCAGAGCTGCACTTGCACACAAGCACAATGACAAGTAGCAGGAACAACAAATCATTTATGCTCTAGGTTCAGTCAAGTCTATTGCGAAGGAAATTGAAAGGATCAATCCAACAGAGGGTGTTTCCATTTGTGATGAAAGACTGGAAAAGATCAAGATACACTGCCAAGAAGATGTCACGTTGCTACAATTGGCTCAAATCATCAAAGCCGGATGGCCAGACAACAAAAATCAAGTACCATTATCTGTGAGAGAGTACTGGCCATACAGGTATGAGCTCTCGGTACATGATGGGTTATTGTTTCGAGGAACTTGTGTGATTATTCCAAAATCAATGCAGATGATAGCCAAATCTCATGCGGCACATCAAGGTATTGAGGCAACTCAAAAGTTCGCAAGAGATGTGATCTATTGGCCACAGATGCACAGCCAATTAGAAGAGGCATGTCGCAAATGTGCTACCTGTAATGAGTTCGCTAATCGCCAGGCAGCAGAGCCAATGATGTCACACCCCATACCAGAGCACCCGTATCAGATTGTGTCAAGTGATACTTTTGAACATGTAGGCAAACATTTCATTGTTGCAGTGTGTCATTACAGTGATTACATCAAAGTCAAGAGATTGAGTAGTGTCACAACAAAAGAAACAACCAAATTCTTCAGCAATATATTTGCTACGCATGGAATTCCCTTGCTACTGATTACGGACAATTGAACAAACTATACATCACAAGAGTTTACACAGTTCGCGCGTGAGCTTGGTATGAACCACGTTACATCTTCGCCCCATCACCACCAAGCAAATGGACGTGCAGAAAACGCAGTGAAGGTAGCAAAGGAGTTGTTAAAAAGAGGACAATTAGAGGCCAAGCCTCTATGGATGTTACTGCTGGCACAGAGAAATAAGCCATCTAAAGGCATGGAGTCAAGTCCAGCTCAACGTCTGATGTCACGACGTACTCGTACGTTGCTCCCTGCCAAGAGAAAGCAGTACCAACCGATGGTACAACAGGATGTTATGGCTAAATTAGAACAGCGCAAATGAAAAAACAAGTTCTACAGGGACAAAAGCGTTAAAGTGAAAGATCTGCCTGAACTCCTGATTGGGCAACCAACTCGAGTCAAAGCAAACCCCCAATTACGTCGTGACCCATGGGTTCCAGCACAAGTCAATCGGAAAGTGGGTCATCGGTCCTGGGAAGTGTTGATAGATGGTAAAGACCCAGTAGTCCGAAATCGAGGTCATGTTTGGGAAACCATCGAAGACAGGAACGCAGTGCCCCCTGTTCCAAATGCCCCCCCTTCCCCAGTGATTCCCTCAGTGCCAAATCCTACTGATCCCATCGTTCCCCCGGTTGTTGCTCCGACAGAGTCAGTCCCTCGCAGTCCATCGACACAATCCAAGAGATCACAGCAGAAGACCACCAGGTCTGGATGAGCTGTTGTACCTCCGAAGAAATACCAATCGACTATCTGATTGCGTTATGTGTGCTGTGTAAAATGAACTCTTGAGAAATATTATGATTGCAAATGTGTTGATTGTTTACTGACTTATGCATACTATGTTTTGAATTGTGTGTTTCTATGGATATTTGTGCCAAAGGTTACAGTATTGTATATTCGTTGTGCCAATATTGTTTTTTGAGATTGATATTATAGAGTTATCATAGTCAATTGCATTCTGTGTGTCAAGATGTTAATGCAATAAAGGAAGAAGTAGATATATAAACTGTATTACATGATAGCTTAGGTTTTGTTTAGATACACAGATGTTGGATATGAGTTTTTACAACTTATAGTATTGCTATCAAATCTTAAATTCTAAGTAATTACAGACAACAGTGCTGGTGTGCACATTTTATTGATTTTTATTACTTAGCAGTTTACAGGGTAATATTGATAAGTTTGATTTTTATTACTTAGCAGTTTAAAGGGGAACTAAAGGAAGTTTGCATGTTAAGCTTAAATGATCAATTAGATGTAAAAGAATATATTGCAGTGAAAAAGTATGTCTAGAAGTCAAGTTTAGTGTGGTTTTAGGCCAGTTAAAAGTGCAATTTACACCAACCGCCAACACGTAGGTGGCTGCCATTATTGCACACGGCACCAAGGCTAGTGACGTCACTTATGTCCTACTGAATGTATGAATACAGCTAGGCTACCTACATATTAACTAATATATTGCAATCGGTTTCTTAATTTCATTGCAATTAAAGAAAAAACAGAATAGATTGCACACCAGGTGTTAATTGTACTTCTTTAATGCCAATTAATTACTGGGATTAATTACTGATTGCAGTGAAGTCCTGGGCAAATATTATGCTTCCATTGTCTGAATGCCTAAAGAATAATATAAACACAATATTTTTTTCCCAATAACGGATGCTTAAAAATAAAAAGCAGTGTGGGGTATTAAAGTAATGCAGTACAATACCATGAGGTATTATAAACTATTCACACAATATTTTGATTTTTAAACAAATGTAGTTAAATTGTATTGTCTACTTTAAAAAAAAAAATTTCCTGGGTGGTTAGATAGATAAATAGTCATACATTACTCCATTACTGAAAAATAGCAGGTATGATTCACTTCAATTTTTAATGGCCTAAAATCTATAATATTTAACATGATAATTATGTAAAGCTATGGACTGATGAGTATTTCATACGAAATTACTTACACACAGTTATTTGCTTTTATGATTTTATATAAACTGTTTTATGATTTTATACTTATTTTCCATTTGAGTTTATATTTAAATATAGGCCCCCCTATCTATATGCTTTATATATTCATAGTACTCAGTTATCCAAGCATTCAATAGTTGTATTACAAAGTCAATTGACTTCAATCAATATTTCTCAGCATGAGATCAAGGTGAAAGGGTCGTAATTTTTTTTAATTAATTGTCCATGCATAAATGAGTTACTTATGTACATTGTCTGAAATTGTTCAATGGCAATTTACTTGACACTTGGTGATAACCAGTGACATGTTCTCAACAAATTAAGAGCTCAAGTGCAATTAACACCTGTTTCTGAAACTCTCAGTTCTCACCAGTACAACAGTGACGTATTTCCGACTAGTGCAAAACACCCGGGATAGTCCAAAATGGCGGCCTCCGTGGTTCACAACACAGAGCTAATAAATGCAGGATATTTCATTAGCAGTGCATATATACAAGTTATGAATAGCGTGGATGTGTTTTAATGGACCCAAGCTAATATCTGAGAGATAAAGTGCTGAAGGTGTTAGTACCCCTTTAAAGGGTAATATTGATAGGTTGAAGACTACATCATATTTGAGTCGCATATAGAATAGATATTTTCATGACTGTCAGTTATTCGATATAAAATTAAAAATATAGAGAGTTACTTCTTAAAAACAAAAAGGGATGTAGCGATATTGTACGGTCCGCATTTATTTAGCGTATCCGCATTTTATCTTTCCTGTTTTTTTGCGCATGCGCGGCGTTCAACAATACAATGGCGTCTTGCCAGTTGCTCCCACAACACTGTCTTGAGTTTTATTGACAATATCATAATAATACAAGCACAGAAGTATAATAATATTTGCGTAGCACTGCGGGGGTTTGGGGGCTGCTTCCCCCGATAAAAAAACAACAAAACCATGCATGCCTTGTCTTGAAAATGAATTTTAAGAGCGGTCGTTTTTTGTGACGTCATTAATTGAATTCAGGGATATGACGTCATAGGCATAACCAAAATAGTATTATTATGAATGTTATTAGTAGTGACACCTTTTGGCATTCTTACATTAGGTTCTAGCTCGCAAGTCTCTCCTGCAAACATTATCCTGGCACAGCAACCCTTGCCCTGCATGGTCCAGTTTTGTGTGGTTTTTAATCTCCATTGTGATTGGTTACAACAGAGACTCACAATCAGAGAAGGCCTTGCAACGGAGTACAATATGTACTAGCTACAAGTCCCCTGTCCATAGGACAGGGTTACAAGGTCCTGGATGAAAAAATATTGACTTTTTTGCTTGAGTGGGAACTAGCCTTTTAGTAAACGTTTGTCACACAACATACACCCACTGTAGCGTTAGACATACCTTTTTTCTATTGTGTCGCGCTCAGATATGGTTGATTTCTTCCAATATTATTCGATTTCTGTGCCATTTTCGAATTCACATTTCGGTAAACAAAGCTTGAAGCATGGCCGCCTAGTTCCGAAAAACTCACAAGAGGGCTCTGGCGATGTTTCAATGCCCCTAGTGGCACACAGAATAGCACTGGAAAGTCCGTAGTTTTCTCATTTCACAATTAAAATATTTTAATAAACTATTCCACACGATTCCACTGTTCTATGGGTCTAATGAAGCTAAATTATTAGATATTTATCTGCACCATTGCACCTGGGTGGCGCTGTGATCAAACACAGTCTTGTAGATCATCTTTGCTGTGATGTCGCCGGAGCCCTCTAGTGAGTTTTAGTGTAAGTAGACATCAATAACATGGTCGATTCGTCACAGCACGATTCGTCTTCGTAAAAACTGGAGGGTTCATCACTCAACAAAAGGTCGGTTCTTCACCGGCAGTTAACATATTTTATATAATAGCAGTGACCATACACTGTGTACCGGCCAAATCAACCAATTTCGGATGACAAATCGACCAAATTCGGGTGACGAACGGACCAGTTTTCATTGGGTTGAATCAGGCAATGACGAATCGACCTGCTACCTGTGAAAGCATGAACCAAGCGAACGTGAATTTTGAAAATGCTCTTAAAAAGGATGTTTCCAGTGGCTTTTTCAGTAAAATCTGCGTGAAAGTAGTAAACGGAGTAGTAAACCTGTACATAACAACAAAATAAGGTATGCTAACGTGTTTATTGAGAAAAATGTGTCGTAATTTTGAGCGTCCATGAATTCCTATAGCAGGCGTTCCGACCCTACATCGCATCTAATGCAATGTAGGTCGGTTCTGGCTAAATATGTACCATATTTGGAATATGGTGTCATATAAATTGTCATGCTGTAAGCTGGTGTCTGATTGGCCCAAACACTGTTTTTTTCCTACCCGATAGAGAACACCTGCAAACCCTGATATTGACTGTCACCAGTCTTACTTATAGAGGGCAGCAGGAGCAAATCCTCAAGAAATTAACCTCAAGATGTCAAGGATACTTTGACATCATGAAGCTGTGGAAATAAACAGTTGAATTCTATCAAATAACTCTCTAACCTGTTTTTCAGAATCAGCCTCCTCGACAACCACTTGCCATCGTTGTTTCCAGTGGTCTCTGTCAGCTGTCAGTTCCTGCATGCTTAGTTTCATATTTGCCAACTCTGAAAGATTGTATTAAACTGATTGAAAAACTGTATAGAAGACTGATTTACACTAGCTACAAGTCCCCTGTCCATAGGACAGGGTTACAAGGTCCTGGATGAAAAAATATTGACTTTTTTGCTTGAGTGGGAACTAGCCTTTTAGTAAACGTTTGTCACACAACATACACCCACTGTAGCGTTAGACATACCTTTTTTCTATTGTGTCGCGCTCAGATATGGTTGATTTCTTCCAATATTATTCGATTTCTGTGCCATTTTCGAATTCACATTTCGGTAAACAAAGCTTGAAGCATGGCCGCCTAGTTCCGAAAAACTCACAAGAGGGCTCTGGCGATGTTTCAGCGCCCCTAGTGGCACACAGAATAGCGCTGGAAAGTCCGTAGTTTTCTCAATTTCACAATTAAAATATTTTAATAAACTATTCCACACGATTCCACTGTTCTATGGGTCTAATGAAGCTAAATTATTAGATATTTATCTGCACCATTGCACCTGGGTGGCGCTGTGATGTCGCCGGAGCCCTCTAGTGAGTTTTAGTGTAAGTAGACATCAATAACATAGTCGATTCGTCACAGCACGATTCGTCTTCGTAAAAACTGGACGGTTCATCACTCAAAAATAGGTCGGTTCTTCACCGGCAGTTAACATATTTTATATAATAGCAGTGACCATACACTGTGTACCGGCCAAATCAACCAATTTCGGATGACAAATCGACCAAATTCGGGTGACGAACGGACCAGTTTTCATTGGGTTGAATCAGGCAATGACGAATCGACCTGCTACCTGTGAAAGCATGAACCAAGCGAACGTGAATTTTGAAAATGCTCTTAAAAAGGATGTTTCCAGTGGCTTTTTCAGTAAAATCTGCGTGAAAGTAGTAAACGGAGTAGTAATCCTGTACATGACAACAAAATAAGGTATGCTAACGTGTTTATTGAGAAAAATGTGTCGTAATTTTGAGCGTCCCCATGAATTCCTAAAGCAGGCGTTCCGACCCTACATCGCATCTAATGCAATGTAGGTCGGTTCTGGCTAGATTTACACAAGACAATGAGGCCGCGAGGCAAAATAACGCTCGCTAGGTGTCGCCACTACTGTAGCGGTCCCAGTCACGCAGCTGCGCATACGTCATAGATTGCGTTTGTTGACATTTTCCGTCTGCAAACAGTGGCATTTAAGCATGCCTGGCACCTTATGTTGTGTGCCTCTTTGCTCAGGACGGGGAGGATTCACCTTTCCAAGTGACACAGAGTTGCTGCAGCAGTGGATTATTGCAATTCATCGGAATGAAAAGAGGTCTACTGGTCTCCAAACCTGGGAGCCATCCAAGCACAGTGTTTTCATCACTTCAAACCGACAGATTACACAGCAGAAACCTACCATGGTATTTAACAATTTATGCCTTGTCTTTATGATAAAAAATCCCTGTGAAGTATTGTAGATCGATATGTGCCTGTGGGTAGTTTCCATTTCATTTTCGGGGGGGGGGGGGGGGGGGGGTGTTTGGTTGCATGAATAAAAAATGCAGTCAGACCTTCAATACCACAGTGTTTCATTGTTTAGGCCATTAGATGTGTTGACAAATTGTCCAATCATTTGTAATTATAAATTTAGGAATGATAATCTGTAGATAATCAATAACTTCAATTTATGGATTATATATTTTAATAAAATATGGTTATTCAGTAATGTCGGTTGGGGTTTGGGGGTGGCCGCCTCCAAAATTACTGATCTAAATTAATGTTGAAATTGCTGACTTAAATCAGTTCACTGGGCATGATATTGTCGATGAGGTAGTTCCTTTTGAACATAAGTTAGCAAAGATTAATTGCCGACCAGTTGGAGTATAGACAACATGGATCTAGGTTGCACAATGTGTCGACGACATGGTTTGTTGATAAGATGGTCTGTCGACGAGTTGGCGTGTCTACCACTTGACCTGTAGTCGTATTTAAGTATAATATATATAATTATAATAATTAATATGATATTATCGATTAATCTCATTTAATGTAATCAAAGCTTCTACACCAGTTTGTTCATGCCAAGTATATTTTGTAATTCAGGAACCCAACCAGTGAGGAGGAGATTAAAGAAAGGCGTGGTCCCTTCACTGTTTCCTTGGACCAAGACCCCTACCCACACCCAGGAGGCCAGAGATATGAGAGTTCAGGCCAGAACATGTTCTGCATCCGTCACACCAGATATTAATGACATCCAACAGGAGATGGAAGTTGAAGTTTCTGGACCGTGTGAGGATTCAAACATCCCAACTACACGTACACACAGCAGTGCGGAGACACAAACAGTCATTGGTGGAGAGTTACCCGCTGTTTGTGTGGAAAGGTATTTGAACAATGATGCAGTCATTAAGATGTACACTGGGCTAGAAACCTTCGCAAAGTTCCTCTTTGTGCTTGTATCTCTGGGACCAGCAGCATCCTGTCTTACATACAGATGGGGAGATCGCCCAAGTATGTCACTCGAAAACCAGCTCTTCATGACATTGATTAAGCTTAGGATGTACAAGTCGAATGAAGAACTAGCAGTATGTTTTGCAACCTCAACAAACACTGTTGCCAATATTGTTGTAACTTGGATCAATTTCATGTACCACCAATGGAAAGAAATTGACATTTGGCCTTCAAAAGAACTAGTACATCGTTACATGCCTTATGATTTTGGCAAGAAATTCCCGATGACCAGAATCATTCTTGACGGCACAGAATTTCCCATAAAAAAGCCGAAGAAGCCCCTTTTGCAGCAAGTTACATTCTCGACTTATAAGAACCGGAATACGTTGAAAATTATTGTCGGTGCAACTCCCGGTGGTCTCATCTCTCACATACCAGGAGTGTATGGTGGATCTGCCAGTGACAGGGCCCTCATGGAACATGACACTGTTTTCTTTAGAAAAATTGAGCCAAAAGATGAGGTGATGGTGGACAAGGGTTTTAATATTCAAGACCTGCTGGCCCCGTACGATGTAAAATTGTCGATCCCTACTTTCTTGAAGAAAAGAAACCAGTTCAAGCCGTCGTCTCGATTGAGTGACAAGAAAATTGCAAGCAAGAGAGTACATATTGAAAGGCTTATAGGACTTGCTAAAACCTACAAAATACTTACTCACCCTCTTACACCTTCAGAGACAAGCATGGGTGAACGGATAATATTTTGTTGTTTTATGTTATGTAATTTTCGCGAATGTATCATTCCTAAAACTGCATAAATTATTTATGTACAGAAAACCTTGCTTAAGTTGAATTTGTCTAAGTTAAATCTTTGCACAACTTGAACTGAATTTGCAGGACATTAGCTTATTTATTATTACACAAAGTCGAACGACTCAAATCTTTACCGAACTCGAATGAAATCAAGGGGTCTATTTGAATTTGACTAATGTAAGGTTTACCGTATATGAATTTCAAATTTCATGCAGAAAAGTGGCCTCAAAAATGGCTTGGGTGTAGGCCAAATACTTCACCATGATAAATGTTATAAAAATGTCACAAAATTAAATCAGTTCCTATCAGGAAATTATGTAAAATACACTAACTAATCAGGTATTTCACGAAGTTAGATGTAAATGTGCATACTTAGGGCTCTTGAAATGCATGAGCAGCAAAGAAATGCATTTGGTCACAAATGACTGGAAAAATATTGTCTTTGATAGATGTCAAATTATATTTCTGAGATATTGGCACCAGTTTATCATCATATGTGCTAACAAGGAATGTTTATATTATGACACCTATTGAGAATGAACACATGTCCCCCATGGTGGTCAAACCATTTGAAACCAAACATCAGAAAAGTAGCAAATATATGTAGTCGTGGGTGTACTCATTTTTACAACTCATAATTTGTAAACTAAGGCCTAATTTCAATTCAAGTGGCCACTTTTTTAATTTTTCAGTGTGAATTAGTTTAAGACAATGGTCGGATTATTTGGTGAGAGCTACATTCAAATGAAAACAAGTTGTTGTTTGTGACTAAATTATAATTCTTCGATAAGGGTGTACTAATTTTTGGTGATACTGTATATTATCCACAATGATAAAATGAACCAGCTTGTTTTGTTTTCAAGGTTATATTTATATATATATATATATATGTAATGATTTCTACAGATGTGGAAGCGGAGTATTCAGTCATAAAGTAACTTATATTCATGAACAAAAACATCCATGTAAAAAGAAAAATAAATTCGTATTCAGACTCGGGCTGAGACTGCATTGAATAAAGCATATCAAACGTTTACCTTTATGTTCACTTATTCATCAAATACTTATCAATAGCTCTAATACACTTTGTTCAATTATCACAATTTTAACAAATGTCTGGAGATGATGTATTTACCAGAGACTTTAAACTTGCATTTCTCCTTTCAATACTTTAAACTTCTCATTGGAAAAAAAAAAGACAATAGACAGACACAAGAAAATAATCATGTACACGAGTCCATACACTGATGAGCTAACAATAGCCTAACATGTTATATTCAAATCTATAAAGTAACATAGCTAGAGGTAAGCAGCTTAAAATACACGTAGTCATGAAAGAAGCTGTTCAACTATTCCAACATAATTTCTTTTACAAATTATTCATCATAAGTCATGTATTTTTAACAGGAGTCCATACAATAATGAGCTGACATCATAAGTCACACATCTTTAAAGTAATGTCGGTTGAGGTAAGCAGGCTTGAAATAGTCAAGAAAGAAGCTATTCAGCTTTTCCAACATTTCTTGCACAAATTGTTCATCATAGGGTACTTCAATGATCTTGATGTCCGGCAGTAGGGTATACACCACGAAGTGACACAATCTTCGCTCAGTCGCAAGCATTTGGCCTTGGACCTATAATAGAGACATTTTGTTAATGTTATCATTGGTCATAAGATATTGCGCAAGTTTCAAATAAATACAGACTAAAATGCGCTTCAAATACAAATATATTAATTAAAGAAAGAAATATCAAATACCTGAGCATAATAATCATGACAGCCAGCAAGTTTCAAGTTTTCTCCATTAGCTTCAAGGTATGGCACAGTTTGGGGGCTAATGGGCTTGTTTCGAGCAGTATAGGGGCATTTAACTTCCAACACAATATCTTCCCCCACTAGCCCATCAGGTGTAGAAGCTAAATAGGGTGTGTCCATACAGACAACAATTCCGCACGTCTTCACAACAACATTCTTCATTTTTTCATATTTAAATATTGCTTTTGGTTCATTTCTTAAACCATGGTCTGTATATTTGCTAGTAAATTGTTTGCCATGGATAAGTTCTTGTGCTAAGTTCCGTTTGGCATCAGATGACACAGTTTTCAAGATTCTCCCAAAGCAAGAGGAGTGCATGCGATTTAGCCTTTCAGATCTCCACTTGGCATCATGATTGACAGTACTGGCTTCGATTTCATCAGCCTGCTCTGGTGTTATGCTTGTGATATTCATTTGTTTTAGGAAATGTTCAGATGGAAGGTCTTTACAGTACTGATGATCATGGTCAAAAGCATACATGTTAGCTGAATGAATGGTTTGAAGCAATGGCATGTTGGATTTCTCAATACAGCAATAGTTGATGACTAAATTCTTCAGGTGGTCCGGATAAAACGGCATACTCCTGAACTCTGCAGGGCGAGGGTCAAAAATAGTTTCTTCTTTCCTCTGTTGGATATCGCTTGCTTTCACTGGGGACCCACAGTGAATCTTCTTCGGTCTGTGAAAGGTCTGAAGCTTGTCAGTACAACTTAATTCAAGAAGCGGATCTTTACCCTCTGATATGTCCACAAGCGCGAGCATGGTAGCTTGAATATGTTTGCAGTGGGCTGCTGGGCCCATACCAGCTGCACACTCACAGTTCGTTTCCAGAACTTCATTGCTTTTGTCCACCAGCAAGTGAACCACGTAAGTAACATTTCGCTTCATTTCAGCCCGGCATTGGCCCATGAAGCAGGTATTCTCTTCCCCGGCTTTGGCCGAACGTAAGTAGCGTAGGAACCTGAAAAAAAAAGTTGTAAATGACAAAATCATGTGGAACTAGGCCAGTGTGGGTACATCACCTGAATTCACACCTGAATTCACAGATAATATCTATCCACAGACCTGGAATATTTTGTATATTACGTACTGATGAAATTCCACGGTTCTTTTTATACCATATAATTTACAGAAAATCCTGTCATAACAATAACAATCTTTAATGACACAATTTGAAATTACATACCTTTCCTTGTATAAACGATTTCCAGATGACAGCGAACTGTCAACAGAATTGAAAAACATCACTGCCAAACTGTACTGCACACCCTTGGTATTTTTAGTAGTGGCATCTCGGAATTCTGTCAGAGATGGTACAGACATACTGTACACATCCTGATCATCAATCAGGTCACTGTGGCCAAAGTTATCATTTCGATCATAGGCTTCCAAACTGCAATAAAAAGCAAGCAACAATGAAAATTAAAATTTCAATGAGGGTGTAATAACAGTATCATAAATTTTTTCATTTTTTTCTATAACTATGCATTTTATTTATAGTACCATATATAAGGTAACAGGTCGATTCGTCACCGTGCAATTCGTCCCCGTGAAAATGGATTGTTCGTCATGTAGATTTGTCACTCGATATTGGTCGTTTCGTCACTGCTAGCTGGGTAGTGACGAACCATAAAAATAACTCTATTATCATTATATATACTATAAAATAAATTGCAATACTAATCAATTTATTATTTAATATTTGTGGAGTTGAACTGTTCAGTAATATAATAATGAGGTGGGGGGGGGGGGGTGTCCGGGGAGTAGGGCTGGCCGGCTGGTAGACAGCCGGTGCCTGTAATTAAACATTTGTTAAGGCTAAAATAAATGCCTTGATATTATTATAACTACGGGTGACGAATCGACCAATTTCGGATGACGAACCAACTTTTTCCGAGTGATGAATGGACCCGTTTTGGCGGGGACGAATTGCGCAGTGACGAATCGACTAGTAAGCATATATAGTATTCATAAATGCACATGACATTGATTATAAGGCCTGTCACTCATCAAATTCTTTGTAATCTTTAGTATCAAATACTACATTATGAATATGACACATGATTTAATGAACAATATGTACCTTTGAGTGCAAATTCATCACAAATTCATTTTCAAGTCCTTTGCTGTAGTGCCCCTAAATGAAAATATAAACGAACATCAAACAAGAAAATAACAAAAACACATAACAATCAAACTGTAAATTGTAAAATTAAGTAATATTAAATACAGAACCATGGATTAGTAAAAAATTCAAGGGTGATACAGCACTCAGCAGTGCAGTTGTTGTATTGCAACTGTCAAATTGACTCAAACACAGAATCATTACTGCAAATATAGGGTTTCTGGGTCACTTACCGCTCAACAAGTTCGCTTTTCCTCCCACCTCTCTTTGCCCCACGCTTCCTGCACTGTTCTTGCAGTTGTTTTAGGGTCCAAACTTCATATTTACTCTGTTTAGCTCCAGTATCCATCGTTTTAATCAAGTTCAACCTTCAAAATACGACACCGCTCCACCGCAGGACCGCTACAGTCGCAGCGCTACCTAGCGGGAATTTCGCCTCGCCACCTCATTGAGGCCGCGAGGCAAAATAACGCTCGCTAGGTGTCGCCACTACTGTAGCGGTCCCAGTCACGCAGCTGCGCATACGTCATAGATTGCGTTTGTTGACATTTTCCGTCTGCAAACAGTGGCATTTAAGCATGCCTGGCACCTTATGTTGTGTGCCTCTTTGCTTAGGATGGGGAGGATTCACCTTTCCAAGTGACACAGAGTTGCTGCAGCAGTGGATTATTGCAATTCATCGGAATGAAAAGTGGTCTACTGGTCTCCAAACCTGGGAGCCATCCAAGCACAGTGTTGTGTGTTTTCATCACTTCAAACCGACAGATTACACAGCAGAAACCTACCATGGTATTTAACAATTTATGCCTTGTCTTTATGATAAAAAATCCCTGTGAAGTATTGTAGATCGATATGTGCCTGTGGGTAGTTTCCATTTCATTTTCGGGGGGGGGGGGGGGGGGGGGTGTTTGGTTGCATGAATAAAAAATGCAGTCAGACCTTCAATACCACAGTGTTTCATTGTTTAGGCCATTAGATGTGTTGACAAATTGTCCAATCATTTGTAATTATTAATTTAGGAATTATAATCTGTAGATAATCAATAACTTCAATTTATGGATTATATATTTTAATAAAATATGGTTATTCAGTAATGTCGGTTGGGGTTTGGGGGTGGCCGCCTCCAAAATTACTGATCTAAATTAATGTTGAAATTGCTGACTTAAATCAGTTCACTGGGCATGATATTGTCGATGAGGTAGTTCCTTTTGAACATAAGTTAGCAAAGATTAATTGCCGACCAGTTGGAGTATAGACAACATGGATCTAGGTTGCACAATGTGTCGACGACATGGTTTGTTGATAAGATGGTCTGTCGACGAGTTGGCGTGTCTACCACTTGACCTGTAGTCGTATTTAAGTATAATATATATAATTATAATAATTAATATGATATTATCGATTAATCTCATTTAATGTAATCAAAGCTTCTACACCAGTTTGTTCATGCCAAGTATATTTTGTAATTCAGGAACCCAACCAGTGAGGAGGAGATTAAAGAAAGGCGTGGTCCCTTCACTGTTTCCTTGGACCAAGACCCCTACCCACACCCAGGAGGCCAGAGATATGAGAGTTCAGGCCAGAACATGTTCTGCATCCGTCACACCAGATATTAATGACATCCAACAGGAGATGGAAGTTGAAGTTTCTGGACCGTGTGAGGATTCAAACATCCCAACTACACGTACACACAGCAGTGCGGAGACACAAACAGTCATTGGTGGAGAGTTACCCGCTGTTTGTGTGGAAAGGTATTTGAACAATGATGCAGTCATTAAGATGTACACTGGGCTAGAAACCTTCGCAAAGTTCCTCTTTGTGCTTGTATCTCTGGGACCAGCAGCATCCTGTCTTACATACAGATGGGGAGATCGCCCAAGTATGTCACTCGAAAACCAGCTCTTCATGACATTGATTAAGCTTAGGATGTACAAGTCGAATGAAGAACTAGCAGTATGTTTTGCAACCTCAACAAACACTGTTGCCAATATTGTTGTAACTTGGATCAATTTCATGTACCACCAATGGAAAGAAATTGACATTTGGCCTTCAAAAGAACTAGTACATCGTTACATGCCTTATGATTTTGGCAAGAAATTCCCGATGACCAGAATCATTCTTGACGGCACAGAATTTCCCATAAAAAAGCCGAAGAAGCCCCTTTTGCAGCAAGTTACATTCTCGACTTATAAGAACCGGAATACGTTGAAAATTATTGTCGGTGCAACTCCCGGTGGTCTCATCTCTCACATACCAGGAGTGTATGGTGGATCTGCCAGTGACAGGGCCCTCATGGAACATGACACTGCTTTCTTTAGAAAAATTGAGCCAAAAGATGAGGTGATGGTGGACAAGGGTTTTAATATTCAAGACCTGCTGGCCCCGTACGATGTAAAATTGTCGATCCCTACTTTCTTGAAGAAAAGAAACCAGTTCAAGCCGTCGTCTCGATTGAGTGACAAGAAAATTGCAAGCAAGAGAGTACATATTGAAAGGCTTATAGGACTTGCTAAAACCTACAAAATACTTACTCACCCTCTTACACCTTCAGAGACAAGCATGGGTGAACGGATAATATTTTGTTGTTTTATGTTATGTAATTTTCGCGAATGTATCATTCCTAAAACTGCATAAATTATTTATGTACAGAAAACCTTGCTTAAGTTGAATTTGTCTAAGTTAAATCTTTGCACAACTTGAACTGAATTTGCAGGACATTAGCTTATTTATTATTACACAAAGTCGAACGACTCAAATCTTTACCGAACTCGAATGAAATCAAGGGGTCTATTTGAATTTGACTAATGTAAGGTTTACCGTATATGAATTTCAAATTTCATGCAGAAAAGTGGCCTCAAAAATGGCTTGGGTGTAGGCCAAATACTTCACCATGATAAATGTTATAAAAATGTCACAAAATTAAATCAGTTCCTATCAGGAAATTATGTAAAATACACTAACTAATCAGGTATTTCACGAAGTTAGATGTAAATGTGCATACTTAGGGCTCTTGAAATGCATGAGCAGCAAAGAAATGCATTTGGTCACAAATGACTGGAAAAATATTGTCTTTGATAGATGTCAAATCATATTTCTGAGATATTGGCACCAGTTTATCATCATATGTGCTAACAAGGAATGTTTATATTATGACACCTATTGAGAATGAACACATGTCCCCCATGGTGGTCAAACCATTTGAAACCAAACATCAGAAAAGTAGCAAATATATGTAGTCGTGGGTGTACTCATTTTTACAACTCATAATTTGTAAACTAAGGCCTAATTTCAATTCAAGTGGCCACTTTTTTAATTTTTCAGTGTGAATTAGTTTAAGACAATGGTCGGATTATTTGGTGAGAGCTACATTCAAATGAAAACAAGTTGTTGTTTGTGACTAAATTATAATTCTTCGATAAGGGTGTACTAATTTTTGGTGATACTGTATATTATCCACAATGATAAAATGAACCAGCTTGTTTTGTTTTCAAGGTTATATTTATATATATATATATATATGTAATGATTTCTACAGATGTGGAAGCGGAGTATTCAGTCATAAAGTAATTTATATTCATGAACAAAAACATCCATGTAAAAAGAAAAATAAATTCGTATTCAGACTCGGGCTGAGACTGCATTGAATAAAGCATATCAAACGTTTACCTTTATGTTCACTTATTCATCAAATACTTATCAATAGCTCTAATACACTTTGTTCAATTATCACAATTTTAAAAAATGTCTGGAGATGATGTATTTACCAGAGACTTTAAACTTGCATTTCTCCTTTCAATACTTTAAACTTCTCATTGGAAAAAAAAAAGACAATAGACAGACACAAGAAAATAATCATGTACACGAGTCCATACACTGATGAGCTAACAATAGCCTAACATGTTATATTCAAATCTATAAAGTAACATAGCTAGAGGTAAGCAGCTTAAAATACACGTAGTCATGAAAGAAGCTGTTCAACTATTCCAACATAATTTCTTTTACAAATTATTCATCATAAGTCATGTATTTTTAACAGGAGTCCATACAATAATGAGCTGACATCATAAGTCACACATCTTTAAAGTAATGTCGGTTGAGGTAAGCAGGCTTGAAATAGTCAAGAAAGAAGCTATTCAGCTTTTCCAACATTTCTTGCACAAATTGTTCATCATAGGGTACTTCAATGATCTTGATGTCCGGCAGTAGGGTATACACCACGAAGTGACACAATCTTCGCTCAGTCGCAAGCATTTGGCCTTGGACCTATAATAGAGACATTTTGTTAATGTTATCATTGGTCATAAGATATTGCGCAAGTTTCAAATAAATACAGACTAAAATGCGCTTCAAATACAAATATATTAATTAAAGAAAGAAATATCAAATACCTGAGCATAATAATCATGACAGCCAGCAAGTTTCAAGTTTTCTCCATTAGCTTCAAGGTATGGCACAGTTTGGGGGCTAATGGGCTTGTTTCGAGCAGTATAGGGGCATTTAACTTCCAACACAATATCTTCCCCCACTAGCCCATCAGGTGTAGAAGCTAAATAGGGTGTGTCCATACAGACAACAATTCCGCACGCCTTCACAACAACATTCTTCATTTTTTCATATTTAAATATTGCTTTTGGTTCATTTCTTAAACCATGGTCTGTATATTTGCTAGTAAATTGTTTGCCATGGATAAGTTCTTGTGCTAAGTTCCGTTTGGCATCAGATGACACAGTTTTCAAGATTCTCCCAAAGCAAGAGGAGTGCATGCGATTTAGCCTTTCAGATCTCCACTTGGCATCATGATTGACAGTACTGGCTTCGATTTCATCAGCCTGCTCTGGTGTTATGCTTGTGATATTCATTTGTTTTAGGAAATGTTCAGATGGAAGGTCTTTAAAGTACTGATGATCATGGTCAAAAGCATACATGTTAGCTGAATGAATGGTTTGAAGCAATGGCATGTTGGATTTCTCAATACAGCAATAGTTGATGACTAAATTCTTCAGGTGGTCCGGATAAAACGGCATACTCCTGAACTCTGCAGGGCGAGGGTCAAAAATAGTTTCTTCTTTCCTCTGTTGGATATCGCTTGCTTTCACTGGGGACCCACAGTGAATCTTCTTCGGTCTGTGAAAGGTCTGAAGCTTGTCAGTACAACTTAATTCAAGAAGCGGATCTTTACCCTCTGATATGTCCACAAGCGCGAGCATGGTAGCTTGAATATGTTTGCAGTGGGCTGCTGGGCCCATACCAGCTGCACACTCACAGTTTGTTTCCAGAACTTCATTGCTTTTGTCCACCAGCAAGTGAACCACGTAAGTAACATTTCGCTTCATTTCAGCCCGGCATTGGCCCATGAAGCAGGTATTCTCTTCCCCGGCTTTGGCCGAACGTAAGTAGCGTAGGAACCTGAAAAAAAAAGTTGTAAATGACAAAATCATGTGGAACTAGGCCAGTGTGGGTACATCACCTGAATTCACACCTGAATTCACAGATAATATCTATCCACAGACCTGGAATATTTTGTATATTACGTACTGATGAAATTCCACGGTTCTTTTTATACCATATAATTTACAGAAAATCCTGTCATAACAATAACAATCTTTAATGACACAATTTGAAATTACATACCTTTCCTTGTATAAACGATTTCCAGATGACAGCGAACTGTCAACAGAATTGAAAAACATCACTGCCGTACTGTATTGCACACCCTTGGTATTTTTAGTAGTGGCATCTCGGAATTCTGTCAGAGATGGTACAGACATACTGTACACATCCTGATCATCAATCAGGTCACTGTGGCCAAAGTTATCATTTCGATCATAGGCTTCCAAACTGCAATAAAAAGCAAGCAACAATGAAAATTAAAATTTCAATGAGGGTGTAATAACAGTATCATAAATTTTTTCATTTTTTTCTATAACTATGCATTTTATTTATAGTACCATATATAAGGTAACAGGTCGATTCGTCACCGTGCAATTCGTCCCCGTGAAAATGGATTGTTCGTCATGTAGATTTGTCACTCGATATTGGTCGTTTCGTCACTGCTAGCTGGGTAGTGACGAACCATAAAAATAACTCTATTATCATTATATATACTATAAAATAAATTGCAATACTAATCAATTTATTATTTAATATTTGTGGAGTTGAACTGTTCAGTAATATAATAATGAGGTGGGGGGGGGGGGGTGTCCGGGGAGTAGGGCTGGCCGGCTGGTAGACAGCCGGTGCCTGTAATTAAACATTTTTTAAGGCTAAAATAAATGCCTTGATATTATTATAACTACGGGTGACGAATCGACCAATTTCGGATGACGAACCAACTTTTTCCGAGTGATGAATGGACCCGTTTTGGCGGGGACGAATTGCGCAGTGACGAATCGACTAGTAAGCATATATAGTATTCATAAATGCACATGACATTGATTATAAGGCCTGTCACTCATCAAATTCTTTGTAATCTTTAGTATCAAATACTACATTATGAATATGACACATGATTTAATGAACAATATGTACCTTTGAGTGCAAATTCATCACAAATTCATTTTCAAGTCCTTTGCTGTAGTGCCCCTAAATGAAAATATAAACGAACATCAAACAAGAAAATAACAAAAACACATAACAATCAAACTGTAAATTGTAAAATTAAGTAATATTAAATACAGAACCATGGATTAGTAAAAAATTCAAGGGTGATACAGCACTCAGCAGTGCAGTTGTTGTATTGCAACTGTCAAATTGACTCAAACACAGAATCATTACTGCAAATATAGGGTTTCTGGGTCACTTACCGCTCAACAAGTTCGCTTTTCCTCCCACCTCTCTTTGCCCCACGCTTCCTGCACTGTTCTTGCAGTTGTTTTAGGGTCCAAACTTCATATTTACTCTGTTTAGATCCAGTATCCATCGTTTTAATCAAGTTCAACCTTCAAAATACGACACCGCTCCACCGCAGGACCGCTACAGTCGCAGCGCTACCTAGCGGGAATTTCGCCTCGCCACCTCATTGAGGCCGCGAGGCAAAATAACGCTCGCTAGGTGTCGCCACTACTGTAGCGGTCCCAGTCACGCAGCTGCGCATACGTCATAGATTGCGTTTGTTGACATTTTCCGTCTGCAAACAGTGGCATTTAAGCATGCCTGGCACCTTATGTTGTGTGCCTCTTTGCTCAGGACAGGGAGGATTCACCTTTCCAAGTGACACAGAGTTGCTGCAGCAGTGGATTATTGCAATTCATCGGAATGAAAAGAGGTCTACTGGTCTCCAAACCTGGGAGCCATCCAAGCACAGTGTTGTGTGTTTTCATCACTTCAAACCGACAGATTACACAGCAGAAACCTACCATGGTATTTAACAATTTATGCCTTGTCTTTATGATAAAAAATCCCTGTGAAGTATTGTAGATCGATATGTGCCTGTGGGTAGTTTCCATTTCATTTTCGGGGGGGGGGGGGAGGGGGGATGTTTGGTTGCATGAATAAAAAATGCAGTCAGACCTTCAATACCACAGTGTTTCATTGTTTAGGCCATTAGATGTGTTGACAAATTGTCCAATCATTTGTAATTATTAATTTAGGAATGATAATCTGTAGATAATCAATAACTTCAATTTATGGATTATATATTTTAATAAAATATGGTTATTCAGTAATGTCGGTTGGGGTTTGGGGGTGGCCGCCTCCAAAATTACTGATCTAAATTAATGTTGAAATTGCTGACTTAAATCAGTTCACTGGGCATGATATTGTCGATGAGGTAGTTCCTTTTGAACATAAGTTAGCAAAGATTAATTGCCGACCAGTTGGAGTATAGACAACATGGATCTAGGTTGCACAATGTGTCGACGACATGGTTTGTTGATAAGATGGTCTGTCGACGAGTTGGCGTGTCTACCACTTGACCTGTAGTCGTATTTAAGTATAATATATATAATTATAATAATTAATATGATATTATCGATTAATCTCATTTAATGTAATCAAAGCTTCTACACCAGTTTGTTCATGCCAAGTATATTTTGTAATTCAGGAACCCAACCAGTGAGGAGGAGATTAAAGAAAGGCGTGGTCCCTTCACTGTTTCCTTGGACCAAGACCCCTACCCACACCCAGGAGGCCAGAGATATGAGAGTTCAGGCCAGAACATGTTCTGCATCCGTCACACCAGATATTAATGACATCCAACAGGAGATGGAAGTTGAAGTTTCTGGACCGTGTGAGGATTCAAACATCCCAACTACACGTACACACAGCAGTGCGGAGACACAAACAGTCATTGGTGGAGAGTTACCCGCTGTTTGTGTGGAAAGGTATTTGAACAATGATGCAGTCATTAAGATGTACACTGGGCTAGAAACCTTCGCAAAGTTCCTCTTTGTGCTTGTATCTCTGGGACCAGCAGCATCCTGTCTTACATACAGATGGGGAGATCGCCCAAGTATGTCACTCGAAAACCAGCTCTTCATGACATTGATTAAGCTTAGGATGTACAAGTCGAATGAAGAACTAGCAGTATGTTTTGCAACCTCAACAAACACTGTTGCCAATATTGTTGTAACTTGGATCAATTTCATGTACCACCAATGGAAAGAAATTGACATTTGGCCTTCAAAAGAACTAGTACATCGTTACATGCCTTATGATGTGCGAAGAAATTCCCGATGACCAGAATCATTCTTGACGGCACAGAATTTCCCATAAAAAAGCCGAAGAAGCCCCTTTTGCAGCAAGTTACATTCTCGACTTATAAGAACCGGAATACGTTGAAAATTATTGTCGGTGCAACTCCCGGTGGTCTCATCTCTCACATACCAGGAGTGTATGGTGGATCTGCCAGTGACAGGGCCCTCATGGAACATGACACTGCTTTCTTTAGAAAAATTGAGCCAAAAGATGAGGTGATGGTGGACAAGGGTTTTAATATTCAAGACCTGCTGGCCCCGTACGATGTAAAATTGTCGATCCCTACTTTCTTGAAGAAAAGAAACCAGTTCAAGCCGTCGTCTCGATTGAGTGACAAGAAAATTGCAAGCAAGAGAGTACATATTGAAAGGCTTATAGGACTTGCTAAAACCTACAAAATACTTACTCACCCTCTTACACCTTCAGAGACAAGCATGGGTGAACGGATAATATTTTGTTGTTTTATGTTATGTAATTTTCGCGAATGTATCATTCCTAAAACTGCATAAATTATTTATGTACAGAAAACCTTGCTTAAGTTGAATTTGTCTAAGTTAAATCTTTGCACAACTTGAACTGAATTTGCAGGACATTAGCTTATTTATTATTACACAAAGTCGAACGACTCAAATCTTTACCGAACTCGAATGAAATCAAGGGGTCTATTTGAATTTGACTAATGTAAGGTTTACCGTATATGAATTTCAAATTTCATGCAGAAAAGTGGCCTCAAAAATGGCTTGGGTGTAGGCCAAATACTTCACCATGATAAATGTTATAAAAATGTCACAAAATTAAATCAGTTCCTATCAGGAAATTATGTAAAATACACTAACTAATCAGGTATTTCACGAAGTTAGATGTAAATGTGCATACTTAGGGCTCTTGAAATGCATGAGCAGCAAAGAAATGCATTTGGTCACAAATGACTGGAAAAATATTGTCTTTGATAGTGTCATATAGTCAAAATGTATTAATGTAACAAAATGTCAATCTATTATGTATTACTGAACTATGACTTAAGAGTTCAGTAATAAGAACTTTAAGCAAGCCTGCTTTAAGGCATTTAAAGTCTAAAACTTAAACAAAGATAGGTGAACCAGAAAAAGGGTAGTGACCACTGTCCACCCCAAGGCACAAGCCAATAAGAACAGGCCATGTATATGTGCACTGGAGTAGAGAGAACCAATAGCAAACTGACCCCTGGAAAAAGGGGCTTTGAAATACTTGTGCAACCTTAAGTTTAGTTAGTTGACCAGCTGTAGCTGAACCTGATACTTGTATCTATACATTGCATATACCTTGTTTATATGTTGGATTAAAAAGCCACCCTTTCTATGCCAAGCTATACTCTGTGTTAAGAGTTATTCCTCAACTATAATACACAACATGGTGGAAAGTGGCTCATTTTAAAACACTGGAATTACAGCACTGGAAATATACAAAAGTGCACAGCAACATTAACTTCATGCTGACATTAATCAGAAAGGTACAGTGACATTTATCTATATTGATATCAGTTTTCAGTTTGTTGCGTCTATAGTGGGGTTCAAATATCTCTCTTGCATTAACAAAAGACTGTTCTATCTCTCAAAATACTTTTGCATAACGAAAATCTAAAATTAGAAATCTGAAATGGAGCAAGCAAATCAAGCTTGTTGTAAGGCTTCTAAATACTTTCCGGGCCGCTTTGAAGCTAAAAATGGCCAGAAAGCCACAGTGCATTGGCTATTGTTTAAAGATTATGTAACTTATCAGAACATCTCCAATGAAGATGCTGTCAAAGAATTCATTTTTACACTGGGTGATGAGCCCCGTATTTGGTACGATGACAATACAGCACTATTCACAGATCTGAATGCTCTTGAGAAGAATTTTAAGTCTACATTTGGGAGGGCCACCACGCGTGAAGAACGCTTAAGCGCATTTTCAGACCTTGCGTATGTCCCAGGGGAGCCCCTAAATTCATATCGTAACAGGGTCCGCTCTACAGCCGCGAGAGCTAAGATAACAGACCAAGAGCATGTACAGCTCAAATTCATTAATGGGTTTCCGAGTCACATTAGATCAGCACTCAGAGCCAAAAGAGATGCAACACTCGACGACTGCATGCTAACTGCACAGGCATTGCTATCAGAAGCAGCACCCCTGGCAGCACCAGTAATGGCAATGACTCCCAACAATGACATAGTAACACAGATGGAATCGTTACTACTATCCTTTGCGGGCAACCAAAGCCAGCAGCCCAGACAGAATTACCGTAATTACAGAGAGAATGACAGACAGAACAGGTCAGACTCACGATCATCATCCGCACAGCGAGGCAGATCGCAAAGCAGAGACAGATACAGACAGACAGACAGATCCCAGTCTAGAGACAGACGATATGGACCAAACAACAGAGACAACCGACGAGACAGACACCAATCAAGAGACAGACGCGACAGATACGATAATTCAAGAGACAGACACTCCAGGTATGACAATTCACGAGACAGACGAGACAGGTACGACAACTCACGAGACAGACGCTACAGCAATGACTCTAGAAACAGAGACAACAGTAGCTCCCGCAATGGACGTGACAATGACGGAACAACAGCCGGGAAGTCAGTGTCTTTCAACGACAGACGCTCCAGCTCACCCGGACCAAGACAATGTCAATTTTGTCATAAGACCGGCCATGAACTTGGTGATTGTTTTAAACTGAAAAGGGCCATAAGAGAAGGTCACATAAATGTTGAACAATTACCTTTTCATTAGGGGCCCAGGCTGCAGACACCAGACTCCCTGGCCACCCCAACACCAATGATCCTCCCACAAATTTACAAAATGTTATTGAATGTGAATCATCCAAGCATTCATCTCACCACAATCATCCCACAACCACCACCTTATCATCAAATCATCTTCTTCATGTCACTCACACATCTGATCACGAGTCATCAGACTCAGCTTCAGAATCAGATGAAAGCACCTCATCAGTACAGAGTAATCAGTGTCTCTTGCAGCTCAGCAAGTACAACATGGTCAAAGGTTTCTTGCCTAGCAAAGAAGCAATGATAGTTTTGATTGATTCAGGAGCTTCCTCGTCAATAATATGTGCCAGAACAGTAGAAGCATCCACATTTTTGTCCCAATTGACAAAAAGAGATGTCCCACCGCTCAAGTTTACTGTAGGCAATGGACAGGAAATATACACCAGCTACGCCATGGATGTCCCAATAACAATTGGCGGTGAATCATTCAACATTGAAGTCAGAGCAGTAGATAACCTAGGAGGTGTAGGCCTTATACTAGGAACTGAGTCATTAGCAGTACTAGACGCTAAATTGGACTTTAGAACACACCAATTGCATTTTAAATCTACCTCTGTAAATCTACATGTCTGCCACGACATCACTATCAAACCAGGTGCCACAAGCATTGCGCAAATCAAAGGACATATTCCTAGTTTCTTGAAAAACAGCGTGGCACTCATTAAGACAACTAAATTTGCATCACAGTATTCATGTTCCCAAATGATTGTCAAATTCAATAAGTGCATAGCAAATGTAATTATACATAATCCCACAAACAGGACCACAACATTGTATAAACACAAGCCATTTGCCACTTTATCATTTAGCGACCTAACCAATGTGTACACGCCCGTAGACAAACAAGGGCTATTGAAATTATGCACACCGACAACACAGCAATTAACAGACAAAGACAGTGACAATCAACCAGCCAACAGGGACAGCACTGCAGTGCAAAATCAATTAACCAGACAGCAGCTACGACAATTAAAGAAGGAACAGTATCCTCATTTGGAGGATTGTGATGTATGCTTAACTATGTATGACAAAGAAATTATTGACAGAGACATTGCCTACGACGATTGCGTCCTCCATCCTTCGGAACAAGGCGCTTTGAAAGAGCTCTTGCAGAAGTACAAGGGCGCCTTCAGTCTCCATGGTGAAGTCGGAGACACTGGTACGGAAGTCGACTTTGAATTAAATGACAAAACGCCCTTCTACATACGCCCTTTTACAGTGGCACAGGCAGAGAAGCCACTGATTGACAAGGAGCTACAGAAACTAGTCAAAATGGGAGTATTGACACCAGGACACTCGCAGTACTCCAGTCCAGTCATGCTAATCCGCAAGAAGGACACAGACGCTAAGCGTTTAGTCACAGATTTTCGATTCCTTAACCAGAAAATTATAAAACGAAGTCTGCCCTTCCCATTGTTGCGAGATGCCCTCCAAACCATCGGCCATGCACAGCCAACCGTGATTTCAGTTTTGGACCTCAAAGAAGCGTACCACAGCCTGTCGCTCACGCCGAAGGCTTCCCAATATTGTGGTATAACCTCGTACCACGGTGGTGCAAGTTTCAAATATCGCAAATTACCGATGGGCTTGGCCTTATCGCCAAGTGTTTATGTCAAATCATATTTCTGAGATATTGGCACCAGTTTATCATCATATGTGCTAACAAGGAATGTTTATATTATGACACCTATTGAGAATGAACACATGTCCCCCATGGTGGTCAAACCATTTGAAACCAAACATCAGAAAAGTAGCAAATATATGTAGTCGTGGGTGTACTCATTTTTACAACTCATAATTTGTAAACTAAGGCCTAATTTCAATTCAAGTGGCCACTTTTTTAATTTTTCAGTGTGAATTAGTTTAAGACAATGGTCGGATTAAAATAATCATGTACACGAGTCCATACACTGATGAGCTAACAATAGCCTAACATGTTATATTCAAATCTATAAAGTAACATAGCTAGAGGTAAGCAGCTTAAAATACACGTAGTCATGAAAGAAGCTGTTCAACTATTCCAACATAATTTCTTTTACAAATTATTCATCATAAGTCATGTATTTTTAACAGGAGTCCATACAATAATGAGCTGACATCATAAGTGTCACATCTTTAAAGTAATGTCGGTTGAGGTAAGCAGGCTTGAAATAGTCAAGAAAGAAGCTATTCAGCTTTTCCAACATTTCTTGCACAAATTGTTCATCATAGGGTACTTCAATGATCTTGATGTCCGGCAGTAGGGTATACACCACGAAGTGACACAATCTTCGCTCAGTCGCAAGCATTTGGCCTTGG
The DNA here is from genome assembly GCA_932294295.1 of Alitta virens. Classification (NCBI taxonomy): domain Eukaryota; kingdom Metazoa; phylum Annelida; class Polychaeta; order Phyllodocida; family Nereididae; genus Alitta; species Alitta virens. The sequence goes on from OW028582.1 coordinate 15,804,387, forward strand.
ACCTATAATAGAGACATTTTGTTAATGTTATCATTGGTCATAAGATATTGCGCAAGTTTCAAATAAATACAGACTAAAATGCGCTTCAAATACAAATATATTAATTAAAGAAAGAAATATCAAATACCTGAGCATAATAATCATGACAGCCAGCAAGTTTCAAGTTTTCTCCATTAGCTTCAAGGTATGGCACAGTTTGGGGGCTAATGGGCTTGTTTCGAGCAGTATAGTGGCATTTAACTTCCAACACAATATCTTCCCCCACTAGCCCATCAGGTGTAGAAGCTAAATAGGGTGTGTCCATACAGACAACAATTCCGCACGCCTTCACAAAAACATTCTTCATTTTTTCATATTTAAATATTGCTTTTGGTTCATTTCTTAAACCATGGTCTGTATATTTGCTAGTAAATTGTTTGCCATGGATAAGTTCTTGTGCTAAGTTCCGTTTGGCATCAGATGACACAGTTTTCAAGATTCTCCCAAAGCAAGAGGAGTGCATGCGATTTAGCCTTTCAGATCTCCACTTGGCATCATGATTGACAGTACTGGCTTCGATTTCATCAGCCTGCTCTGGTGTTATGCTTGTGATATTCATTTGTTTTAGGAAATGTTCAGATGGAAGGTCTTTAAAGTACTGATGATCATGGTCAAAAGCATACATGTTAGCTGAATGAATGGTTTGAAGCAATGGCATGTTGGATTTCTCAATACAGCAATAGTTGATGACTAAATTCTTCAGGTGGTCCGGATAAAACGGCATACTCCTGAACTCTGCAGGGCGAGGGTCAAAAATAGTTTCTTCTTTCCTCTGTTGGATATCGCTTGCTTTCACTGGGGACCCACAGTGAATCTTCTTCGGTCTGTGAAAGGTCTGAAGCTTGTCAGTACAACTTAATTCAAGAAGCGGATCTTTACCCTCTGATATGTCCACAAGCGCGAGCATGGTAGCTTGAATATGTTTGCAGTGGGCTGCTGGGCCCATACCAGCTGCACACTCACAGTTCGTTTCCAGAACTTCATTGCTTTTGTCCACCAGCAAGTGAACCACGTAAGTAACATTTCGCTTCATTTCAGCCCGGCATTGGCCCATGAAGCAGGTATTCTCTTCCCCGGCTTTGGCCGAACGTAAGTAGCGTAGGAACCTGAAAAAAAAAGTTGTAAATGACAAAATCATGTGGAACTAGGCCAGTGTGGGTACATCACCTGAATTCACACCTGAATTCACAGATAATATCTATCCACAGACCTGGAATATTTTGTATATTACGTACTGATGAAATTCCACGGTTCTTTTTATACCATATAATTTACAGAAAATCCTGTCATAACAATAACAATCTTTAATGACACAATTTGAAATTACATACCTTTCCTTGTATAAACGATTTCCAGATGACAGCGAACTGTCAACAGAATTGAAAAACATCACTGCCGAACTGTACTGCACACCCTTGGTATTTTTAGTAGTGGCATCTCGGAATTCTGTCAGAGATGGTACAGACATACTGTACACATCCTGATCATCAATCAGGTCACTGTGGCCAAAGTTATCATTTCGATCATAGGCTTCCAAACTGCAATAAAAAGCAAGCAACAATGAAAATTAAAATTTCAATGAGGGTGTAATAACAGTATCATAAATTTTTTCATTTTTTTCTATAACTATGCATTTTATTTATAGTACCATATATAAGGTAACAGGTCGATTCGTCACCGTGCAATTCGTCCCCGTGAAAATGGATTGTTCGTCATGTAGATTTGTCACTCGATATTGGTCGTTTCGTCACTGCTAGCTGGGTAGTGACGAACCATAAAAATAACTCTATTATCATTATATATACTATAAAATAAATTGCAATACTAATCAATTTATTATTTAATATTTGTGGAGTTGAACTGTTCATTAATATAATAATGAGGTGGGGGGGGGGGGGGTGTCCGGGGAGTAGGGCTGGCCGGCTGGTAGACAGCCGGTGCCTGTAATTAAACATTTGTTAAGGCTAAAATAAATGCCTTGATATTATTATAACTACGGGTGACGAATCGACCAATTTCGGATGACGAACCAACTTTTTCCGAGTGATGAATGGACCCGTTTTGGCGGGGACGAATTGCGCAGTGACGAATCGACTAGTAAGCATATATAGTATTCATAAATGCACATGACATTGATTATAAGGCCTGTCACTCATCAAATTCTTTGTAATCTTTAGTATCAAATACTACATTATGAATATGACACATGATTTAATGAACAATATGTACCTTTGAGTGCAAATTCATCACAAATTCATTTTCAAGTCCTTTGCTGTAGTGCCCCTAAATGAAAATATAAACGAACATCAAACAAGAAAATAACAAAAACACATAACAATCAAACTGTAAATTGTAAAATTAAGTAATATTAAATACAGAACCATGGATTAGTAAAAAATTCAAGGGTGATACAGCACTCAGCAGTGCAGTTGTTGTATTGCAACTGTCAAATTGACTCAAACACAGAATCATTACTGCAAATATAGGGTTTCTGGGTCACTTACCGCTCAACAAGTTCGCTTTTCCTCCCACCTCTCTTTGCCCCACGCTTCCTGCACTGTTCTTGCAGTTGTTTTAGGGTCCAAACTTCATATTTACTCTGTTTAGCTCCAGTATCCATCGTTTTAATCAAGTTCAACCTTCAAAATACGACACCGCTCCACCGCAGGACCGCTACAGTCGCAGCGCTACCTAGCGGGAATTTCGCCTCGCCACCTCATTGCACAACATGTACCAAGACAATCAAATTGGCCATCACTGTGGGGCTTACAAGCATGATAGAAATATAAATACATGTTGTGTATAAAATACAGCTTTAATAAATTCAAAGTTACTCATGAACAGTCATTGTTCAGAGATCAGAATAGTTCTGTACATTAACGCTAGGGGGAGTTCCCATGGTTACGTGGCTTTTATGATAATGAGCGAACGTCAGAGGACGCCATCTTGTATAGTGTAATGTCGGCCTGAATAAACTACATCATCCTCACATCGGCAAACTGTATTTATTGTCTGTCAACACAAGCAGATCCAAACATGGTGGCAGCGGTAAATTAAGGACTTATGGCACAATACAGACTCGTTTAGGAGTACCCCAGTGATTTCTCCTTGCCATACAGACGCCCGGAAATAGACGTTCTGCAGACATCAGTTCAAAATGGATAATGCTAATGCCAATGCCAATGGGGACAGTGCAGCAGCCAGGCCCAGGCCTGATCCACCTCGTTTCTCTGCCCCTCCACCCTTCTCCTTTAATCCCGAGGATTGGCCCCACTGGATTACTCGATTCAAGCGATACAGAAGAGCATGCAGACTTGATATGGAGGATGAAGATCGCCAAGTCGATTCACTCTTGTTTGCAATGGGTGAGGCAAGTGAGGAAATTTTTGAAAATTTGGAACTCACTGCAGTTGAAGCAGTTTCGTTTGATGCTGTAGTTCAGAAATTCGAGGATTATTATTTGCCAAAGAGGAAGAAAACATTTGAGAGACAGCGATTCTATGATGTTGTGCAAGGCGGTAAAACAGTGGAAGAATATGAACGTGAACTTCATTTAGCTGCAAAATACTGTGAGTTTGTTGACAAGCAAGATCAACTTTGTGACCAATTTATGCGTGGATTGGCAGACCTTGATTTGAAAGAAAGACTTTGTCTTCAAGATGATTTGACACTTGACAAAGTTGTTACTGCTGCGAAGCAGTCAGAAAGAGTCAAAAAGGAACTCCAAAATGACAAGGGTTCTAGTAAATCTGTAAATAAAGTACGTGTCCGTTCACACAAGTCAAACTCAAAGAAAGCACAAAAGTTTCAGAAGAAGAAATTGTCACATAGTGAAGGTTGTAAATTTCAAGAAAAAGACTACTCTGAGAAACGCAAGTCGCAAAGTGCAAGTGGTAGTTCTGACAAGTGTTCTCGGTGTGGACACCCACCACATGATGACAAGCGTTGTCCAGCAAGTGGAAGGACATGTTCCAAGTGCAACAGAAAGGGTCACTTCGCCCGCATGTGTTGGTTTGCAAGTAGTGGCAACAAAGTTCATGAAATGACAAAAGTGACAGTGACTTTGAACTTGATGCTGTGTACATTACTGAACTTGACACCATTAACCTCGATAATGCTCCTGTTATGGTGTCTGATGACTGCGCGCCATGGATAGAATCCCTCATGTTCTGCAACAGTCCAGTCTCGTTCAAAATTGACACCGGTGCAGACATAAGTGTTATCAGCAAATCTGTGTACCATGAACTTGAAAATCGCCCACCTCTAATGACCAACAAGACTGTACTAAATTCCCCTGGTGGTAGGCTACCGGTAGTTGGGAGTTTCATTGGTGATATTGTGAAAGGAGGCGAACAATACAAGTTTAGTGTGTTTGTAATTGACAGTAAGCTCAAGAACAATTTGCTCAGTCGCAGTGTTTCTCGTAAACTTGGACTCGTGTCCCGACACAAGTCTCGAGTTGATGAAGTGAATGATGATTCCAAAGTCCAAAAAGTGGATTCCAAAGTTCCAAAAGTTGGTCGGCTTCATGTTGATCCAGTACACATTCAGTTGAAGTAGGGTTCGGAACCCTATGCAGTGCACACTGCCAGGAATGTTGGTTTTCATATTCTGGGAAAAGTGGAAGATGAATTAAAGCGTATGACTGCAGATAGAATAATCAAGCCAATTGAGACACCGACGGACTGCTGTGCGGCCATGGTCCCAGTTGTTAAGAAAACAGGTCGTGTTAGAATTTGTGTCGACTTCAAACGTCTCAATCAGTGTGTCAAGAGACCTTACATAAACTTAACCAGTCTTGATGATGTCGCGCCAAAGCTGGTAGGAGCCAAATATTTCTCAACCCTTGATGCCAATAGTGGGTTCCACCAAGTTCCTCTGGATGATCAGAGCATGCCGCTGACGACGTTTATCACACCTTTTGGGAGGTATTGTTACCAGAAACTCCAAATGGGAATCAATATTGGGCCCGAGGTCTTTCAAATGCAAATGCAGAAAGTTCTGCATGGACTCATTGGGTGTGACGTCATAATGGATGATATTTTGGTGTGGGGTAGTACGCTCCAAGAACATGATCAACGTCTCGCTGCAGTCAGGATGCGAATTCAAGAGTCAGGATTAACCCTAAATGTGGACAAATGTCAGATCTGCCAGGAAGAAGTTGCTTTCTTTGGCCATCGTTTGAGTTCACAAGGCATCAACCCAAGTCCCGAGAAAATTGATGCAATCATGAACATGCCAACACCCAGGAATATTACCGAGTTACGTAGTTTGTGTGGTATGCTCAATTACTTGTCAAAGTTCACTCCACACTTAGCGTCAGTAATCAGGCCAGTAACTGAACTCTTGAAGTCAGGAATCAAGTATGCATGGACTAAGTCCCAGCAATCAGCATTTGACAATGCCAAGAAATTAATCAGTGATTTGCCCTCGTTGCAGTACTTTAGTCTGTCAAGACAAGTAGTAGTGAGTGCCGACGCTTCAAGTTACGGATTGGGCGCAGTGATTCTTCAACGTGACGGTGATTTGCTGCTGCCCATAGCATTCGCATCGCACACTCTCACAGACGCGGAACAACGGTATGCCCAGATAGAGAAGGAGTGCTTGGCGTCCGTGTGGGCATGTGAGAAATTCAAGAAGTATTTGGTAGGTCTAGCTGAATTTGAATTATGGACCGACCACAAGCCACTCGTTCCGTTAATCAACAAGAAAGCAATGGATCAAGCACCAATTCGATGCCAGAGACTACTCATTAGACTTCTCAGGTTCTCTCCAGTAGTTACTCACAAACCAGGGAAAGAACTAGTGATCGCGGATGCACTCTCACGCAATCCGAGGAAGTCTACTGACACTCAATTAGCAGATGAAGTTGAGTTATTTGTGGACAGTGTTATGGCACAGTTGCCAGTCACGCAAAACAGACTGTCAAAACTCCGAGATGCAACCGTTCATGACAGTGAAATGAATGACTTGATGAATTATGTCATGAATGGTTGGCCAGTTGTCAGTGCAATTGCACCAGCTCTTAAACTGTTCTATGAAGCACGTGATCAGCTATCCGTTGTTGATGGATTGCTTACTTTCCAGAATCGTCTTGTAGTGCCCAGAGGTCAGCGTTCTGAGATCTTAGCTCGCCTTCACGAGGCGCACCAGGGTTTTCGTAAGAGCTACGACAATGCAGAAAGATGTGTTTGGTGGCCCGGTCTTCGCGGAGAATTAAAGACTCTGTGTGAAACTTGTGAAAAATGTCTTGCTGCTAGGCCAGCACACCGTTCCGAACCACTGAGGCCAACAGTATTGCCAAACCGTCCATGGGAGAAAATTGGAGCGGATCTCTGTGTGCATAACAACAAGAACTATTTAGTGCTAATTGACTACTTCAGCCGATGGTTGGAAATCAAACACTTGCCTACAATCACCTCCCGTACAGTGATCAACAAATGTCGGCAAGTGTTTGCGACTCACGGAATCCCAGATGAATTCCACAGTGACAACGGCGCTCAATTTGTGTCCCAGGAATTCAAAGAGTTTGCTGAACATTATGGGTTCAGTCTCACAACAAGCAGCCCTTACTTCGCCCAAGCGAATGGTGAGGCCGAAAGTGCCGTCAAAATTGCAAAGCGCATTCTATCTACACCAGAACCAGACATCGCGCTGCTGATTTATCGCACTACTCCACACAGCACAACTGGAGTAGCACCCTCAGTTGCCCTAATGGGAAGAGCTCTCAACACAAGATTGCCAGTTCTTCCAACAGTCCTCTTGCCGCAGTCCCCGAATGATGCAGCTTTGCGAGCAAGAGATGCAGAGGTCAAAGCCAAATCCAAGATGAACTACGACCGGCACCACGGTGCTCGTACTTTGAAGCCACTGAATAGTGGTACGAAAGTATTTGTTTGAGGTAACGATAAATGGAGTAAACCAGGAGTGGTACTCAGTGGTGACACTAATCGCACGTATCTAGTGAACACTGACAGTGGTGTTCAAAGAAGAAATCGAGTTCATTTGCTCCCTGTACCAGAATCTGTTTCTGATGCACCACAGTCGATGGGTTTACCAGTGGAAACTCTTGTGGTCGCATTAACTCCGCAGAGCAATGCAACTCCTGTGCAGACCAGAGTCACAAGACTGTCTTCAGGTTGTACTATAAGGAAACCTACCCGTTACAGAGATGATTGACTCTTTATGACTGTACAAATGTTCAAGTGACCTTATATCAATCTGTTTGAAATTACTCAATTTTCAATATCTTTATTTGAATGTCATGAATTTTTGATGTTATCAGATAGCATTATTTCTTACAAATTGATGTTTAAATTTAAAGCATTATTCACATAATTTAGTACTTGGGTAACTCCCATGAAGTTCAAATGCTGTTCCAAGATTTAAGTGCAGTTATAATTTTGACATGTTTGTATAAAAATAATTGATTCCATAATCAATGTTCAAGCTTTAACTTTTAAGGGTTCTCAGTTGAAAGTTCATGTTGTACATGTAGCATTTTCCGCTAGCAGTTAACTGTGTTCTGTAAGGTTACAATTTATACAGTATAAGTTAAAATTAATAACAGTTCATGTTAGTAAGTAACAGTTCATGTTCATAAACAGTTAATGTTCTCTCAAAAGAAAAGGGGAGATGTTCAGAGATCAGAATAGTTCTGTACATTAACGCTAGGGGGAGTTCCCATGGTTACGTGGCTTTTATGATAATGAGCGAACGTTAGAGGACGCCATCTTGTATAGTGTAATGTCGGCCTGAATAAACTACATCATCCTCACATCGGCGAACTGTATTTATTGTCTGTCAACACAAGCAGATCCAAACAGTCATTAGCAAAAACATGTCTTGTATACTGGTAGAGTCTATATGATTATATCATATGTACAGCGTCTCAATGCAACTGCCTTGAAGCTTAGGTTTTATTGATAGTGGTAAGAACTTGCCTAAGCAGCTAATTAAGAGGGCTGCACTTTGAAGCCACTATCCATATCTATCTATCTATCTATCCATCTACCAGGCACTAAAGGCAGCTGGCCCTGAGATGAGATGATAGTCAGATGAGACGGCTAAATTGAAGTCAACAGCATGATTATCATTTCAAAAACAGGAAGGTATAGCGACATAATCTAATTACCAATCTGTAAGGCATTAAGCTGGTCCTGGACAGTTTTTTTCTCCAGTTGAATAATTGTTTTCAGAGCTTCCTTTGCATGTTCACTGTCCTTCAGAAGTTTGGTCAGTTCCGATTTCCAGATTTGCACCAGTTCATCATCAGCATATTTCACCTGAAAGTGATATCAATATTTAAGCATAATTTTAGATAATCTTGAGCAATTCAACTGTAATTCTTCAATCTTTACCCTCAGCGAACATGCCGTGATCCAGGGGCCCCGTTTCATTTCAAAATGTGGGGGGGACATATTGACCTTTATTCTGGACACCAACACTGGCAACAGTCAAATCGTTATGTTGGTACAAAAAAAGTGGGGGGGGGGGGGGACTTGTCCCCCTGTCCCCCCCCCCCCTAAAACGGGGCCCATGCCATGATCTGAATTATACATTTACCTACCTGAATCCAGTTTTTACTACTAGTATTAGTAATATTACAATTTAGTGAATGACCTATGTAATATGAGTCAATGCTGTTTGCAGACTTGTGTACATTTAGGACTACCTATATGTCGCATTAAATCTGCTCTTGATTGGGCCTAAATGAGGCCTGGGTGTTAAATATTTCATCGGTTCTTGCTTAGTATTATGTAACTAAGTCCTTGGGCTTGGCACCAGCATGGACTTTACGTCCATGGCACCAGTCAGTGTCAGTGTGAAAACACTGCAGTCTGTATCATGTACGACGCGTAGATATCTATATGTACATTTGTACAGTGACTGTCAAGTGTCAGTGTTTTCAGCCATCCACATTTAATCTATTCATTCTGTGTTTCTTGAATCACATGTGTGTGAGTACAATGGCTTACCTGTGCCGGCATATTTCCCGCAAATCGTCTGCTTCAGTCGCACGTGTGACCTAATTCATGGTAATTAGGTCAAAATGAAACGTCAGCCACCTGGCAACACAGCTCAACACACCCTCAGCAAAGGTATATATATATATATATATATATATATGATAATCTTCTATGCCTCAGCAACCTTCGTTTCCGCATTTCCCAGGAAGTGCATTGTAAGAACATACAAGGTAGAGTTCTATGTTATGTCTGTAATGTCTCTAACGATGGTGCCCTATTATGGTCAGGTTTTAATAGAGCTATCACTAAAAGTCTTTCACATATTACTGGTTCGGTGGTTCCTGATATCTATTTAGCATAATTATTACACAAATCATTTGAAAATAGCTTTGTTTACGTTAGAAAATACAGCTTGTCAAAACAAGTAACTTCAAATTGACAATAAAAGGACACTGGTGTCCAATTATGGTCACCCTTGTTTTATGTGAGCTTTTCTGCTAAAACAATAATTTCTCTGGTAAAACAGCTTCTGCTGTAAAAATATGAATTAAATTCTTAAAAGGAATTAAAGCAAGTTTTGTAAATTTACTTCTTCAGACTTTTAATGCATAGCAAAATAGAGATGTTTCAAACATGCAAGTTTGAAGAGAAATCCTGATGACAAACATGATTTTCATGCACTCTCAATTTTATGCTTATTTTTTAAACAAATCTGAACCAATGACCTTGCAAATTAAAAAAAAAAATCTCAAGTTAAAAAATGCTCCTGTTTCAATGGTGTAAAAATGCTCCTGTTTCAATGACGCCTGACAAACAACCTAAACTTAGGACATACAAACTTTTTAAAACTTTATACTCTATTGAACCATATCTACTTATCAACCTTCCAAAGAAAACTATCAATAACATAGCTAGGTTCAGATTGAGCTCACACAATCTCAAGATCGAAACTGGTAGGCATCAAACCCCTAAGGTACCTGTAGAGTAGTGAAGTAGAAGATGAAATTCATTATATCATAACTTGTAGCTCTAATAAATCGCTAAGGGACCAACTTTTTCAAAAAGCAAAAGATTTAATACCTGAGTTTGAAAATTCAAACACCTTTGAGAAATTTAAAGCATTGCTAACTTGTAGAGAACCTAAAGTTATACATGCATTAGGGGATTTCTTAAATAAAAGTATGTAAATAACACATGACTATGCAGTAGGAAATTCTCTTTGAAATTATTTTCTATTTTTAAAACAGACAAAATAATCTGTCCCTAGTAACCTGATAAAATAGAATGATAGCAGATCTCAAATGCAATGGGCTCCCAACACTACCCATCCCCAACCGCCCAAGGAAAGGTGACAATTCACTGGACATTTATTTTTCAGAAGATGATACATATCAGTATTAATTTAATAATTTTTATGGACACAGTGTGATGAGAGCAGGACTCTAATATTCTGGGACCAGATTTGTATATAATTGTATTGTGTTTTTCGTTTTATAATTTGAATCCCAAATCAGTATTATTTTTGTGTAGTATAGTTGTTTGATACGTGTAGTAAAGTTGTTTATCATGCTTATATGCTATGAAATAACCAGTAACACATGTGATATGTTTAGTACAGTTTTGTTATATGTTTTAAATGAATCTGTAATATGCTAGAAATGTGTAGTATAGTACTGTATATATGTCTATGAATTGTAAAAATGACGAATAGGTCAATACTGACCATACTGTCAATAAAAGTTTATATATAATGATGAAATGAGGGAGCATTAATTGTAACTGACCATATTAGGACCCCTGACCATAATAGGGCACCATACGTTATGTCTAGGGTGATCTTGCTGTGGAACTAGTGTCATTCCCGGGAGTTTAAATACAGTGCCTCAAAAAAGTGATGGGACAGACATGTATGGGGTTTATTTTTACTTTCTCTGTAGAAATGAACTTTCAAAAATTAAGACTTACTGTTTCAAGGTGTTCTGTTGAATGCTGTGAGAATGTTTTTTGTCTGTGTTATCCTTCCATGCACGATGAAGCACACAGTTGCACAAAAAGCGTTGAACCATGTCATATAGGACTAAAAAAAGTCTTGGGACACCTTAAGAATTAAGCCTTAATTGATTACTAGACACTAATCTGCTATTATGCTTTAAGCTAAATAATACATTTTAGGTCCAGGCTATCACCATAATGGACACTGAGTGAGGAGAGACTGTTTTTGGCTTTTTAGTTTCAATATATTAAAATTATTAGACTTCATGTCATTTCTGTAAGGATGCCAAGGAAACAATTGTGTTCAAAAATTTTAAACACAATAATAAGTCTAGAAAATGAAAAAATATGGCATTAGCAACATCTCTTAATTGTTAAAAGTTGCTAAAACCACTGTGCACAATGTCCTACAGAAGTTCAACCAAACTGGCAGCACAGCCAACCTTCCTAAATCAGTGCGTCCAGGGGCAACTTCAGCTACTGATGACCATGCCATAAGGTGGATGGTGGAGAAAACCCCCAAACTAACTGCCCCTGAGGTCAACCAAGCATTGAAGGATGCAGGAATAACCATCAGTGACCAAACCATAAGGAATAGGTTACATGATGCAGGGTTCATGGGACGTCGGGCACGCTGCAAACCCCTGATAAGTGCCAAGAACAGAAGAGCAAGGCTAGAATTCGCAAGGGCACATGTTGATAAACCCAAATCTTACTGGGGAAAGGTCCTGTGGACAGATGAAACTAAAATAAACATGTTTCAGTCGATGGCAATTGCACAATGTGGAGACCAAAGGACAAAGATGATGATCCAAGGTATACCAGTGTGATGGCCTGGGCATGTATTACTGCCAAAGGACCTGGTGACCTGGTCTTCATTGATGACATAACTGAAGATGGATCCAGCATAACGGATGGCAACACCTACAGGAAGATATTGAGCAAGTATATTGAGCCAAATGGGAAAAGTCTTGCTGGCAGGGGCTTAATTTTACAGTCTGACAACGACCCGAAACATACTGCAAAGGCTACCCAAGAGTTCATTGCCAAGAAAAAGTGGATAGTATTCAACTGGCCAAGTCAATCATCCGATCTGAACCCAATTGAGCACATCTTCTGTCTGTCTCCTGAAGAGGCAAATGCATTCAGAAAATCCAAAAAATAAGGCTAAACTGAAACAATTAGTTTTGAAGACTTGGAAAGACATTAAAGCGACATGTCATTATCCCTTTGGGAATAGTAGCTTTATTCAATTCATTAAACCGAACATTTTCCTGAAGATCATCCACTCTATGCCACGGTGTCTTGAAGCAGTCATTGAAAATAAAGGTTATGCTACAAAATATTGACTGACATTGATTTTGCATATGATAATCATGGGTGTCCCGACACTTTTTTGAAGTGATAAATCATCTGTCGGTTGTTTGTCACACTGTTGCAGATCAAATGATTACATAATTGTCACTTTTGCTTTAAAACTGTGTTCTACTATGTTAGATAAAGTCATCTTATAAGTATTAGTGTTCTAATGTCATTCTATGAAATGTGGCCAGTGATATTAGAGAAAATCTTGGACTTACCCATCATTTTTTTGAGGCACTGTATATGGAATTGAAGCTTGGGGGAAAATAAAGTTTCAATGATCTCAAATATAACACCACCATTTTCTGTAGGCCTAATTAATAAGTTTTATTATACATACCAGTATGCATGATTTGACATGCATGATACAGCTGCATTCGTTAAGTTTAATACACTAACAATATTCACAATGAAAAAATGGACACTTGTTCATATTTGCTCTTTCTGCACAAAAAGATAACTTCGTTAGTATTCCACCTTTTTAAGTTCATTGTATGCAGACATAACATTGTCTGGTACGTGTTGATGTATATGGAATCCAAGGGCTGGATAACCAATCACACGTTGCAAACATCCAACCATTTTGGAGATCACTTCACTCAAAGTTCCCACATCTGGAGTTGGATAATCTTCTAGTTTAATAGGAGGTGATGTCACAATAACCTTAACATTGTCTATGTTGCCTGGCCATTGTTTCATGACAGTTGCATAGACTCTTCTTTCCATGAAAGGCATCTGAACTATGATTATCTTGTTTGGTTCAATTCCATGGCTTCTCATTGCAGCATAGCTCATTGCTACATTCTGACCAGTGTTGCGTGACATATTCTCAACAATAATCCTCGACTCCTGCACACCAATATTTAATGCCACTGCCTTGAATGTTTCAGCTTCTGTTGTCCAAGACTCTAAAACAAAAAATGGAAAATACTGGCTAAAAACATTTCCATTAAATGTAATTTTTGGTATCTTCCTTTCATTTTGTAATTTACTTGAAATATAATACCAGAAATTAAGCTCCAGAATATGATGCTGAATATATAATACAAAACAATATTATGTTGATTAATGAACCAACCACATTCAGTGGATGTCTTCTGGTTGCCTATTACATCTAACATGTTTAGATTGTACTGCTTATAATTTAATTGAGGAAAAACGTGTGGTGTCATTTATTAATTAAGAAATGAAAACTTGCAAAATAAAATTATTGGATTAAGATAGTCCTTTGGATTCTGATTTGTAATTGTTGTGTGGGCAACCTGCTTAATATCTGAGTTATTAAGGAATGGAAGACTAATAGATGCATTGGTAAATGGTAGTAGGCAGTGATCACAGTAAGCACAGAATGTGTGGGAAAGCTGCCGGTCCTTGAGCAAGCCTGCCGGTCCTTCAGCAAACCTGCCGGTCCCTACCAGGCCATAACATTAGCCTTTTATTCAGACCTGCTGGTCCCCAGGACCGGGAAGTCATCAAACCTGTCGGTCCTGGCTTAAAGCTGCTGGTCAGGACCTACGAACCGGCTCTTATTTCGAACACTTGTAGTAAGCAATAAAAGCTATAAAATTAAAAGCACTGCATACCTGGTGTAGAATTACCCCTTGAGCCTGCCAAGACCAACCAATCAGCCCATCCTTGGAGGAAGAGTGCACTGGCATGCTCTGCAGTCCTGATGTCACAATTGCCAAAAACTATGATGGCATCACTCTGTAAGGAAAAGGCATTACATGACCTTCTAGATTAATATGCCATTATCAATGGATTTGCTGAGGTGTCATTTTCACCCTATGGTAGATTTTCTCTGACAATATAGCTCCTAAGATATATAACCTAAACAGGTGTTTTTTTTTTCTACTATATAAAATACACGTAAATAGAGGATTTCAACTGGTCATAATTAGGGATAAAAGAAAGCACAATCAATACAAGTATGTACATGCACATGAATCACTAATGCAATGACCTGTCTCGTGACTATAAACTGTACTTAACCTTTTCAAGTTGATGGTTCATAAGTAAATATTCCCAAATAGTCCTTGCATGACTGAGGTGTTCTTCTGTAACCTTACAATCAGCTCCATCACTCAACTCTCCCATGTGAGAAATGCTGTCTTTGCTGTGGATTTTTAATGCATCCATATCATACTATCAATAACTAAACGTCAATAGAAGTTTAACCACTTCAATGACATGCAGTAATGTATAGTTTCCTTGTATTCCTTGTATTAACATTTATATAATGTGACCGTTGACTAGCAGCAAGGTCAGTAACACGAGTCATGATCCCATATATATATGCTGGTGTTTTTATAGTAAATGTGGGTTTTGAGAATGAGTTCACATTTCACAACAATAGTGAGGCCTTGACACTCAGTTTTGGCTAACCTGGGAGCCCTGTTTTAGATTAAATGAGCTTTTCAGTTCAATGACTCACTGGTCATCATTATGATATCAATGAACTTGAAATGTCTCATCCCTTATATAAAACATTGTCAAGGCTTATGACTGCCATCATGGCTGAAAGTGCTTAACATATTTACTGCGCTGCAGCAAAACCCTCAGCAAATGCCAAAATAGCGCACAAGCATATGCGATAAAGATTGATAAATCCTCAGATTTGCCCTATGTATTGAAAAAGGATAGATTACTCTAAGTCAGAATTTAACCTGTTCTTCGTGTTTTGATCTTGTCAGGTACTTCAACTTAAGTAGGCTGACACTAGGAGTATAACTCCCGGCTGCTGCTGCAGAACTACATATAATGGGTAAATGCTGCAAATGCAG
Organism: Alitta virens; assembly: GCA_932294295.1. NCBI lineage: Eukaryota > Metazoa > Annelida > Polychaeta > Phyllodocida > Nereididae > Alitta > Alitta virens. The sequence goes on from OW028582.1 coordinate 15,819,532, forward strand.
CTGCAATGATATCAAGGAAATAGCAAGAACCTTGCTCCTATTGAAGTGATACGATGTCTTAGACTTTCCAAGAAATATCCAGCCCTTAGCTGAAGGAATAGCTACATCTACCACTAAATGTACTTGTTTTGTACTTTTTTGAAACATTTAAGTCATATTCTTGACAGTACACAGCATCAAAGTACTGGTAAAATCCTTCAGGCAAGATTTGGGCATCATGGTGGAGTCACTGTGTGATTGGCTGATGCTGCTGCTGCTGCTGCAAGCTATTTTAAGCACGAGATTTTGCGAGATGTAAACAACAAGCACATGGCTAGTTTGTCACTCACCACAGCTGCAATGTTTAGGAGCTTCTAGGGTTAGAGGGTAGCTCATTCCAAAGAAGAATGAAGTTATTGTTCTCTTTCTATCAATTCACACCCAAAGGTATCCCAGGCAAGTCACACAAAGTTTGGGTATTATCATAATTTATTCATATGGTCCATGTGGTCAGAGCTGTCAAACTAACAGAAACCATTAAATGGGCGTGTCTTCCATTCACAGTGTATGATATTTACTCATATGAATTGTGAAAACAGTTTACCTGTTCAGAATCACTTTTCATAGCTTCAACTAATGTATAATGAGTAAACAAAACCCTCATGGTTCATGGTGGTTGTATCCATTGCAATGGAATTTGGCTCTGCCTGGCTGTGTGGTCACGCGACTCCAGCAGAGTCCAGCCAAGTTTCAAATTAATTCGGTGTAAACCAAAATCACTATAGCCGATTTTAAGACTAAAATACTCATTATCAAATGGATGGACACATAGCAAAGTGGTTTCTGACAATACACATCCTTCACTATCATTCAGGGGTAAATTTAAAGAAACTCTCAGTTTGACCTAGATGTGAGACTTCATATCACTTTAAGAATTTTTGTGGGGGGTTTTTTTTCTTCTTGTTTATATGCACATTGTTGTAATCTAAAACTTTGTAGCACCACAACAACGAGGGGTTTAGGTTTTATAAACTTTGCTGGTTTTGCTGCAGGGTCCCAGCTACAGCAGCTGTGCAATTTCATTGCAGGGATCGAGGGGGCAGGAGTACTGCCCAAAATTTAACTTATGAGGCCTGGCTCAGGGCTCTTACAATGATCATGACGGTCAGACAAATTGCTGCAACATAAGATGCTGCCTCTGCAATGAAACGATCTGCTGTGTCTGCAAAAAACTGGCTGCAAATGCAACTACTGCATGGTGCCTCTGGATTTCACTGAGGGCCATATTCATAGAAATTTTGTGTGGAGGAGTGTTGACCTAAGTGTCTACATGCACCCCTTCATCTGTCCACTAATGACACTAGATAATGTCTGGACTGATTTGATAGCTGAGCTCCAAATACAGGAACTGGATACTGTGGATAGAGCTTCTGGTGATCTGAAAATCATCTGATCAGAAGCTTCAACATTGTCAATAAATGCCAATGTCATCCATCTGTTCCAATATTGTTTAAAATAATTGAAAATTAAAAAAAGAATCGAGGTAAAATATTTCAACATTTATACCAGTAATATTTAAGCCTACATTCTGGTTATACATTTATGTTAATCACAGTTACTACAATAATTCAATGGATTTATGCCATCATTTGTGTTGTTCTGAACAATTAGTTACAAAACGAGATTACCTTACATATCATGAATACTGACAAGATAACCTAACAACAACCCGAAATGCACCAATGCTTTTGATCACAGGATAAGTATTATATACACCCACAAAAATACAAAATATATAAGAAAATATATGTATATAATAACTAATATGTCCATTTAAAATGAGCCCAAACAGAAACACAGAACTGGGCAAATAATATAACTTGTGTTCAAATATTTTTTTTTTTTTTGGCAGGAATGCATTATGAATGACAGCAGTTCAAAATAATTCACAGAGACACATTCACATTACTTGGTGGCATCGTCAAATGACCGATCTGTCGGATTGTCGACATGATGCACATCGCCAATTAATGTCAAGTTCTAGCACTTCGAGAGGGATATTTTCACACTGCGTGTGGTAGAGAATGCCGCAAGAGTCACAAGCAACAAGATCATCCGATTTGTCTTTCGCATTAAATGGAGCTCGACATGAGCACACTAAAGCAACTTTCACATATGCAGGTGGAATACGTTCAACCAAATCCAGTAATGCAGAATTGCCTTCCTCACACAATGTTGGAAATGGCGTCATTTGGTCTTTCTCTAGGCACAACATCAAATGTGGTCTCAGTTGAGAAATGTCATAAACTACCTTTGTAGGATCTTCTCCCACAAGCAGGCTGGTGGCAAAAGCGAGTGCAAAAATTCCACAGTCTGTGCTGTTCTGTTGTTTCTGAATCGGCTGGACATGTACATGAAGATACTTCCCAGGCGGTTTCATGATACATGAAATCTGTTTCTGGATTGCTGGTTTGACGATTCCGTAGTACAAAGGGTCATAAAGTCGAACTTCCCCCGGTTTACAGCCAATGTTAGAAACACAGACCCAATGACAACTCAGATCATGCAAAATCTGAATAAACTTGCCTTCCTTACACTCTGAAAAATTATACACGGCCCCCAGAGAGGTATCCTCAAAACCTCCCATTTCGGGGAAATGTTTGTGCAACAGATTTTGCCCCAAATTAATGGCTTCATCTGACAACATTTCGCTTGACAAAATGTCTTCTTCAATCTGTTGAAAGTAACGAGGCTTGTGACGCTGGACATCAGCTGTTGTTGTTTTGGCTACCACGATCAAATCACTGTCATCATCGCCTCTGCAGGCTGCTTGCTCTGGCTTGCTTTGTGAATTTGCCCTCGCGCTTATATTATCCTTAGCGTCAATTTGTGATAATTCTTCTTCCAATGTCTCTATCAAAATGGGACTTGATAAACCAGAAAATTTTGGCGGATGTCCTTCATTGTTTCGCCTCTTTCGCGTGATACCAATATCTACACTATTTGAATCTTCTTGCGTCAGGTCAATACTGGGATCATTTGAATCTTCATCAAGCATCACAAAGTCACTCTCTTCTATCCACGTGTCTCTTCCGAAGTATGGTTCCTTTGTCGTGTCATCTACTTCAACAAGAACAACATCATCATCATCATCATCACTGTGTGTTTTTGCTGTGAAATCATATCTGCCATGATTATGCAAAACTGGGTCTCTCATGGAAGACAGTGACGAGTTTGTGAAAAACTGAGGCAAATCCTGTGCCACTGGTAATCCTTGTCGGAGGACCGGTTCTGCATTTCGACATCTCCAGCTCGATGACTGTAATGTACTCCTGGGCTTGTGAGTGGAGTCTCGGGTTATCTGTCGCAGAGATAGCGCTGGAGAAGTACTTCTGTGTGGAGATCCATGTAGTTTCAATGACTGCAGTCTCTGGTCTGTTGATTGAAGTGTACTTCGGTGTCTTTTAGTGATATCCTCATCTCCCATATTCTCATAATCCGAACTGTCATTCTCGTAATCCGATAAGCTGTTAGCTTCTGATTCTGGTGAGGCCTTCTTTCCTTTTCCATGAGCATTGTCCTTCGATGATATTCGGATTATTGGGATCTCAACGTAATTTTTTAACTTGCTATCCTCAGCCTCTGGCCTCAATCGCAGTGTGAGTTTGGCCTTGGGGAATGAACTGTTGTTGTTGTTGTTTTGATCAATGTTTCTGAAAGGTGCACCAACCTCTCTGTACTCCCCTTGTTGAAGGATGTCACACTGTCTCAACATACTCTGAGGTTTAATCCATACAGCAGGAGGGTTCAAAACACTGCCATTCACAGGTTGGGAGGTGAAATCCCGAAATCTGAGGTTCTTGTTACTCCCCATGTTGTTTTCCAAAACTTTGCCAACCAAAAAAAATCCTGGGCGATCCTAGCATTTCCTTTTGCAAGTTCCACTGTCGACTGTCCACCTCTTATGGAAACGAATGATTAGACATAGAACTTAGTGATAGTGTGAATCATTAGGATCTATGACAATGAGTAAGCGAAGTCCAAAAGTGACAGTCATATTAGTCATGGAGTTATCAGTCACCGATGACAAAATGACACAGTCGGATGGATTTCCCACTTTTAACCAATCAGAACGCACGAAGCTGAAAAATACCAGAATGATCGCGAAATATTCTCAAAGTATCCGACAGGTGTCGCCTGTGCATTGCAATTTTGTGCGCACCCTTCCGGATTTTACACAAAGCCTGAATAATTTAGCTTAAAAGCTCTTAAATCCCTTCGCTGGGCCGCTGCGACCAGATTCAGATGACCAAATAGATTATGTAGATGTTCCACTGGATGCTCTTGAAACAGCTGGACAAACTGACATTGCACATTCCACCGTCGTCGTGCTAAGGCATCTCCTATCAGGATCAAGAGATTCTTCAGCTGCACAGCCTGCAGGAGTTTCTCTTATCAGTGGAGCAACTTTGTTAAATTGCATCTTCTGAACAAATGACCAATGGCTAAAATGGAATAAAAATATGTAATCAAACTTCTATTTTTAAAAATCATCTTTGACACAATTTTTTTTATTTCAAATATGTTTTAAAAGGGTAGCCAGATCAGCTGAAGCTGTTTTACACCCTAGCCCTTTACATCAGTAAAAAACAATAAAATAATAAAATCCAATGATATCGATTTACTAATCAATGATATAACATACCTGGTATATACGTATAGAGTCTATTTATGTGATTAATAATTATGATTATGAATTCTACATAAATTAAAATTTTATGTGTGTTAAATTTGTTTTTCTTTCTGTCACTGTGCGTTGGCCAATACTTTTTGGCAATAGCCCAACTTTGAGATCAAATTCCGGACAAAATAATTGACAGTTAGGTAAGATCCTTTTCTGTTAGTATAGGCCTACACATGTGATAGTTTTGGACGTTTTTCTCTTTTCAGGCATCGGCCGACACCCCCAACTTTAAGATCAATTTTCATAAAATCTAAACATCATAGTCGACATAGAGACACTGTACATTTACTGTAGAACAATATAGTTGTTGAATTATCAAATATTATGTTATTCAGGCGAGTTACTACTGAATGAGAATTTTCTGAACACAAGACAGATTTCTGTCACTTTTATATATTTTGTTCATTTGCGTACTGAACTAACCCAAATATCGCTAATGAATTCTGTTTGTGCCACAGGCCATTCAGCCTCTCTCTGGGACTGGAAACGTCACAAATCTGCGCTGCTATGAGGTCATGTGACCTGCCATTCAATGAGCTTCAATGGCACCTAGCAACGCTGGTGTGGATGGTTGCTAAGGACCTGTGACTTGCAAGTTTTTTCAGTTGCCATGTTGCTAGGGGTCAACATTCAGCCTCTTTCAGGTTTGGAATCAAAGCGAGGTCAAAAAGCATCCCGTAGCAACGGGACTTACATGCACGTATCATAGCCAAATACAAACAGGTCAAATGAGGGCAAACATACAGCAATGATTATAAAAGGACCCACACTCCAGTGAGACCAAGAAAATTGGCCACGGCACGGTGAATGCTGAGTTCTTTTCAGTCAAAATGTGTACCACAACCATGGAACTACTTTTAAATTTTGACAAAATATTTCAGAAATTTTTCTAATAGGCGCCTATGGTGCTAGCATTTTGCAGCACTCAGCGCAGAACACACAGCACAGAGTAATAGTACCTATCTGTGCACCATTTGCAACTGTAGGTCGCAATAATTACTAATTCTGTCCATCGCAATTTATACACTTGAATAAGTCCCCCCCCCCCCCTAAGGTGCACATTTTTTCAGGACCCGCCCCTACTCGTTATGTCAGTCACAATAGGTCTGGTCTATTTTTGCATCCATCATGGTCTGGATTAAAACTTTGATTTAAATTTGCTGTTTATTTCGAATGGAAGTAATTTTGAAAAAAGCCATATGTCCTGAAAACATGCGCAACACCAGATTAACATATAAAATTAACACAAAACATTTCATATCTACATAATCACAATGATTTAATACTTAACATATTAGCTATGTAACTTGCTCGGGGTCATACTCTATGAGGGACATGTGACCTGCCATTCAGCCTTATTCTGAGTTGCATTCATGGGCCCTGGCAACACTGGTGTGAATGGTTGCTAAGGGGCTTTATCTCTGGTTGCAAGCACAGTTGTTAGGAGTCATGTGATCCACAGGCACAGTTGCCATGGTGCCACAGGACAAAATATAAAAATTACTGAGCAGGAAATCTACCACCAGGGGCACTAGCGTGGCTATAACCATAGCGCAATGGTGGAGTTTTTACGTGCGTTATACAGCGCAAATTGTTTCCGAATGCCGAATTTTCCAGATTGAGACACAGTTTATGTGATGAGAAATGTAGTGATTTAGGCAAGGGCCATGTCTTTACTACAATCCAGTATCAAATTGCGTGCAGCTGACGCCAGACATGACTTTTTCCCCGCAAAACGCAGACCGACCGCATCACTGGCCTTGCACATCTCGTATCCCTACCCACGTATTAACAATGATTAATTACATAGAATATCAATTTGATGCAAAAATAACTTAATAAAAGCCGAAATTCACTAATAATTGTATTATTTTTTTTTACCATAAATAATTCTGGTCTATTGTCACATTTCACATTTGCACCAATATTCATTCTTAAATTTTAATTTGCTGAGGTATGCTGCTGCAGCAGCCTATGTTATGTACTTTATCGAGGATTTGGGGGTCCCCACGTCACCACCACCCTGGCGGGTTCCATGGCAACAGCCAAGAAATTGCACCCTAGCGCCTTCGGAACAAACCCCCCCCCCCCTCTTTAGTGTGGCTTTACGTGAACAAACAGCTATCATTTTGACATTGTATCATTATTTTAATTTTCGGGTTTAGTGCAGTATATAGCGGACCCAAATTTATGCCCATATTTGGCTTTCAATCAGCATTGAAACTAAAAATAGTCAGTATTTTTGGCTTCCATTGAAACTGAAAAAAGTAAGTATTTTTTACCAAATGTTGTTGTGGCAAACAATAAGAATTACATATGTGTAGATAACGGTTGACAATGTTCTCGTCTCTTGCGCTCAAGCTGAGAAACGAGCAGATAAGCCCATTTTAAATTTGTGGGGGCTCAATTTATAAACAAATGCTGGATGGATGCCCTCATAAAATACTGATTTAGATTCTTTGGTGTATTATGAAACAAACTGAAGAGTTAGATTTTAAAATTATGTACAATAAATTACATCCAGCTAGTTTAACCATTTCTGACAAAAAATAGCTCTCATCTTGATGCCACCATTTTTATTTTACTGTGCAAGGCATTCTGGGTTGACATCATTGGCCTGTGATGACAGCACCATTGGCTCTAATGAGGTCACAATAATGAGTCTATTATTAATGACCGTTTACTCTGTGTCGTCACCTCACAGCCCAGCGACCTAATTATGTACATGTTTCGCTCATTTATCGTATAAATTAATGCCGGCAGCCATCTTGGTTCTGTTCTATTTAAAACGCTATCTCCTCCCTGAATAATCCTTTTACATCCTTCCCGCTTAGCCAGGACCTTCTACGCGTATTTCTCAAGGGAGCTAAGGTCCGGTTTCCTTCCTAAACCTAAATTTGTTGTTTTATTTTCCGTTATTAATTAAATTAAAAACCAGAAAGAGGCTGAGCCCCCTAACGACCATGCCTGTAAGGCTCTTGAATGAAACTCACAATGAGGCTGAATGGCAGGTCACATGACCTCACAGAGCAAAAGTGATCTTTTTGAACTTGACTGAATAGGGGTAGTGGCAACATTTGGTTTTTATACAAATGCATGTATTTACCTTCATATTGTTGCACTTTTAAGTTAAATGCGACTTGACAAGCCTTTGATAAATATTTTCATTACCAAAAATAAACTAGGTCCAATTGTAGTGGTAGTATGCAAAATCATTCATTGTGTAACAGTGTATTAAAGATTTACCCTGGTGGCAGATTGCCCATAATATTTCAATAGCTTGGTCCTCTCTGGTTCCCTGAGTGAATATCACTCAGGTTGGGTCTGGCGAGTTCTGTAATCTGATTGGCTGATATCTAGCATCCAAACATTGTGACGTCACTTTCCGATTGGCAGACCCGACCACAGGGTTTCTTACACCTAAATTTTCTCTCTCTCTATATATATATATATAATATAGACACAAGAAAAATGCGTAAGATACCCTGTGGACCCGACCTGTCTCCTTACTTGAGACAGGAACAAGCCAGAGCTTGGTCAGTCCCAAAAAAATAAAAATAACTGGAAAATTCAAAACCAGAAAGAGGCTGAATGGATGTAGCAACTGCCTGTGGGTAACATGACTTCCCTAACAACCATGATTGCAAGTCAAAGCTCCTTAGCAACCATTCGCACCATTGTTGCCAGGCCTTTTATAAATGAAACTCAGAACGAGGCTGAATAGCAGGTCACATGACCTCACCAACCTTGGTTGCTAAGTGATGTCACCATTTTCCCGCCATTTCCAGTTCCAGAAAGAGGCTGAATTGCTGTTTTATGTCCAAAATTACATGCTTTGTTTGTTTTAAATTGTGTAAGAGATAATATTTTTACATTTTTGTAGAACCTGTGGAATTCGGGAGTTCGGCAACAAAAGACTAAAGAGTGACAAAAATCTGACATTGTTTAGGAAATCCTTGTTCAGTTCCTATACTTGCCTGATTTGCACAATATTATAGAATCCCTGCGCCCCCCTCCCCCCAAAAAAAAATTAAGCTGGCAGAATCTCAAAGTTAGGGTGGCAGAAAACGTACAAATTAGTGACATAAAATGACAAGAAAAAAAGATACAAATAATAAAACCTTTGTGTAGAATTCAACTGTGCTAACGAAATTTGCTGTCTTAAACTTATTGCGTAAATCCATTTTATATAGCTAATTTCTTTACTTTAAGCAAGATGAGCTATACTGTATATATATTTATCGGTTCAAACTGCATGTGATGCATTCATTGTACATTGTTACGGAATTTGCTAGTATACAAAATTAATTAATCAATTTCTCTTAACATTTGCTTAAGTCTATCGTCTGGCTTATGGTATTAAAGGTCTAACAATGAAATTACAGAATAATTAGAGTTTACATAATATTGTCCTGACAAGCATGCAGGCAATTCAGAAAAATTGCCTAAACTAAATACACGAATCCATCTCTCTTGCATTTTTCAGAGATTTCTTAAGTCTATACTCAGACAAGTCAACTTTGGAGGAAGAATTTCCGGGTCAGTGACAGGCGAGGCCGAAATATAATTATATTTCACTGTATTCACTGCAATTCCGGATCAGTTGGCATGTCTGTATACTCAGCCTATACCTAGTTTAACCAATAATTTTGTAAACTAGCAAAGAATGTCTACCATTAGGCTCCTCGTACTCAAGTGTCTATGCTGAAGTAAGATCCCACCCATGAGGTAAATGTGTAACATGGGTGGACTCCTCACCTCATCAATCAACCCTCGATAGCAGCAAGAACTTGCCTCACAGGGCTGCACTTTCCATATATATCTATCTATCATTGCAGGCCATCAGGTTATTCACTGTAATCAAAGGAAAATAAATAAAAGCAATAAGTTTGGCAGTCCACTGTTTATTTAAATGTTTCCAAGTAAAATACGGAACTGAAAATTACTTGCAGTTATTGTACAATATTTTACTTGTCAGTATCACATAACGCATGTACATTGTAGTGTAACAGTGTTCACAAACAAAAACAATCATAGCCTATGTACAGGAAGGAGTACAAGCACCAACAAAATATTTCGCTCTTAGTTTACTGACTAAAAAAAAACTCCTCACCTTTCCATTTTTACAATATAGTTTTAATACATTTTTCAATAAATGAGACACATAATCACACATTGTTGCTCTAATGACTTAATTATAACAATATTGTACAATTATAAGTTTATAACAAAGAAGTTATCTGGGTATAACAAAGAAATAGATGATGTGACATAATGTTAACTCAAAATAAATTGAAAATGAATTGCTGATTAAACAACAGAAAATAATAGGTAACTGGTGGCTATGTAAGTGCTTTAATGATTAATTAATATATTGATCATGCAAATAGTTGCATGCATCAGTCTCTTAAATTTAACAGATTTTTGATAATAAAAATAACCGTTGCACCTAATTAAATGCACAATATGCGCAGCAAACTCAAAATACACTGTATAAAATTGTGGCTAACCACCCAGACCCCGTATCATAAATACAAATTTTTATGGTTATACAAACATTCTGCAAGAACACAGTGTACCTTGAAACGCCATGCTATTATATTTATTACTCAGATATACATTCTTGTATCTATCTTAGCAATAGTATAGTTGTATATTCGTTGTTGGTTAAAGTGCTGTGCAAGTCAGCAGGACCACTGGTACCACTATCGTTTACAAGAACGTTACAGTGAAAGAGTTGCTGATATGAACAAACTGCATAATATGGACAAGGTCGATGAGAAAAGTATCTTAATGAATAGACATTCAGCAGCTCAAGCAAGTTTTACTCAGGCCACTATGTCAACTCGCAGGCACAATCAGTTACCAAAAATGTTTACACCCATGTGCAATCTATCAAGGTTGAAGTTATCCCCATTTCACAGAGTCACATCATAGTCCAAGGCTGTATTCCGAAAGCGTCTCGATTTGCTTCATATTCGCATTCCTGATCCAACAAGCAACGAGTCCTCAGGAGCTGTAGCTTAAGCTTACATTTTTCAACCATGCCTCGATGTCAGAATATCATTTTAATTCCAGATTAAATCAATTTCCTTGGCAACACATTCAATAGCAAAGTACTTAAACGAGTCATCGGTCCAGTAAAGCTACCAACCAGAGGCAGTAGCTGCGACAGTCTTGAACAACCAATGGGTGCTTAAGGCTTTATCTTGTAAGTTAACATTATGACGTGACTCGTTTGTTTAATTTGCATTGACTGCAGGCGGCTGTTGTGGCACAAGAGATGAAAAGAAAGAAGTGAAGAAATTCCAGGCGACTTCAATACCACTCGGCTGAGGGGGTAAAGGGGGTACGACTGGTTCAGCAGCGTCCCCTAGTGGTGCATCATCTTCGCTGCTCGCTGCTTCTTCGCCACTTCCTTCTTCCGCCTGACAATAAGAGAACAAGATTCAAGGTGAAAACAATATTTATTATAGTGACATTCGCATATAAATACATTAATAAAAGCAAAAAATAATCAACATTCTATGCTCAGCCTGACAGGCCTATAAGTCACTCTTACATGAAGAACATCCCACACATCACATTTAAAGGGGTCACCTCAGAAACAAGAAGTTTTCTTCAGCATATGTTCAGCGTCAGTAGTGTGATATACCACGTACAAGAGATTTGTAGATTTGTAGTCCAAAAACTTTATCAGAGCTTGAATGTAAACTCTAAGGGTCTTTTATTTTTAGCTCCTAATTAAATCTTTGGTCTGCATACTGTGAATGAGCAATATGTTCAAAGAGTTCATTGCACAACAATCTGTGATATGCATAACTGACATTTTTATTAGTTATGTATCCATCACTTCTTAATATATTTATTTTTCATATCAGAGCATATGCTCAGACTTTAATCAGTTTCAAAGATGGCCTACAGATAACCTTTACATGCGTCATGTACATTAAATAACAGCTGTTAAAATTAAAAAATTTTCAATACATACACTTTGGTCCACTGGTGTAGGTTCTGGATTTGGTTGAGGCTGTTGTAGCTGTTGTGCTTCTTGTGCTGCTTCTTGTGCTGCTTCTTGTGCTGGTTGTTGTCTACGATCTGCAGCATTTCTGTTTAAGTTAAACCATCCACCTTGGAACCTATGGAGAAATTAATATACTCTTAATATCTATAATATTGTAACACAACAATAAAATCAATGGGTTACATTTATGAAATATGACAAGAGAATAACATAACTAGCTCAACATTTTTTGACAGATCCTGTTATGAACTAAATGGGACAGAGTCAGAGCTCTATATGACAGCAATTTCTCTTTTGTATGGTTTAGTTAGCAATACAGTATACAATGTACAAACTGAAATCGTAATTAGACCCGATATCGAAGCCATGACATCTTTTTAATTTTGACTCATGCAATCTGACTGAATGTTTTCTTGACTTGAATTATAGGTGTCTGCGTTCACTCTCACAACTATATAGTTAAAGTTGGTAGACAACAACACTATTACGGCAGGCACTGTTATGGATGAGAAGGGCTAATAATAAAGTGCATTAACGAGACAATCACCAATAACATTAATTACTTTTGACATGTGTATGAAGTAGAGATATGGTAAAAATATATACCATTATGGTAAAAATTTGTACTCACAAGTAAAAGAAGAGGAAGAAAGTTATGACGAGAATAAACCGGCTTGGGGTCGAGTAGAAGTAGACGATGCTAAGGAGCACAGAGAAGCGACTGAAGGTGTACAACCAATCCAGCCAGTCTCTCCGCCTCCCTTCCTCTCCATCCTCATCATCCATCCCGCCTCCTTGAGCGTTCATTCTGATTGGCTGATCCACTGGTCCCACCTCTGGTTGGGCAACTTCTGGCTGAGGGGGCACTGCAGGTTGTTGATGGTTCATTATGTTTGTGGGCGTGGCAGGAGGAGTGGGCACGGGTCCTTGGTACCTGTAATGATAACGAGGGTTAACATATCTTAGGGCTGTACTCACAATAATACAATTTGCCAATAATTTGTCAAAGAATAACTATATAATAAAAATTATCAAATGAAGAAATAAATAATTAAACCTTCTGCACATTGTTACAAGAAAACTTACGGCAAAAGTGCAGTATAGCGGACCCAAATTATTGACCATATTTAGTGAGCCTCGTTCCCAGGCCTATGACGTAAATTGCTTGAATTCAATGAGTGACGTCACAAACAAACGGCGGGGCTGAGGCAAGAACGCAGGTTAATGATAGTTTATTTTTATTATCTTGGGGGCTTCTGCCCCCAAACCCCTGCTACTTTACACAAATGTAATTCTTATTGTGTGCCACAACAAAATTTGGTCAAAAATAGTGATTATTTTCATGTTTCATGGATGCCAAATATGGTCAATAATTTGGGTCTGCTATACTGCACTAAACCCAAATTTACAGTTCCATTTCAATGTGTGTGTCGGGGGGGGGGGGGGGGTCGGACCTGATTTTCAGACATCCCTGCTCCTTCTATTTTCTACGATATTAGGAAAATATTGGTCAACCACTGCCCCCCCTCTTTTCCTCTTTTGGAGAACCCCCCCCCCCCCCCCTCCCCCCAGACAGGATTGGTAAAAATCATGATTTAGAATAAGAAAGAAAAAAAAAAGATATATTTTTTTTTTTAAATATTTAAATCAAATTTTTTTGAATGATGCAATTAGGGCTCAGGTACTGTCCAGCATTCCTTCTTAGACTTACTGAGCTGTGCTATTAAAATGAACAGAAATTTATTTGACAATTTGAGTTTTTGAAAAAAATCACGTACTCACATAAATCATATTTTGAGTCGTAAAAAATCTAGTTTTAAACTGAATAAACTAGTTAAATAAAAAAAAAATTCATTTTTGCCTTCAAGTCAAATCACACTTTAAATCATTGATTTAAATCGCTTCATTTAAATCGGCCAACCCTGCCCCCAGAGAATACACTCTCCCGAACTGTGGGGCATCTTAAAAAGGGCCATTTTTTCTAAGACTATGAGCACGTTGATGCCCCATTCTCATTGAACTTAATGAATAATGAAATTGGTGTTAAGGGCGATGTATGCATTGTGAATGAATTCTGCTGGTAATAAATAAGTTAAAAAATTCAAAAACTAACATCTGCAGGAAGTAGTTCATCTGTTGGGTGTAGACTTGTTGCATCCAGGCCATCTGTTCTGGAGTCATCGCCATCATTCCAGGGAAACCTCCGTACATCATTGGATTGGCACTGCAAAACCCAGCATATCATACAGCTCAAGATTTAATTGCTATTGAATTTGACTAAGTAATCCAGTGAGTGAAAGACACTAAACAAACATTAGTCACATTGAAACGATAAAATCTGAAGTCTTTACAGACATGACATGATACCATCTATTACACCGTAGTGACAAAAATATTAGGTCAGAGTAGTTCACCGGTCAAGATCAGATTTCAATTCCATGGAAGTATTCGCAGTGATGAATGAATGAATCGCCTTTTTGATTTTTAATTTTTACTTCATAAGTAGTTTTACAGTACTTTTCTTGCGACAAACAGTAAGCAATTTCCGGCTGATTTACTTACCCAAACCCAAACATTTGCTGCATAGCGTTGTAGTCCATGGGGGCCATGGGCAGTTGTTGGGTGGCAGGGACAGATTGTGGCACAGAAGGTTGTGGGAGGGGTTCAGGGTGACTTGTGTGCGTTTGAGGGGGATGCCGATGTCGTAAACCTTCACTATTTTCCTGAGCAGTTGAATTTGAAGGCACTGTGGTTTGTTTCATTTCCTGAAACAACAGAACTACCCATTAGTAAAAATATCAACATAAAATATTTCTGAGTAAGTCACTTATTACAGGGAATTATAGGGAAAGAAACTTTCAAACACATATTCCGTGATCACAATTTCACCACTTGTTCACCATAACAAATCATATCAGGGATTATCTAGTTACACTGAGGTCAAAGAACAGAAGTGCTGAATCAAACCAACAAAACAAAAAGGAAATTTTAATGAAGTGCACATAAATAAAAATTCACAAGGTTCTTATGAATATGAACATTTACTTACATTATGCATTTCAGAGGCCATATGGGCACAAACTAAATGTACTGTATGCGTTGTCTGATTCTGGTCATACTGAAATAAGAGCATATAAAACTAAATCAATACCATATGCCTTCATATTGACAATAGTATACAATATACAACCTAATTTTAGATATTGCAACATTTTTGCTCTAACGATAGTATTCATCATATCATAGTCCCTTAAAAGGTCCATACGTCAAAGTGAACTATTTGTCTTTGAATACCTGAATGTACAAAGTTCCCTGATGCTTTATTTATTTTTTTGGGTTCTCAGTTTTTTTATAGCTATTTGTTTTGTATCACTGGCCCCGTTAAAAATTCAGGAAGGAAATTATGACTGGTACATATAAGGGGTCGACCCTCAGGTCGTCCCATCCAAATACTCCCCACCATAATGTTGGAACCTAGATCTCCCAGTAAACCTGTGCGCATCATTATCTGCATTAATCATATCATTACCTGTCTTAACACGTCCTTCAGCATTTGGTGATCTAGTAATAGTTTCCCAGAATAAATTAATTTCTGTTGGTTTCTTGTCTGCAGAAAAAAAAGAGGCCTATGTCAGGTATATATTAACACAATAACATTTATAGGAAGTAACTTCAAAAAGTGAACATATATACTGTATGCTCAGCCATAGAACATTAATTCTTTAGTTGTATTGAATCTGTAGTTGCAATGATGTACACCATTAGAACAATATACTGAATAATTCAATGGGTTTACGTAGCACACAAACTGAAAGTACAATTCATTTATATACGTAGTCCATTAAATATTTACTTTTGTCAATCAATAGGCCACCACATGCATACAGTTCAGTTTGGTTTACAATAAAACTCTTTTCATAACGCTACTGTACACACACAGTGCATACTCACCGGTTTACTTGGATAGACGTTAGATAAATGTTCCTTCAACTTTCTAATTGTCCATTCTAAGCCACATTCAACTGTTAAGTCCTGAATTTTTTGGTTTGGTGCTTTGACAACCAAAGTCACTGGCATTTGCAAACTTAACCCATCCATTGCTTAAACAACAGTAACTACTATTATGCAGTAATATTTTACAGCTGCAAACATTCACTGACAGCTGTAGACATTCACTGACAACTAGGGGTCAGTGTCAGATTCCTTGGATGAGAAATCAACACGTAAATTCTTGTTAAAATTCCCCCAAAATACGTGACGGCAAATCTTGACACGAATTCAGCAGAAAAAGTTTCCGTTTCTACAGCTCTCAAGCGCGGCGTCTTCACTTCTGATGGAAATCCTGCACATGCGAACGTTCAACCTAACAGATACCAGTGATTTCCATGGCCAAACCATCCGACAAAATGTGACAATCAACCTATTGTTTTCATTCACGAAATTTCTCAACCTCGCCACCTCTTCCTTGATGACGTTTGGATCATGTGACCCACATCTGGTTTGGCGCACTCTCATTGGTCGATTTTGACAGGAAATGATGCAAACTTAAATTTATTTCTTAAAAGTTTATAAAATGTTTTAAAGTTTGTATATCAAGTATGGCTAGTTACATAAATTGAAAACGTTGTATATAATTTCTGAAAAGGAACTGATTTTACTTACACCGAAAGTGTTTGTTTACACCACGAAATAAACCGAATGTTACCGATAATGCACGTGGGTTACATAAACTCAAAACTGACAACATGGCAGGGAGGAGGGTCGTCCGTCAAGATAACAGTGTTAATGACTTCATGCATCAACTTAAAAGTGGAGAAATCTCAGCGGAAGAATATTTTGGACTGTATCTTTCTGTTAATGGAAACGATGAGTCTTTTTTGACGTTCGGGACGAACGTGGCTTCCCTAAAAGTCCCCAACCCAGTGTTATACAACTCACTGATGAGCATTTATGCAATGTATTTTGGTGAAATCCTAGGAACACAGTCTAGTGAATTTGTAGAGGCTGCACCAAAATGTGAACTAGATGAAGAATTGGATTTTGCATTGGCTGTCAATAAATCTTTGAACCAATTTCAAGGGGGATCTGACATTTATGAACCAGAAGGTGACTTCTCCTATGGTAGCAACTTCCATGATGGTCTTAAAAATTCTTCATCTCCAACTCACTCACAAACTTTGCCAAATTCAAAGGCCAAAGAAGTTAAAGCTACAAACTATGGAAATGTAGTTGGCAATTTAAAGTCCAACGAGCCTCCTGCTTCAGACACAAACCGTGCAAAAAGGAAAAAGAAAAAGAAGAAAATTGAAAGGCCACTATTGTCTAAACCTGTGATAGTGTGGTTCCGCAGAGACATCCGAGTCTATGACAATGAAGCACTACTTGGAGCGGCCCTGAGTAATGCTCCAGTCGTTCCAGTATTTGTTTGGTCTGAGCTAGAAGAAGGTCCGCTCGCTGCTGGAGGTGCCACTAAAGTCTGGCTTCATGAGGCTCTGAAATCCTTCAACAATTATCTGAATCTCAAAATTGACAGTCACATTGTGTATAGGAAAACAGATTCATGCCTTGATACAATTCTTGATCTGGTGAAATACACTGGAGCTGATTCAGTTGTTTGGAATGACTTGTATGAACCATATCTAAAAAGAAGAGACGACAAAATTGCAAATGCACTTCAGAAGAAAGGAGTTGAAGTGAAGAGATACCATTCATACTTGTTGTACGCTCCTGAAAATATCAACACTGAAACTATTGGGATGCGAGGAATAGGTATAGCTACATGTGTATACTTAATTAAATTAATTAATTAATGACATTTTATGTGTATTTCATCTACTTATGTGTGCAAATTTAACATTAATCGTTTGTATCATGCTCTTCCCAGTACAGTTAATTCTTTACATCTACTGACATGCATAGTTATTTTTGTAGGTTCAGTAACTCATTTCATGGAATGCTGTCGTCGTTCGAAAGTTGCTCCATTTGGTCAACCAGTTGATGCGCCACCCTCTCTGCCTCTTCCGTCCTGTTGGCCAGATTCTGATTCTTTGGCGTCTCTGGAGTTAGCCAAGATGCCAAGGAAAAAAAATGGAACAGTGGTAATAAAAATCTTTATGGCCCCCAATAAACGTTTGTGAATTGCATGCCAATTAAGTAACTGAATTACATGTTGGTCAATAAGATAGAACACATCCATCAAACAATGTCCATTGAATATTGCCATTTTGCCAGTGGATGTCATAAGATATGCACTTTCAAACTTCAGATCAATTGGGCAGCTCCAATAATAGAAGAATGGGATTTCAGTGAAGACGGTGGTTATGAAGCCCTCCAGTTGTTTCTCTCCGAAGGTATGTAGACTATTATGCGTGTCTGATTCAATGCTGATTTGGCTCATATTGATGTCGTACAGTGTCACTATTGTTCGGAAAAAGTAACCATCTGGAATCATCAATGGTTTTGAAGGTATCAAGAATTACGAAAAGGAGTCAGGGAGAAGCGATCAATTGAACACTTGTCGAATATCTCCATACCTCCACTTCGGTCAGATTAGTCCACGCCAGATCTTGTCAGAGGCTAAACACGGCAAGTCTCCAAAATTTCTGAGAAAGCTTGCATGGAGAGATCTCTCCTACTTTTTACTCAGCCGTTTTCCAGAGATGAACTTCAAACCAATGAGACCACATTACAAGGTAATTGGGCAATACATATTAATAGGTTATACTAATTATATGTTATGGCGCAAAATTCTGCTTATCATTATTCCTGCCAATGGTAGCTTAATGATCTGATCAACTCAACTGAGTAGCATCAGGTTGTAATATCAAGAGTCAACTGCCTGAGACATAACTGCTCATTTTTTTCAGCATCAGAAGTGGAGTAACGATCAATCTCACTTGAAAGCATGGCAAAGGGGCAACACAGGCTACCCACTTGTCGATGCTTCAATGCGACAACTCTGGCTTACGGGGTGGATGAACAATTACATGCGACATGTGGTGGCTTCCTTCTTGATATCCTATCTTAGACTCCATTGGATTCATGGATATGAATGGTTTCAGGTACAGTGTATGTTGAGGAACTCAAAAATAAGACTCAGCGCATTATTAGGAAGCCATGATACCCGATTTTCTGTTCTTTTTTCAGGACACCCTGGTTGATGCGGATGTAGCCATTAATGCGATGATGTGGCAGAATGGAGGCATGAGTGGACTGGACCAGTGGAACTTTGTCATGCACCCTGTGGATGCTGCAATGACCTGTGACCCAAAAGGTGACTTCGTCCGGAAGTGGGTCCCAGAACTGGCTGATCTTCCCGAGGAGTTCATTCACTCTCCATGGAAATGTCCTCCTTCCATATTGCGGCGAGCTGGAGTTTCTCTCGGTAAATAATATTTGTGTACATCAAATTTTGCCTGGTTTCATTTCCGTTTTTGTGTTGTTTCGATTGGATGATGTCCTCAGTTGCTGTTTGTGCACTTTCCAGGGCTCAATTATTCAAACAGGATCATCACTGACTTAGAAACTTCACGTGAACAATCGTTGAAGGATGTCACCGAAGTGCGTCAGAGATTTGGTCAAGATTGGGTGGACCGCATCACTGGAAATGACCTTGTACCTCTTCCAAATGGAATAAAAATTCCAGTCATCACTCGGAAAGAATTCAAGTACAAAACAGCATTCCCTGAGTCAAGGGAAAACCCTCATACTGCTGTTTTGAGAGGATATAGATCAAGGAAAAGGGATGAACAAATTGCCTTCGAGAACAAAGTTGATTTTCTCGCAAGCACTATGAACGAATGCGTGTTGCGTAATGAAAGACAGGAACGGACACAGAAAATGTCCTCCTTTGTTTACTCATGAGGTGACACTCAACCATTAGGTGGGAATAACAGATGACTATGAACATACTTCACACAGTATTATTTCCTCAGTCAGTATAGACAGTCTTTAAATTAAATATTTATGGTATAAGGACAGCTCAAACCACCCAGTTCTGAGTTCACAACATGCAACTGTGCTGGAATATATCCGGGATTCGTCATAAATAAAATACTTAAAATACCACAACAGGTCTTATTTTCCTATGTCATTATGGAATCAGAACTAAAACAAATAACTCCTGAAAAAAATATTTTATTTAATATTTATAGAATATATGTTTAGATATCATAACCACATTTTATTAAAGGCTATTCACTTTTAAATGGAACAGCCCTAATTAAATGACCTTAAATGATGACAGAAATTCAAGGACACAAATAACATTGCTTTTTGCTTGACTACTGTCACCTATACTACAGAACCCTAGATTAACATGATTAAATTTGCCAATCACAATTCTAAGAACGGCATTTATAAGAGTATCACCTGTGCACATGGTGCACCCATCAGTTGCTTTCCAATTAGATACTAGCACATTCATAGGCTTAAACATAATTTGTGAAATCCTTGATCTAAATGATGAACCCTACAAGATTGCCAAAGATCTATGTGTCAATTAAAACCAGCCTCAACAGAAAGTTGAACCTGTGATACTTCACAAAGACTTGGCACAACTATCACTCAAGTTGTAGAAGTCTTTAACGGCACATTACAAATCCATCTTCCATGCAATGACAGAGCTCTACATGAACATAGTTATCAAATATATAAATTCCTCAGCTTAAAATAAATGATACACACCTCCAACTGTAACGATATATATTTCCAACAAAAGGATCAGATATCTTTAATATCCACAAATATAACGGAAGCGGGTATCAATAAATTGGTGTGAACTTGGCAGTATATGGTGAATATCAATTCAAAAATACAACTTAAGTACAAGAAGGTACAAATTAATATTGTAGCCAATAGATCATAAAAGATAATACAAAAACAACACTGAAAAAGTAAAAAAAATATTGCAAGTTTCACCTTGGAAAGCTTATCGTCTTTGCTGACACGAATGGATATAAAATGACAGCAAAGAGGAATAACAATGAGGAAGATATTCGACTGTCAGTGACGACAACAAGGCTGATTAAATTTAACAATGGCCATTATCCAACATATTTAAAACTTTTTTTGCATGGCTGATAGAATCCAGTTTTAACCTATTAGTATAAATTAATCTAGTTTCTTCATCTCAAAGAAATTGTTATAGCTCAGCATATGGGCTTATGAAATTCTTACACTAGCCGGTTGAAAATAGAAACTTTTCCTTGTCTTATAGAGACTACTTTTTTTAGTGTCGACTACACAGGCAGTGAGTTAGCCTGAGATACTGAGCCGTTCACTTAAGTGCATTTTTTTTTTATTATAGGTAATTTTTTTGGGGGGCTAGTTCATTGCATAGGCTGAGTTGGTGCAACACATATAAATGAACGGGGACAAAAATCACCGATAACTTTGTTAATATTCAACGGTGAACCATATAATTGGGTATGTATTCCGTTGTATTTTTATCACGTGACAAAAATTGGTTTTGACATGATTTGAAAATTTACCTCAATACATTTAATTACAAAGAATGCATTACTACAAAGACAAACCAGGATGGAATAAAATTTAAGTCACACAGCCACATTAAACTTCAATTTTTACAACTTTTAAACTATTTGAGCAGTCTTCCTGAAGTCTGCTGGACGAACGGACCTGACCGGCCAAATTTCATTCAGTCCGGCCTAAGACAACATATTTTACAATGGTATTTCATAAAGACATGGGCTCATTTTGACATTCAGTCAGGCGAAGGACAGTTGAACTTTGGGCAGACTGTTTCGAGTACATCTCATTCAGTTATAGCCATAACACTTGAATTAATCTACAGGCAGGCATTTCAAATGCCTTGCTTTTGTATAATTTTTGGTGGAAAAAAAAAACCATCACCGAGATCTGGGTGCTACAAGGGATGTTCAGAATATAATTCTTTAAATTTACTCGACAAAATAAATTATCACAGCCTTTCCATTTATGCCAGTTGGAATGTTCATCATATAAGAATTTATAGTTGTCAAAAACATAATGATCAATACCAGTAGTTCCCATTAGGCATTTTGTAATGAGAACACGACACCTTAATATACATCTCATAACAACTGTGTACTCAAGAAGAAGACAAAGTACAAAACACTAACAGGTTTAATGCAGTACAGCGGACCCAAATTTATGCCCATATTTGGCGTCCATTAAAAATTAAATTTTTATCATATTTCACAAGTTTGAAGTTCTAGCACAACTGAAATAACATTTGGTGTAGAAAATAAACCGTGAAGATAAAAACCGCCGTCATAACTACATTAGTTTGTGATGTCATTCATTGATTTCAAGCATTTTTACGTAATGGGCCTGGCAATGAGGCTCATTAAATATGGTCATAAATCTGGGTCCGCTATACTGCACTTTTTCCAAACTAACAAACAACTTTTGAACAATTCACAGAAGATCATACATGTGCTCTTTCCAATAGAAATACATCAGAAATCCTTTCAACTGTCAAACACACTTGCTGCAATTGCTAGTGTAAAAGTTACATTTAATTTATCAGCACACGAAAAACACAAGAAAAATAGCCAATGTTCTTGGTCCATTATTCACAAAACAACAGCAAATTATAAAGAGATATGTACAGAGTATTGCACCAGTGGTTGTGTATATAAGCTGATCATTATGTCACTTCCTATCAATGTAATGCACATGTGGATTGGACAAATATTTGCCTAGGTTGGTGCGTAACATTTTCAAGTTTCAGTTTTTAGTTCCTGCAGTATGTTTCTGCGGCAGTGAGCTTTCATCTACCCTGTCCTGGCTACTTATTTTGAAGGTTATCTATATCATTCTACCCCGTTGATTACTATCAGCTAATAGCTATTTCCAAAAAAAAAAACACCTACTGTTTACATGAGTTCAATCTTACACTAAACCGATTTTGGTTTTAATAAACTTCCACCAAATAACAGATTAAATCGAAAATTCTCATTTTGAAGAATATTAATAATAACTTTGTAATTATCAGTGATCATGATACCCAATTGCACCTGTTACCATAACAACAGCATGCAGTGTAACAACATTTCATAAACGTTCGACTTTGTAGATTCAAGTGTTTCAAAGTAGGAAAATGTGAGAGAACACCATGTTGGGTTTCCTAAACTCTCATTTTCACAGCATATTAACGTTGATATGACATCTCTCACGATGAATATGTCTGAGTAAACCGTGCTTCTATTCAACGACAGTCACGGATGTAATAAGCGTAGATTAAAGAGCATATTTTCAGCTACTGCAAAGCAGCTTTTTTCATAGTCAGAGCAGGTCCTCTTCCACGATAGCGATATACTTGTAACAAAATGAGTATGTCCAGTCCCACTTGCATAGTGCCACAGATGTAGAACTGCGCAGGTGCGGAACGAACTATGAAGTAAACTGTCTTAAAAACATCTCCAAGAGTCCAGGACAAGACCATCAACAAACTGCAATGATAAAAAAAATATATATACTCAAATAATAAAATAAAATGGCTGTAGTCTGAATTATTCAATGTTGAACATTTAATTCCAACCCTGTCCTTAGTGGTGTTCAAAATAAGGGTTTTACAACTGGTTGTCCTTCAGACATAATAACTGTGTAATTTGTATACTTGCAATACAACAAAATCATAATCAACTTTGGGTTGTCTGGTACCTAGTTTGTTTGGTTCCGACAACCAGAAACCACTTATTTCAAACCCTGCTTAGGTACCAAATAACATTTCTTATAATCATGAGTCAGTAAGTGTCATGTCATATCCATATGATTTTTATAATCAAGCATTAACTGCAAAACATTCATAAATGTGGTAACTCAGTTGTTCACTTGTAAGAGTGTAAGACAAAGGCAATGACGAAAAAAAACACATTCAAAGTTTGTGTAAGAATATTTTATGAAGTCTTTCACAAGATCTGGGTGTTATTTGGAAGATGAAGTGACACCACTTAAGGGCTGTTCTATTTTAAAAAGAGGGAGGGGGGGGGGGCTGGACCCCCTCCCCCACGTATTCAAAACTTTTCTGGTCCATCCCCCCCCCCCCCCTTTTTAAATGGAACAGCCCTAAACAAATCTGTGATTACAAATGCATTGTACTTACCTCATGCCCTGTGTAGACTTATTTTTGAAGTTACGATAAAACTGTGGAGCACCTAACATGGCCTCGAAGAAGACTGCTAAAAAGCCCAGGGTCTCAATGAAGACAGGGCTGTCCAACAGCAGATATGTGAGCACTCCAGTGGTCAAGCTTATGACCCCGATGCACTGCAGGTAGCTCTCGAAGTCTGTCCACTTCCAAAAGTGTGACCATTCAAAATCTGCAAACAACAGAAGTATACAAGAGTTCGAAATGGTTCCGTAAATGTTGTATTTGCACTTAAATCTTTCTAAACTGTACCATGTCATGCAAGAGAATGTGAGGTCAAATCAAGGTCAGCAAAGCCCAACTTAAATACAAATACTACATGTATGTAGAACACGGTCATGCATAGCTGCAGAATTATGGTAGATACATGCAAATATATACTAATAACAATATGCTGAGTATTGTACACTCACTGTAGTCCCTTTTGCTAACAGCCAGCCACCTGTGAACGCCAAACAGTTACTGAGCAATCTAAACCTGTGGGTAAGAATATGTCTCGCATTCCTTTGCACATTCTAACCATACTTGAACCACAGCGAGTAAGCAACCGCTTTTATTGAGCTCATGTGGCCCTCTGCCTCGAAACAAGGGCAACTTTAATAGAGACCTTCGAGTGTTCAGTGCAGTGATATGTTTGTGTAGAAGCCACTTAATGTTGATCTGAAATACTACTTTCCTAAATTGTACCTCGACTCTTACTTTGAAAGGTCAATTGCGCACCAGTGTCTTTAGAAATGACACTGTGTCATCATGCTTACAAAATACATACCGAATATTAAAACTGCCTAAAATGTTAATATTTAATTTTGGTCGGCCATCAGCAGCAGAGCGAAAACATTGGTCACCTTTGACGAGTATACCATTTTTACTATAGCGTCTGGTCTTGAGGCCACTTCACTGATTAAGACAACTTCGGAAAAAGTACAGTATAGCAGACCCAAATTATTGACCTTATTTAGCGAGCCTCGTTGCCCGGCCTATAACGTAAAATGCTTGAATTCAAACGGCGGTGGTGAGGCAAGAACGCAGTTTATCATAGTTTATTTTTTGACTACTCTGGCTAATCTATTGTTATTGTCTCCAAGATTGTAATTGAGTACAAAATCGGGATTATTTTCATATTTCATGGACGCCAAATATGGGCATGAATTTGGGTCCGCTATACTGCACTAAACCCACAACTTCTTATTCAAAGACAAAATTTAAGCACAATGTGTACATTTATTCAATAGCTTTACCCATACAATTTTCCTGATATAAACCTTTCCCTGAAAGTGCACCAGATAAATAAAACTGTTAAATATTTGTTTTCCAAAAAAAAATAGTGATGAAAGCCTCACACAGGTGATCTACTTGACATTAACCCTTCCGAGAACACTTTCTCCTTATGATGATATGTATGCTATTTGAGGAATAAACTCTACCCAATGTAAATTATGGAGTATATAAAAGAAAAATCAACAAAAAAAGAACATATAAATATCAAAGACAAGCCTCTGAAGCAAACATCAACATATAGCCCCTTAGGGTGAACATTTGGACTCATACCTCAGCATATTATTAAAATGTCAATAATATTTATCATTCAAAAATTCAAGGAAGGCCAACACACAATAAGGAAGAGATATGCATTGTGAACGTAGACATGCATAGTTGTTGGTCAAAGCAAACATGCCAATACTGCAGAAAAATTAAAAAAAAACAATTGAGATGCCATAAACATGAACTTCGGAAAACCAGAAAAGCACAGAGATACCCTGGTAGGACAAACACACCAGTGTACCCTTCGCAATATTTAACTTGATCTTGACCTGGGAATATGTGGCGGGGCTTAGCTCAGTAATAGGGTCCCAGGTTCAATTCCCCAGTCGAGGCCTAAGTTGGATGGCTGTTTCATCCATCATCTCATTGCCATGCTCAAAATAAAAGCCCTAATCCACCCACCAGCCCACCAACCCACTCCCAGTTCTCACCAGCAATGCAGTAGCAGTCTTACCAACAATGTAGAAGGAAAATTTGTAAGTATATCTAGGCAACTTTAGTTGGTCATAAATTCACAGTATAGTATTATTAATTTAAACTAGTCATCGTTAATCATCATCTAAAGCCTAAACACTGCTAGAGATCCTAAATATCAATCATGCAAATAAATGGGAAGACTGGTAAGACAGGGATTTTCTAGCAAATTAAATTTCAGTTGTTGGGATGAACAATGGTGGGCTAAAGGAAAGGTCAACATCAGAAATATTGTGAAGGATGTCATAATATAATGGAAACACATCATGCTTAACGCCACCATCAGAACCATTCTAACCTGCCATATTAAAATGGCACTCGTGAAAACCCAGTCATGACCATTAATACGCAGCCGTTTTGTGCGGTTTATAAGGGTTATTTCTTGGTTATATCTAGGAATATTTATTGCATTTTATCTCCAAATATTCCTAGGTTATACGTGTTATATTAGTTATTAGTAAGCAGACCAAATCAACACCCAAGCAAAGCAGATAGATAGTATGAAGCAGCAGAACAAACGAAGCAGGAATTAGTCTTGTCAACTAACTACATACCTAAGAATCGTCTCTGCGGACCACCTAATCTCAGTCCCGCTTTGGACTCTACTCTGTAGGCTGAGTTAGAATTAGAATGTCTTCGCCCATCTAGCAGTGAGTCATCCACACTTGACATAGAAGCAGAGTCTGTTCCAAAGCCAGTTTGCAAATAAAAACATTATCCAGAATTGTTTTCAGGAAATTTCAGCTCGAAGGCTGTTGTGATCGGCAAGTTAACAAATAACAGCTGCTTGCACCGAGTTAATGTTATGTAAAATATTAGGTTATGAAATAGACGGTGGCTGAAAGGAAAGGAATTTTTTTTTTTTGTACAGGTGGGTCACTACTGGAAAGCGAAGCATTCGTAATTAAAAAATGTGTAATATAACTGGCTATATTCCTGCTTGTTGTGAAATGCAACTTTAGACAGGTGAGCAGTGCTCATATCAGAGAAAAAAAAAACCTTGCAAGTGAAGCACTTGATAATAACTGGTTGACTCAATAGAGCATTAGAGGATTTTGACATCATTCGTCGATGTACTTCACAGGCAGCAACACCGGTACAAGGGGCACTTGCTGTGATGTCACAGGCTGCTGTGACGTCACCAAAGACTAATGATTTATGACATCACCAAGTATTGTGCATTGGTGATGTCATGTATTGTATTATTTGGTTTGCACCGAGTGCCTCCTGGTGAGACATAATCATGCCTTCTCCACTGGAGAGCAATCTTGTGACGTCACAAATGTGAAAGTCCTCTATTTGTCCATCAGGCGACTTACAAATGAGGTGGAATCATCAGTAACTACCATCATAATCATACACAAGACCCCTCTTGCCATTTTACAGGGATCTTAACTACTTGTTATTAATTACTTGGTACAGGATTGAAACTTGACTATGAACATTAAAACATAAGACCATCTTTTAATTCAACACCAAAAATTCCTTTCCTTTCAAATGATTTAAACTGTTGAACCTGGAGTTGAAGCAAATGCTAAAGTCCAGTGATCACAGTTTTGTAAAGTTAGTATTTCTTTCTAAGAAGCGCACAGTCAATGAATTAGCCTCAAACTCAAACTTAAGATCTGTTAAGATACCAAAAAATATTGATGTCCAAAAGAAGTAAATGACCAAACTTGGTCTGTCATGAGAAAGACGGACCGTTCAATGAATTTCTGCACTGCTTATCATGACAAAAATCCCATAAAAACCTCCTCAAAATTTTCCATTCAATGCTGATTCAGAAAATAAATTATTCAGTATTGTGTCGACGAGATTTGGTCTTAGTGTGTGTAGTAAGATGTGCTTTTCCCAAGACTTTGTGAATGCTATATACACACTGTCGACCCCCTCAAAAAAAATTTCCTGTTATGTCATCTTTTTTAAATATTTTAAAAATGTCTCCATATGTTTAATGTATTGTCATTTAGGTAGATGTTGGTAGTTGTTTTATTTCTGAAACGACACATGTATCTGTTTTTTTTTTAAATATAATGTTTTGTTGTCAAATAAAAACATATATATATATATATATATACACATAATAATTTAAAACATTTTGAGATAATGCGCAAGATTTCCAAAATATAAGTTTCACAATGACTTGAAGTTGCACGTTAACAAAAGTTAAGACAGGTATACCATTACTATGTTCATGCTTCAGTTCTATGTATTAGTAATATCCCAAATAGGGGGGAGTTAACTAACACTTTCGTTGGTTATATCCTGGCGCCGAAGGGGCAGGTATATAAGCAACAAAATGTAGGTAACTCCTGACCATGAGGGATATAACTAACTTATACTCCATTAAGCATATTTACTAATTTGTTTGTTTTTACTGCCTTTATTACGCAAGAAAATTTCAGTGTGCACTCAGGAGGGAGTTAACTAACATTTTTGTTGGTTATTTCCTGCAAAAGAACAAAAGAAAAGGTCATGTGGTGGAGTGTTATTAATCTAACACCTGTGTTACTCATACTGACCTGTGAACGATTTAGGTTTGGGGTCAGGGATGAGGTCCGACAGGCTCCTGACGAGTGTGCATACGTGGACCATTACTAGCATAGTCAAGATCATCACAATGCTTTGCAACAATAATGGCAACTCGAAGGGGTGGCCAAACCTAAGGGGAAAACACACAACTTGTTATTAAAAAGGTTACGTATTATACATTGGCATGCAAAAAACAAACGTTAGACAGTTAGAAGAAATACTGAGGGACTTGAATGATTAGGCCGCAATGGTGTTCTTACAGATAGTCAATCCGTCTTCATGAAAAATGCATACTGGTGAATAGAGAACTGTTTATCACACTAATATATTTACACTTGCAGTAGATGCTTTACATTTGCATCATGACATTAACAGGCTTGACATTAAGGTTCCGGACATGGTTGCCAGTCGGGCAATCAAAGCTCAAAATGCGGTTGCCCAAACCTGAAATTTGGTTGCCCAATGAATAATTTGGAGTTTACTAAGCATTAAGCATCTGCTCATAATTCATGAATTTATAATAACTACACATTTGTCCAAAGATTAAATGCCAGTCCAAAATTTATACTAATCAAAATTATCTTGAAGTTCAAATGACCAATTTGCAAATGAAATTACTGGACAACGGTTACAAAATTCCCAGGGAAATGTTCCAAAAAAAAACAGTACGCTTAATACTGCTGATTAGTGAGTAATTATTGGCATATGATTTCCTTGCAATAAACCATCATTTACCTATCCCACATGGCTGATTGGCTAAGCACTGAATTTTCTGATTGGTTGTGCTATTTTTTAGGCGTGGGAACACGCTCCGGTCCACAACTTTGCATTGAGAAGTAAAAAGTGTGCACGCACGCTACCGGGAGGAAGCCCGCCTGGTTAATGGCAGCCCCTACCTGCGTA
This sequence comes from Alitta virens, assembly GCA_932294295.1. NCBI lineage: Eukaryota > Metazoa > Annelida > Polychaeta > Phyllodocida > Nereididae > Alitta > Alitta virens. Next base: position 15,848,884 of record OW028582.1, read on the forward strand.
CTGCAGCGAAACACTGTTACTGCTTGTTCAATCAACCTGACTACACTAAGTCCAAGCAACCCACCAGAACTGACCATGTGATGTATGCAAGTGTGGACTCAAGGCAAGCAGAGAACTAGTGGGTGGGGAGGGGAGCTGCAATACCTTCTGACCCACATTTAATTTCAAGGAATCAACAACTATTTGGGCAAACAACAAACTAGGTGATTGGCCACAGCTTCTTATAACAGCATGACTTCACATGAACACTTCTCATGTGTGAAATGTAGTCAGTTTGACTGAATGCTCTATAAAGCCAGTGACTCGTAACTCTACACATTTTCTCTTAAAGAGCAATAAACTAAGTACAGGCAGTTAACCAGCTGAGAAACTCTTTTACTGAGCTTTTCACTTTACAAAAACCTTTAGGTACACTTCGATGCACAAATATAATTGTCAGCAGCCAATCCTTACCAAAACCAGATCCTGAGAATGTTGGCAATGAGCAGTGTGAAGCAAACTAATGTGGAAAACCCATCCGCATTTTTGGACCGCCTGATTTCTAAATACTGAGGAATAAACGGCACAATTCCACCGAACATTACGAAGACAGCTGCCACGGATGCGATGAGACCAGCCAAAGATCGGTCCGGAAAAGACATGATGGGCACATTGAGGGTGTCCGTGAGAGTCATCTTGGATACAATAATGACAGCTGTCAGTGCGAAGGAGTAGTCATGTTAGGGTCTTTGCACTGCACCTGAAATCAAACATATAATATTTCAATAGTGTACATTGAAAAATTTCATTCATGTATTTTTAAATATAATTCGCCTATTTTTTCTATGATGGTCCGTCATCTAAATGCAGAGCACTACAATCAAACAGGAAGCCCGTTTTAATAATCTATCGGTCATCATTTAAATCCAGTGAAAGTGCCGAGAGAGGAATCCTTTATCATACCTGTCATGCTTGAGCGTTAAATAGTTTCTGTGCAAAACAGCAAGTTTAGTTGGATGGAACCTAGCCATGCAAATCAGTTTTTCCGCAAGATGTTTGTCCATTTATGCTTTTAATGTTAAGCTTCGATGAGCTTGATTTGCATGAGTTCACACAACGATAAATACAATATCAAGGAAGTAACTTTGGCATTTATTGCATGCACCGTTTATTGCAGGAGAGGCCTGCAACCATTACAATTCAACATATTATTGAAAAGAGGAGTGAAATAGGATTACACGCTACCTAATTCTTGAATCTTGTACAATGATATATCATAATCTAACACCACAAGTGAGACAAGAAGTTCAATATTCGATTAAAAAGTTCTGACCATTACACTGAATTGGCTTATCACACACCTCTAATATCACTTTATAAAGAGCTAAATTTCAAGTGGAGCTCCACAGTGAACAAAAAGGCAAATTTAACCATGGAATAAAAAAATGGGATAATATACATAATGAAAAATGTAAATAGCAGTTGCAGTCACCCCCAAAATCTTAAACACTTAAAAATGTATGAAATGTCTTAACATCATCAAAAATGAAACTATTAAACAAAGAATTGGTGCAAGACCAGGCGTCACCAAATTAACCCCAAATTTGTACATGTCAGGTAACAGCCAAGTAGAAGTAAACATATTATCATTGTCCTAAATATATTAGTCAATTGCAAATCATGTTCAATCTTACTGTTACCTTGCAACAAATGGAAATTCCCCGTGCCCTTTGCTGTGTGAATTTCACATTTAAAAAAATCTATGCTTTTTTTTTCGACACACAAACCCAGCAACAGCCAACCTGGTGACGGCTCCTGGCGACAACCAACCAAAAAAAATGTTTTTCGGATTTCTTTCTTCGGATTTTCCATGAAATGAATCATTGAGGATTAATGATGTCTTTGATATATATATGGAGGTCTGAGACCCACTCTACACATACAACTCACGCTCTAAAGATAACATACAGACTTAACATCAACAAACCACCAAATATGGTCCCCACAGTTTTAACATTTTGGCACCTGCTTATATCGGATTCACTTCATTCAGGCTTGGTCTGGCCACCCGTCCCAACCCCCCACCCCCCAAAAAACAGACTTTGATATGTATAGATAGGGTGTTTCGGCGGGTGGTGAAAATAGGCTTAACATACTAAAAGTGGTTTATAAACAAAGTTTTTCACTACAACATATTTCTTTACATCTAATAGATCTTTTAAATTTAACATGCCAGTTTCCTTGAGTTCCCCTTTAAGATGATGTTTTTAAACCGAGACCACAGTATCTGCCAAAAAAGTTGCCTGGGGCAGATGCTAACACTTTGAATGTCTGAATGACCAAAACAATAGATATGCCTCTCATTTACAACTTAAAGTTTTATCTACTGTATATTAATGTAAATAAATTTGATCAAGGATATAAAAATTTCATATTTTCCCCCTTTTTATAAAAAAAAAAAATCTATATTATTTATTCATTCTATTGCATGAGAAAGGGGATTTATTAAAATATTTGCTTTTTCGCTGAGGGCCCAGTGAGGGTTAAACTACATGATCATAATCATAGACATTGGAAAATATCTTTAAAAATAAAATGAGCTAAACATTCTGGCAACATTTTTACGTGTATGCATGTTGTCGATATGCATCAAAAGAATGGAACAATTTGAATGCCAGTCAAAACAACTGCACGCGAAAACGGCTACAAAAGTTTGTGATATTCCCAAAACGGCTGCAACCTGAACAGCTACAATGAACAGATGACCAAAACATCAACATGGCTATGTCAAAACAGCTACAAGATATGTCTACAAGATGCCCAAAATGGCTACAGCCATAAATTCTATGTCCAAAACGGCTACACATTCACACACCAAAACGGCTATACTTTTATACACCAAAACGTCTACACTTTCCATGATGAAAACAAGGGGCAGATCAATACAACAGTATCTAACAGTTATTTTACAAGGTCTGTAGACGTTTTGGTAATTTGGCTGTAGCCATTTTGGTATCATTGTTAACGGGGGAAAAAGCACTGACGTTACGGTTAAGTACTGAAAAAGCATGTTGATGTTTTGGTAATGTCCCCGAATATTAGTGTAGACGTTTTGGTTATTGTCGTGTAGCCGTTTTGGGTGTTGACGTTATGGTTGTAGCCGTTTCGTCTGCCACCCCAACAATTTACCATCCAATGACAAGGTAAAACTATGTAAAAGTAAGATCTACAAAAATAATTTCAAACGACACACATGAACAAACAAGCTGAATTTTTGTATTATTACAAAATTGTGATATGCACCAGTTCATGCCAGACACAAATGTTTTAGCATGCAATCCATGACCATGGTCATGGATCATAATTAATACATCTACTCATGTACCGTAACGGAGGGTATTAATATACTATTATTATCATTAAAATGTTAACAATTATTTTTTTAAACAAACTAATTTCAGTGTCAAAAATACCCGCCCTGTCCATAAAGTACGAGCCGCTTTCACCAAATTTACGCAACGAGTATACTGCACCCGTCGATTCCAGTGAATTCGGCGGCGCCGAAGTTGATATCCGCCGAATTCACCTGTCACCGTCGATAATACCCTCCTCTACGGTATCTTTATCCGAATAAATAAATCAAACCAGCATTAATTATACATGACAAAAACCGTGCCATCATGCATCAGAGACCACACTACTGGTCTATGGTGGAAGGGAATATGCAGGCAAGTACATGTGTACCCAGTTTGTACACTAGATTATATCTACCGATGTCGATGTGGCCAGCGAGAGACCGTGCCCCGCGTGCCGGGACCAACAAGAGACTAACAAGATTTTCCGTCTAACACAGTCACACATTTTTGAGTTCATCCAAAGTGTAAAAGTTAGAGAACACACCTTTTTTTAACTAATACGATCAGCTGCAACTCACGCCCATCCTCTAAGATCACAACAACTGAGCCAGGAAGCTTTTGGAGTGCGCATGCGCGTAAATACCGGCATACAGAACTCGCCAGGTGGCGTTGGCTGCTCGAAGAATGTCAGTCAAAACGGCTACACGCGAAAACGGCTACAGCCCAAAACGGCTTCAACCAAAAATCCCAAATGAAGAGATGACCAAAACGTCAACACGGTTATGCCAAAGGATTACAGTGAACTCGTCATCACGTCAAATCGTCATCAAAAAAGTCAAATAGTCATCGGAGCTGGTAAAGTCGTCAACGGAGCTGGTAAAGTCGTCAACGATTGGTTAACTCATCATCAAAGTCAAAGCTTGACAGTTGAGCGATGCTTGACACTTCACAACACGTCCGCAATTGTACTTGTTAATTGATATTAAGCTCGACGCTTGAGCGATGCTTGACACTTCACAACTCATCGCGTGTAGCCGTTTCGTCCGCCACCCCTGCTCGAACGCCCCCGTGTGGGAATATCAGTCGTTATTGGAGTCGAAAATGGCGGCATCGGTGGTGTGCGTCCACGCTGCGTTTGTTTACGTTTTGATTGTATCCTTCAGTACGGCTTCTGGACTTGCTAGCACAGGTAAAGATCAAAGTTAATGAATTGCTAAAATGTACGTCAAGAATACCGCTTGGCACAGATGCTGACACCCTCAAGCAAGAGTCACACTCACACTACTCACAGCAGTCAGCATTCAATCACCGGATCGCCCAATCAAAACCTTGAGCCAGTTGTGTGGGAACTCTGTTATTATGCTATGATACGTGTACACTTGTTCTTGAAAATGATGGTGAAAATCTGGAAACAAATGATTTAACTTTTTTTTTCTGGTCCAAGGATACTATCCTTGGTCTGGTCGATGTGTAACACAGGTATCTGCTTTCTGGCGCCTCACCTTTCTGACGTCACAACAGAACATTCCTAGCATTGACACTAATTTGTATGACAGCACTTTTTCAAAGAAGACCCTAGGCCTCCAGAGAATTTTTGCTTCAAATCCACTCCTACTGACACCTAATAGATCAAACAAGTGGGAAAACTCAAATTTACTGCATTTTCCTTCTGCTTTTGGATTTTGTAACTTTTTTTAAGGCAGGCTTTTTCACAGACACCGTTCACAATGAATTAGTAGCCATCATACTGTTGACAGTGTTGTGTATATATATAATATATAATATGATTATGCAATGTGCATGAGAGGCCGCAGGAGTTGTAGAATAGTACTAAAATGATACTTTGAAGTTTGATGCCATTTTGGCGCCAAAGGCATTTTCTGTGACGTCATCAATAAAAGTTTTGGCTTATTTTTTGTCAGCGCGGATCATGACCAGCTGATGACAGCGCATTGATTTCTAACCTAAGCGCCACGACCAATCACGGAGTTTGCTAGAGTTCGTTGCCTAGCAAATGACCTAGTAATTAAATAAGCTCTGCTCTGATTGGTCAAACGTTCATTTAGTTGGCTAGCTTTATGGAAAATCACGGCAATGGACGTAGCTCCCATGGAACATTCAAAACCATAGTTCTGCTGCTTGTCTTGTCTTGAATCTCATAGAACTGATGATTAACAGTGTTCTAACGTGAGTTTCTTCAAATTTGTTGGGTAGATCTGTATCATCTTAAGTTAAGAACGATTTTTGTGTAAGTAGGTCATTATTATTTTGTGCGCATCATGGCCGCGCAGATTAATTAGGACAACATAGTTCGATCCGGTCATCTGAGAATAGCATGACAGTAGATTTTGTTTTTGGCCAATCTCTAGTCATAAAAGCCCTACGGGCGGCCCCTACGGGGCCGCTCCTGCGGCCTATAATTATCAACATGGCGTCATCACCAAACAATTGATACCGGCATCCGTAAGCTTTTCGCTTTCTAGTTGATTCGCCACTGCGCATTTCGTCCCCGCCAAAACGGGTCCTTTCATCACTCGAAAAAAATCAGTTCGTCACTCTAAATTGCTCTGTTCGTCACCCGAAAGTGGTCAGTTCGTCACCCGTAGTTTCTGTAGGCTACATATTGTCAGTGACTATACTGTAGTTTTTTGCAAAACCTTAATTGCAAGCACTGACCTAGTCTGAAGTGAACCCAGTGAACTGGAGCACTGACCGTGCACCATGCACCGTGCAGCATGTGATCTGTGGCAGCACTTTAAGGGCCTGTTGACACCACAGTTCTAAAAAAGGAGCTTCTTCTATACTTGGTACACTGTAGGATGAGAAATGGTTTGTGTCAAGTGAATGGTTTCTGATATATATTTGAGGTCAAAAATAGAAAAACAAAATTTTGATGCAACTTCGGAGCTAAATTCCCCTTGAATGACACCATGTATCAAATCCAAATGTGGTTTCTAACAGTAGTTATTATTAAATGTAATTGTTCCACTAAAGTCCCTCAGATTTTTCACCAGGCGGCTGCTATTTCATGATTTCTGGATAAAATGTTTGTCAGGATGAATTTCAGGAAATTCAGAGAAAATCTGCTTAAATTCTTGTGCAATGCAGAACATATTAGCTATATCAAAACACTACCCCAGTGTCTGCAGCTCATGAAATTTCATACTGGTCCAAGCTGACCACCACCTTACATGAGGTACTGGTTCGTTTCATGTTCTACTGGTCTGTTACTTAACTCGGCCTAATACATATTAACACATGTAATACTTCATTTTTTACCTATGTCCAAAGCATGTTGTCCCAGACCATGGGGTATCTTAATAACTGGGAGAGATATTGTTTATTACATTTCACAATAATGTTGTACATATATAATTTTACTTCTTGAAGGCATATTGCCGCTGCTGAGAAGTAAAGTTTAAATTAAAATTACAAGAATAGAAAGAAAATAATTAAACAGGCTGAGGGATGTTCTTGGTCATTAATCATGACATCAACAACCAAGGCATTAGCTGCACCTGTTATGATGTTATACCCAAGTGCAGTACTTCTGGCGAACAGGTTTTATCATATTTGTTTATGTGTGGAGCAGTGGTCCATGTCAACCATGCTCATAATACTCAAATTATTAACTTTCAAAATTGGCAGGAATGATATTATATATCAGAATCTACAGGAAGGGATGCTTAGAATTATTATTTAATCAAAATTACCCATGTTACCACAAACTACATATCATTAACTTATACTTTTCCAGTAAAATGCACCCTCCTGCCCACACTGCAGTTACTTTAAAATAATGTATATGGTACATGTATGAATATAAATATAAAGTGTGGTTATTATTCATATTTACTACAGCAGTAATTCACATAAAAATCACAAAATCAAAGTGGAATAGATGTACAACGCTATTGTTGAAAGACTTAGCAGCCTTTGAGCAGTCAATTGCACTTAGGCCTAAAGCATTGGGGACTTGACACTTCCATTGAACTTTTGAAGATGCCACAGAGTCAATTGCAATCTGTGTGCTCCACTCCTATGGATTATGCCTTTGACCAATATTGCAATCGAACAGTTCACATAACTGACAGATTGGAGGCAAAACAAAGCCCTTTTAATGAGCTAATTGGCTACTCGCTCACACCTTGCTCACACAGACCAGTGCTATCATTCTCCTGCTCGCCCGTGCGGCATGAAAGTCGGACCGGGCGATCGTCTAATGCGGACACTGCTACCCTAAAATATGAATGTATCAGACTTGGTATGTGCATTCGTCATGTACAGTAGTATTGCATATCAGCTGAAAAACAGCTTTAAAAATAGCAAAATATAGTGAAGTATCCCTTTCAAGAAAATTGTGATGATGGCATATGTCATTTATGTCCTGTGCATAATTATAGTTGACATAATTTCATGCAAACTCAAGGAGGTTGAATAATTCTGAATCATTAGGAGTGACGGGCAAGTTGTTTAGCGGACCATCTGATCCCCCAGTATTTTATATCACCATTGTAATATAAGAACAATGGCATTGTTCTTAGTCCATTCTTTAGTAGCATTTCAGGAAACCTTCCTTAAGTTTATAGTTCCATTGCATTAGACAGCAGTGGGTCTCTTTGGTGTCCTGCCCAATCCGTAAGCAGCTTTAGTCAATTTTAGCCTATAAACAGCCACCCAATTAGATGCCCCAACATCCCATGGATGCACCATGTGCTGTCGCAGGGTTACAGTCACGGTCAGCGAATGTCACATTAGTCAACTGGTCCTCTCATTTCCTTTAATTAGTCAACTGGTCCTCTTATTAGCCAGCTGGTCCGCCGGTGTAGAATTTCAACTGATTCCCTACTAAAAATTAGTCACCTACTGGGAAAATTTGCATTGGATTTTGCAGTTTTGGATATGTGTTGTAGGATATACTGTTGCAGCAGGCATGGCTGCATTAGGCCTTGATTGGGACCTAGAAGCTCTTAAGTGTCTGGATGGTTATTCTACGTTCTGTTCTACGTCAATTATGGAATTGCTACATCCGCACTGTTTTGACCTTGCTCTACCCTGTTACCATTGGAAATCGTGTTGACGATACTGCTGTCATCATTTTGGAAATGCAAAAAAAAAAATTTGCCCTGGCTTTTGTTGTAAATGGTGTCTGGTGTCAACAATTCAACTGTTGATGGTCCTTGGGGGTAGGGCACCATAACCAAAATAGAACTGAACTATTGCTGTGTTGAGTATGCTTCCTGGCCTTGTATGCTGCTGACATTAAGTTTTGAAATTTGATCTTGCAGATAATCCACTTATATTGAGGCCAAATGGAGACTACCCCATCGGAAAGAAATCTTATGACCAATTTCAAATATTTTGTTACAAGGGAAAATCAAAGCCTGTCCTAACAAGGTGCCTCAGTAGCTTTACTTCAAACAAGGTAATTATGAAGTCTTAAGTACTGTATAATAACATAACTGAATATTGATTAGTCTTGCCATACCATCAAATCAAATAGTTTTGAGGAAAGGTCATTGTTTACCATTTCAACCTGATTTTCTTAGCAATGAAATCTAATCTAAAATAAAATCTGGTAAAAACACCAAAATAAATAGGTTTTAAGAAATTGCGATTTGTAGGTTTATACGTAAGAGAGTTCCCTGTATTTGTTTATTGTTATTTGTATACAGAAATGGCTTCTGATCGAAATTCAAATTGCAATTGACATTAGACAATGAAGTCAATCATGTTATCACTTATAAGATACAGCACAAATTCATAATGCTTAGTGTCGATTCACCGTCAAGCCCTGTGTGAAGGCAAACAGATGTAACTTCTTACAATGGGACATTTGGACAGTGACATTTCTTCTGTGATATATTTGTTTTCAGATTCACATTACCTCAGAAGTCGAGGACTTTGAATTTCAACTCTATGTCGGAAACAATGAGTCTCATGTCCAAAGCAAATATGAGGAATCTCAAAGTTTGCTTTGGGTGTTTTGGACATCGCCATGGAAAAGTAGTGCGGTAGCAGTGCCACAGTTTAATGAAACATGCCTTGGTGTGTACACAAAACACCCATACATTGTCAAGTTTGATGTGAAAGGTAAGTTGGTTTTCTTTTGACTTCATTGAGTGGTAATAATCAATCAAGGAAACTTAGAGCAACAGATTACTTGTTGTGTATACTTGTGTATACTACAATTTAAATCATAAATTTTTAACCTAAACGGCATGAATAATATGAATTGTTGTTGATCTTGTTGAATTGCTGATAATGGTAAAGAACTTTCAACTAATGAAATCAAGAATGTCTTACAAAAGCGGTGGTCTGTAAAGCCATTAGGAATTACACCTTTGAAAAATTGGAAAAAGTGCATTTTCAAGGTTTGGAAAGTCATAAATTACTAAAAAAAAAAAGGACATACTTTGAGTCCTTGAGGGCTACTAAGGTATTGTTTGCTTGGTTGTATTCTTAGGACATTCAATCAAACAGAAAACCCAGAGTTTGGAAAGTGCTGATAATTGATATTCTTTTATTGACAGCTGTCGATATCTTCTTACTGGCTTATTTAGCTGTGGGTTTGGTTTTGTATTTCTCTGCAAAGCATCTCAGCAGGTAAGTGTAGCTGCAAAATAATTCCACATTTTTGAAATGGATATTCCTGCATATATTCCTGCATATATTTCATGAATGCCCTGGCTTTTCTTTCAGGAATGTAGTGTTTTACTACGGCACAGGTGTTTCTATTGGCGTCATTGCTGCTTTGTTACTTCTGGCTTACACTCTGAAGAAGTTTATTCCTTATGGGGTAAATATACTGCAGCCAGGGGTTAGGGCTGTTCCATTTGAAAAAGAGGAGAGGTGGGGTGGACCTGGAACTTTTTAGACCCCCTAAATCTGGTTTTTGACACATCCCCACCCCTGCTTTTTTCTACATTAACATATGATTAAGGTATTAAGAAAATACCGGTCAACCATCCCCCTCCCCTGATATCAGTTTTCTAAAAAAATCATCAGGTGCACCCCCCACTTCTGCCCCCTCCTCTTTTTTCAAATGGAACAACAGCCCTTAACTTTTTGCTACTCATATAAAACATTTGCTGTTTGTTCAATAACTCCCAACACATTGGCCATATTTTCTTCTTATTTTTCAGAATTTTATCAGCTTACTTGCATTCTTTGGTAATGTTGCTGTATTGTATCGTTTCTGGGAAAATATGCTTTGGATTCTGGAAGATTATTCACACTATGTCATAGGATATACCGTTGGAGCAGGTATGAGCAAATAACATTTTTTTTTTTTTTAAAGCTTCACATTTGATTGAATGTAAAAGGTATGTCATAACTCGAGACTGAAGTGGGTGAAGTGTAACCATATTTACCAGTTTCTTTCTTTTTGCAGGAATAATCAGTTTTCTGTTTTGTTATTGGCGTGGTCCTGTAACGAACCAAAGAACACTCGATATCATCAGATGGACGATTCAATTCGCAGGACTCCTCATGGTCTATAACAGTATTCAAGTTTGGGAGGTTGCTGTAGTAGCTGTTATAACGCTGATATTATTCTACAACGTGTCCTTACCACGTGTGTCATTTCATTGGGTATTCCGACAATGGTAGGTCTTTTTTTGTTTTAATGAGAGATGTGAATGGAAATATGCTTATTTTTTCGTTAACGGGCAGCACTATATGAGTGACGGCATTGTTCATGTTACCTAAAGTCCCCAACGGCAAACAAAAGCCCACTGTTATTTCTCCATGGCATATACTCCGTTGGAGAACATAATAGATTTGACATAAATTTGTGGGATATTGCATATGATGTAAACTTGAGTAAATATTAATATAATGGGATACTTTTGAGCCAACAGAGGGAGCTGCCTGCCAGTCCTTACAACTTTGTGACATCATCATTGATTCAATGTACTCAGTGACCTGACCATATGATTACGGCAATTACAGGTCAATTTGTCGACATACCAAGTCGTTGAAACTTTAAAAGGCTGGTACAAAATCGTTCAGAAACCAACTGTATAAATTTGGGAGACAAAAAATCGTTGAAAAACTTATGACCACTATAACCAACTCATTGACAGGTCACTATCATCTTGGGGTTTAGTGCAGTATAGCAGACCCAAATTTATGACCATAATTGGCGTCCATTGTGTGGCATTGAATGTGAAAAAAATAAAATCGCTTTTTAACCCATGTTTGAAGTTTTAGCACAATTACAACAACATTTGTGTACAATAGCGGAAGTTTTTTTACCGTGCAAACGAAAATCGCCATCCTTTGTATGGGATGTCATGCATTGAATTCAAGCATTTGACGGCATACAATAACAACAAGGCTTGTTAAATATATATGGTCATAAATCTGGGTCCGCTATATTACACTTTTTCCCCATCTCATGCAAACTCGTTCAATGACAGCTAATCTGGTGACCATTTCATCGGCAAACCAGTACATCCCACAGCATACTTCCTGCCGGTGGATTGTTGGGGTTTTAATAAATTGCAATTGCAGTATTCACATAATGGGAGGCTACAACGACTTGAGCCTTGATTGTCAACGAAATGGCTGTCAACAAATTGGTTGTAGACATATAAAGTGATGTTTGATTTTCTTTCAGGCATAAACATTTTCCTCGTGCAAGAAAACTCCTGAGTGATGATGAATTCCAGAGACAAGGCCAAAAAGAGACTCGGAAGGTGAGAGTTAGTGTTTTATTATTTTTATTCTTAGTGGTACATATTGTTATATGAATTAGATACATCCATTTTCCAAAATTACATTTAAATCAAATATATTAGGATGGAACATGATTGAATAGGTTGTTTTCGATTCTGTATTTATTCTAGGCTTTGGAAGAGCTGCGAACATACTGCCGCAGTCCTGACTGTGATGCCTGGAGAGTAATAAGTAGAATGAATTCACCACAAAGGTAAATACAATAAAACAAAGATGATAAATGAAATTTTATTGTACAAAGCATAAATATAGAACTGGTGAAATATCAAAAGATTGTTTTTGTTTGCATCTCAATTCACTCTGAATTCTCAGCGCATACTATTCAATAATTATATTTTTAGGATGGAAGAGCAAATAATATAACTTGTCTCACTTTGATTTTATTTTCTATAATTTATCAATTATGTTTTGGATTGATTAAATATTTAAATTTATTATGTATATTGTGTGATTGTTTGGTTTGAACTTACTTCACATCATATTTGTGCTGCAATCAAAAGTGGCAGTTCTGTAGCACTCTGATCCTACTCAAATTATTAAGTGTCAGCAAGTCTGTATTTGAAGTTAATGCTATGCTGTTTTCAGATTTGCGAAGTTTGTGGAGGGTGATTCTCATTTAACTGAAGATGAAGTTTCTTTTTATGAAGATGACATTTTTCCTGACATGCCCGAGATTTCTGATGATGAAGATGAAATAGACTTTCGTTTAAGTTCTCAGTGAGATCTAAAAAAGGAACCCATACCATGTTCTAGTTAAATTATGTGCAGTACTGGACCAAAGTTTAGACCGAACCTGTTTATGTATTTATGTCTTTGGGCAGTCGTCTGACCATATTGCATTAGACTAGTTTTCTGCATGACGGAGCATTTCATAACAATAACCAACTAGCATCTAACATTTTCTTTTTTATTTAGTTAAAAGTATGTTCAGGCAAATATCTTTTCGCACTGTTACCTTTGTGTCTCTGACATTGATTACTTTTTACTAGTTTAGCAAGCACTACGGGATTAAAATATATGCAAAATGCATGCTTGGTCTAATGTAATGTCCACTACTGTATATGATAAATGTTATTTACTGCAGTATAGCCAGTACAGGGGTTAGTTCATTTGCTTATAATTTCTAAAAAAAAAAAAAAATTTCTGAACACAGGATATTTCCTTTATGAAAATATTTTTAGCCATTTCAATTTGATCATGACATGAGCTTCAAGTTGTTTACTTATACAGATTGAATGTCAATTTTTTGGTACTTCTAATTTGCTTCTAAATAGGTAATTAGGCACTGTCCTGCTGACAGCGCCATTTCAAACACAGCCTCTCGTGGCCATATTAAGTTAATGTATATATTTTTAGGCTGTAAATTGTTTTATTTTACATTTTTGTATCAAGCACTTTGTGTTACTGTTAGGCCAGTGCCTACTATATATTATAGGATGTGATCTCTATTTGGCATAACTTAATGTCACATTAGTGTGTACAACAGTGTTTTCAATTGCATCCTAACTCACATATTTGCAAACGGTTTATTTTGTTACGATGTACTAGGTACATAAGTTAGTCAAATTTATCAAGATTGTTGTGATATAGCGACGTAATACACAAATATGATTAAGCTACTGTGTTGATCTTTATCTCACAAAGACACTAGGGGTGTCTAGTATTTTGAAATAGTATTTTCGGACCCGTTTAATGCAGTCCGTTTTCTCATTGTCTGAAGTCAGTGTATTTATAATGAAATTAACTCATGTGTGTTCAATATAATATGTAATTTGAATGTTATACATTGTCATAATTGTACGCTGGTTTGTTTTTGTTACTCGCCAAATGCATAGTAATTGCCTTGTGCTCATATTGAGCAGAGCTTCAGAAGTGCCTCAACTAATTTATAGATGCAGCAAACCTTTGCTTAAATGAATTCAAATTGAACAACTGATTTAACTTACATCATGCAAATTTATAAATAGAATAAATAATTTTAATATTCTGTTAACTTTGGTTTTAGTTGTGCTAAAATTTGACTTTGGCACATTTAACAACGTTTAACTTAGGCAAGGATTACTGCATTTCTGTGTTCCTGTAGCTTGATTGATGAATCAGAAATATATACCTGTATTACTATTTACAAAAAAGTCCATTCAAGCTGTGTTTTGAATAGGAAGTTAGGCATCATTTAGCCCCAAACGTGACTTGTGATGCTTTGGTGGCACATCGGAGTCCAGCCAGCATCCAGGTAATGTCTGGGATTAGGCATCATTGCTTGTAGATTGTAGTGTTCACAGGTACCGGTAAAGTTTAAAGTCACTTAACTTGATAACTATAGGCCTACAGGCTGTTTAGCAGTATAATATTATTTGCAAGTGCCATACGTGTATTTGTGGTAATTAGATGTTGTTAGTTGAATGTTCGATGTTATTTATGTTCATTGTACCAGTTCAGCAATTTATCTATAACTTTCAAACATTTTAGTGCATGGAAATTGGCAGATAAAAAATGAAATAATTAAAATCATGTATTGTTTTATGTATTTGTGTCCCTGGTTCAAGCTGATTGACATGGTTGTTTCTTGTTATGGTACATGTAATGGTAATTTAGTGCCTTATGGGGGTTTATTGGACTTCAGGGTTTGGTTTTTTTAAGGGGAAGTGAGAAAGGGAGCAATCGTCTACCAGGAGCCATGCTATTTGTCCTCTAAAAATGTTAGTTGAAAATGACAAATCTTCAAGTAGCCACGTACAGTTGTGTCATATCAATTGTTCAGTTGTATAGGCCTGCTGCTGTGATATTTTAGATGTTATACCATAATTGTGTGATATTAAACTGGCAGTGCATGTGTGTATATCTTAACCTCTCCCATCAGTGTTTTAAGATACCCATTTTACAGGGCAAATTGTCCTCGTGAATGGGTGGGTTTTTTCTTTGTAATATTACATAGAACACTGCTGATAATGCCAACTCTATATCGCTCATGGTCCCACAGACATATTGTCATGCAAATGACAATGATTAGATATGCATTCCCCCTCTCTTTCGCGCTAGCTACGGCTGAGTAACCCAAAAACTTTTCCCGCCACTCGTATCACGTGACCCGCGCATCCAGCGACCTCATTCTCCTCTCAGCCGCCGTTCGTAATGTACACGATCGACGGCTGGCCTAGTTATGGTTGATTTCTCTCGCTTTAGGGATCTGTTCGGTCATTAGTCCGGATTACATCCAAGCCGAGAATGTTTTCTTTCAGTTACAACGATCAGGTAAGTTTGTTTTAACCCTAATCTTAGGATTACATCGCAACGGCGTACGTCGCGCTGGTCAACTTCGTGCCCTTGTCAATTCGAGCTGTCATTAGCTCCGTTGTGCTTAGAGCTGATACTACATACGAATTTATTGTGATTATTTGATTCCACGATGTCTGATAGACAAGCGAAGATTGCAGCTACGCTGAAAGCGGGCATGGTGCTACGGAGACGTTCGTCTCCAGCAGCCACAGTGACGTCGGCGACTTTGACAGCGGGTGTTCATTCGCCAAATAGTCGTCTGATTTCCCTCCCTAGAATACCGACAGGTTGTTCTCCTCCCTCTTCGCCGGGCTTTGAAATCCATGCTTTGCCTCAGTCGGAGAGCGATTTGGAATTGCTGCGATCCCCGGCTGGCTTTCGCCAATCCAGGGACCTAACCAAACGGATTGCTGAGTTGGAGAGACGCCTGACTGAATTTTCGAGATCAAGGTCTCCGGTTCGCCATGTCGCTTTCCAGGAAGATTCGGCAAAGGGCCGGCATGAAAGACGTGCCTTTCGTCCAGCAAGGCTACATTTTTCCTCCCCTCAGCGAGAATCTACGGATGTTTTTGCCAGGTTGGGGAGCCCTCCGCGTTCCCCTGCTTCTGACCAGGCTTCCATCGACAGAGAGCCACAAGTCGACGTAAGTTGGACTACCTTGGTTGATTTGGCACTTCAAATTTCCGGGCAACGGCGTTCGCCGTCCCCGGATAGATTACAGTCTTCTGAGGGCCTGCTGGCATCCACTGGAGCGGCCCCCAAGAGTCGAACCTCTTTTCCTCCATCGAAGGGCGTGGTCGAGTCTCTGCAGAAGGCCTTTGAAAAATTTTCAGCAGGAGGAGACTCTGCGGATTCCCGACCGGAGACTCTGCCAAGTGAGGCGACGACTCAGGTTCAGTCATCCAAATTTGCCAAGAACTTCAACTTGAGGTTTCATGGAGGCTCCTCGTTCCCGCTGGCAGCCCTTTCAGCCAAGCCTTCCCCGGAAGAGTTGTCTTACTTGAGGCCCCGGGCAGAACCGTCCGTTTCCATCATGAAGCTGAGCGAGGTAGAGGTGCTGTTGAGGAAGGCAGTCCGCACGCTGTCCACTTTAGACTGGCTGCTAAACACCCTGAAGGAAAAGTATCTCAACTTCCTCACCTGGACGAGTTGGTGGTAGATTCGTTGTGGGCCAATGTTCAGAAAACATTGGGGTTTACTACGGACCTTACATCGGCAGCGGTCATGTCAACCATCTTTGCTCGGCGGGAGTCGTTCCTGAAGGCATGTGATCCAATGAAGGTGCCCAGACGCACCCACACATGGGCAGCCTTGCGGTCGCCATTCTCCACAGCCAGGCCTTCGCTGCTTGGAGACACGAAAGAGGAGAGAGAGGAGAGAGAGCTGGCCATCGTCACATCTCTCTCTTCGTCTTCCTATCGTGGGGCCACTAGAATCGCTCGAGCCCCTGATTACAGGCAAGTGCATACACCTGTTGTGCGACAACACGGCAGCAGTGTGCTACTTGCGGAACGAAGGAGGCACTCGTTCTCTTTCCCTCTTCAGGGAAACCAGGGATATCCTCCTTTGGTGTTCCCCCCGACAGGTCACCATTCGCCCGTTCTATCTTCCGGGTCACTTGAACTCACTGGCAGACATTCTGTCTCGATCAGCACAAGTCCTGGGCACCGAGTGGACTCAAAACACAGCGGCCTTTCGCCGACTCCACCAGCTGTTCCTGGATATGGATGTGGATCTGTTTGCCACCCGATTGAACAACCAGCTACCTCGGTTTGTCAGTCCATGTCCGGACCCAGCGGCCTGGCAAGCGGACGCTTTCACGTTCGAATGGGAGGAGATGACTCCGTACGCTTTCCCTCCATTCAAACTGATTCCAGAGGTACTGAGGAAGCTCCGAGTTTCCCCAGTCCGACTGATCTTATTGGCCCCAGCATGGCCCAACCAGTCTTGGTACCCCGAGCTTCTGGAGCTACTGTTCGGGTTCCCCGTGCAGCTCCCAGGATGGCACCGGCTGCTACGGCAACCGCTCGGCCAGGCCTATCACCAGAACCCGGGCCTGCTGCATCTACACGTGTGGCCACTCTCCGGACTAGACTCCGACAGGCAGGATTTTCTGGCCCTGTTGCGAAGTATGCCGCCACTGCCCAGAGACCTTCGTCTCTCCGGCTGTACCAGTCCCACTGGTGGACTTTCACCAATTGGTGCGAGGAACGGGATATCGATCCTTCCCAGGCCTCTGTTCACCAAATAGCGGATTTTCTCGTCTTCCTGTTTGAGACGAAGAAATTCGCTCCTTCCACAATAGCGAACTATAGGTCTTCTATTGCCTCCACCTTGGGGGATGTTGACGGGGTCCCGTTGTCCTTGCACCCATGCCTTTCCAAGCTCATCAAGGCGTTCTCTTCCTCGCGACCCATTCAGCGGCCACGAGTCCCGGAATGGGACCTCGCTCGAGTGCTACGCTGCTTGAGAGCTCCGGAATTTGAGCCACCCCGGTGGGGCTCCAGACAGGACAGGCTCCGCTGTACGTGGAAGACGGTTTTTCTTACAGCTCTAGCCTCCGCTAGTCGTCGCAGCGAGCTGCAAGCAATTTCTAGGGACCCCAGAGACCTTATCTTTTCTGACTCTGGCATGTCCATGAGGGTCGTTCCGGGTTTTTTAGCCAAGACAGCAATACCTGGAATGGACCCCTCTCCTTTTTTCATCCCTTCCTTAGCTCCCTTTTCCGGACGGGATGCTGAGGATCGCCTGCTCTGCCCAGTTCGGATGGTAAGGAAGTACCTTTCCTTCACTGGCGGCCTCACACCCAAGGAACGTCTATTCTGCAAAGTCCGGGGCGAGGGCCCTCCGTCCTCCCAGACAGTGGCGTCTTGGATCAAGGCATGTGTGAGGTTTGCGCATCAACATCGCCCAGACCTCCATGTGACCGCACATCAAGTGCGTCGAATGAGTGCCTCCTGGGCCTTCCATGGGGGATCCCACTCGGTAGCGGATATCCTTCAGGCGGGCACTTGGGCCTCCCACTCCACCTTCACTTCTTTTTACCTGGCTGACGTTCGTCTCCAGCCAGATGGTCAACACCGCATGCACCCGGTGGTGGCTCGGAAGCAGTTGACCAATTTTTAGTCTCCAGCTGTTCATCAGCATGTTTTTATCTCCCTCCTCGCCAGTCGGCACCAGGGACTGTATGTTTTGTTCTCTTTGCTGGCATTTCGGCCACATTGGAGAACCTTCCCAAGACAGGGGCCTCTTCCTCCTCAGTTTCAGGTGGGAGGCCCTTCGGTCTTGGTTCAGCACTACTTATCAGCACAACTTCCGCCACTTATGGCAGGAATCATTTATTTGGAGTTGTATCTCCAAATCGGGTGAGCTTCCTGTTTCCTTTATGAGGGAGTCCGCCCTCCTCCACTTTGTGAATCTGCATATCTAATCATTGTCATTTGCATGACAATATGTCTGTGGGACCATGAGCGATATAGAGTTGAGGTCCCCCCCCCCCCCCCAACGGGGGATAGGACCTATCTCTATGAGCTCATGGCCCACAGACATATTCTAGAGGCCCACCCTCCTCCCCTCCGGACCTGATTACTCTTGGCGACTGAGAGGGGAATGAGGTCGCTGGATGGACGCCCCGTGTATGCGCGGGTCACGTGATACGAGTGGCGGGAAAAGTTTTTGGGTTACTCAGCCGTAGCTAGCGCGAAAGAGAGGGGGAATGCATATCTAATCATTGTCATTTGCATGACAATATGTCTGTGGGCCATGAGCTCATAGAGATAGGTCCTATCCCCCGTTGGGGGAGGACCTCAAATTTAAATGTCCTGGTTTGAGAACCAAACATAGAAGATGGGCGTTGGGTGAGGTTTGAGACATGCATGTATTTGTCATGTGATTTTCATCAAATTAATGCCATTTCTTTGGCTAATGTGTTATTCCTCGACAGTTTCATTCAACGAATCCAAGGCATGTATTATCTGGTGAGGTGTGAGAATTACTTAACGATAATTATTGTTAATATATTTATAAAGACTACCTTTCCACTGAGAAAATGCTCCGCTGTAATAGCATTTGAATTTCATGGGTGGGTATAGGTACGGCTTGTTATTGTATTAAGAAGTGAAACTGTTGGAACTTAATGGCAAATAGCATATGTATTTATGAAGACCACCTTTCCACTAAGAAAATGCTCCCTATTCTGCGGTGCTCGAAAAAGCTGTCGCCTGGAGACCGCTCTAGTGTACAGCTCCACTTGTCTGAGCAGAAGAGTACACAGCATTTACGTGCAAGGATGTAGTCATGTGAATGAATGTGTCCTGAATGTTGGCTGTTCTGAACTGGATTGACTGCAAAATAAACATTAAAAACCCTTTTGACCATATATTGACAAACTGATCGCTTGTCGACTTCTGCGGTTTTCTGTGTTCTGATGCTGTTTGGGGACGAAGATCTTCATATCCAAGAATTCCCCCTTGTCAATCTTGCCCGCCATCTCTTGTGGAATGGATATGTAATGGGGTAGGGATTTAAGGACAATACATTCATTATTGGCAACTCGCCTTCATATGCTGAGGTGCATTCAGATGCTCGGTGATGACTGGCAGAATAGGGCTGTTCCAACTGAAGAATCGCTCCAATTCTGCTACCTGCTGTTACAAAAAGCCTATAGGGCAGAGGTACTATGCCAGTGACAAACCTTGTTCGAGTGTGCGAAGAGGTCATATACCGACTGCTGATGTGGCAGCCTGTGGGGTAGTAAGTTACATGAAATTAAAGGCAAAAAAAACTACAAAAAACGGATGTATTGACAGAGGGCCACAAATAGTGGTGCCTGTAAAGATAGTCACAAAATAATGGTTGTTTCGTGATGGAGATGAGATGATAGATGTCAGACATTGTGTAGAGACTTTTATTACCTACAACAGGTGGCGACACCTAGTTAAACATAACGTAACATCTTTCCCCTTTTATAAGCTAATTAACACACAGTGAAATTCAACAAAATTACAGATAATATTGCCTTACTTAGATTGTAGTTACTCAAAGGAGGATATACAGCATTACTTGGAATAGCTACACAATCAAACAGAATTAACACAACTATTAAGAAATCGAGAAATGTAAACATATGTCTTTTAGAGTTCATTCATTCATCAGAAAACCTAGCAGGCTTCTTGACAGCTCGTCCAGATCTTGTCATCTTGGGAGTTTCCATAGGCTTAGGACGCATAATATGGGAATCAACACATGGGGGACTTAGGTGAAGACATTGGTGTGTTGTAATTGTCAATCGGGGTTGCAAGAGATGGAGTAACTGGACTGTTGCCAGATCGTGTAACCTGAGATGGATCAGGTTCAGGGGGGTCTCGTTCCTCATCAGGTACTTTGCGTAGCAACCTCCTATTGCGTTTCAGGACATAGCTTTTGTCAGTGGTCACATCATACGATCGTCCCGAAATTCGATTGGAGACCACACCTTTTTGTGAAAGGACGACCACACACAATGCTTGGGTAATATAAAAAGTTTTTAATGACATGTAAATAAAATATCATGTTACATAAGTATAGCAATATGACTAGTAGCTAAGTCTAAGTACAAAAATATCGAGCATAAATCAGACAAAATATTTGACTACCAAGTAGACAAGCTAAATCTGGTAAGATACAATGTGTATAAAGTATAGGTAAAAACTGACTAGCACATTTTCTAGTAGGTGATGTAATTATGCAATAATGACTACAATGAGTGTACATTTGCCAAATGGCATAAAGATAACATGATATCTAAGAGTATATAAAGGAGTACTATAAGCATATAGATGTTAAGTGACATTCAGGTGTGATTAGAGTCACTAAAATGCCCTGTGAGCCCTGAAAAGCACCAAGGCCCTGTGTAAAGGGCTGGCTCCCAAGGGAGGATGGTGCACAAGCTTGATAAGGACGGTAGCACAGTGGCCAGACAAGAGACTGACACCACTTGAATGAAGAGTTATATTGTGGGAATGGACGGACGATCTGGCAGGTGCACCATGGCCAATCATAGACTGACACCATGGTGGCAGGTGAAAGGGATTAGGAAAACTTTGTCCAGTCGAAGACTGACAACATAGTGTGGATGAGTGGGCCGCCAGTGTAAGGCAAGTTTGAAGAAAAGTTGCAAATGCTGTTCGGTTGAGGGGGAAGGTGTCCTTATTGATGTACACTGGACCCGACTGAGTGGGTCATGAGGAAAAGTGATTTAAACATTAGGCGTGTATATGGATCACTGGTAGCAAGGGAAATCTTATCTACCAGGATGTGGAGACCATCCTTGGTGATGGGCAGCATACTTCTGGTGGCCTGATTGGAAATGTTATTGGCCAAGCCTTGCAAAGTTTTAGTAACTAGAAGAGAGCTGGTTGAGTCGGTGACATTCTGAAGGTGGTGGTAAAAGGCTATGGCAGACACATAGGTTCGTAAGGTGGAGAGCTGCAGATTGCGATTAGCAAGGTGGACGATAAACATTGCTAAAGTTTGGGCCTGTGTGGGCATTTGCCATGGTAGTTGGAAAGTAGTATGGAACACTATGAATGCCTCCCAGTGATGTTGGTAAGCTTGGGCAGTAGCCGGCTTAATTGAATTTGCGAGAATAGTTTTCAAGTCAGGGACAAGTTTTCTGGACGAAGATGAGTGGGGATAATTGCTGAGGTTGGCTGCATTCCATATTGTTGCAGGACTTCTAATTGAGCCACTTATGTTTTGCAGTTCGCTGATTGATGATTCGGTTTGGTGGAAGTATTCTGGGTTGGAGAGGATGTGCTGTGGCATGAGAAAAGTGGGTGTGGTATGTTATGTTGTGTTTGACATCAGCAAAGTGGTTCAGATATGTGTTGCACCGGTTGACCTTGGTGGAGAATTCACTGGGGGTTTGGCAGAGCAGGCCAAACTGTCTGTAGAAGATAGAGCAGACAACGACATGCTTGACATGATAATGTGTGATTAGATGTTGGGCCAAGTCAATGAGGTCAGAGGCCACCTGGAGTGGGTCTCAATTAGGGCCTGCTAGATCATTGGATCCGCAGTCAATGATAGCAAAAAAAGGTTTTATACGATGTAACTCAAGAGGCATGTATGATGGAGTTTACGTTAGCACCTCTGGTTCCCAATAAATGTACATTCTGTACATGATTAAAGACTTTTAAATGGGTAGCAACCTGGCCGGGGGAAGGAGTGGGACAATGGCGGCGGCCTGAAGAAACACGTGGAAGATGCTGAGCAAAAGAACTGACCAATAACGGCACCATGTGTAGACATAACGAAGCAAGGAAAAGTAGAATACCTGGAGAATGAAGCACACACGATGTAGCTGCAAAGGAGAGGTCGAAATCCGCGAAGAAATTGAAGAAATAGTCAATAAAGTAGCACTGGAATATTGCAGCTGTTGTTTGTTGTCTTGAGGAAGACGGAAGTTGATATCTCTTGGGCATGCGCGATTAAGTAGGTCAGTGCTAAAAATAGGTCGACCGCCCACAAAAGCTGTTTTGGCGCCAAAACAGTGTTTTTCCCACAAGGATTTTCCTGATTGGGTAGGCTGCAGACGTACGGTGTCTCCGATTTGCAATGGTGTAAGGTTTTGACGATTGCGAGTGCGTTGTGCAGCCTTGTTCTTCTTCTTGTCCAGATAAGATTTCCCATTAGGCGGTGGTGGTAGCAGAGCACTACCTGAAATTGGGACCAGAGTTCTTGTCCATCTGCCTAGTAGTCATTGACTAGGACTAGTAATGTCACCAGGAAATGTAATGTCATGAAAATTACCAATATAAAATGGTTGAATGAAATTATTTCATAGCCGTTTTTTTTTCACATTCGTACATACGAGCAAACGTAAGTATTGTATTTTTAGCAAGTTTCCCTTAAATTGTATCCTGGTACATGCTTGCATAAGGAACTTCTGTAGTTGCTCATTGGTTGTAAATGGCCCCAACTGTTAATTTCCCAGTGATTGGTTCTATGAAAAAAACTATAATAAATCCTCTTACACCAGCAACTAATTTACTCATTTGAAATTTCTCTAAAAAACAAAATACCAATTCAATGTATACCTGTCAGAAAGACCATACAAACTTTGGACGTCATACACTATGTCCCCAGTAGCTCAGTGATATCGTGCTGGCCATTGAATTAAACTTTCTGTGTTCGATGCCATGGAACAGTCACTGGTGTGTTGTTGAACTTTTTTTTGCTCTGCTATATAAATGAGTTTCACCAAAAATCATGATTTATGTAATCATAATGGTTGGGAACAACTTTATAATCATGGCATTCATGGTTGTGTGATTAGAATTCAGTTTCAACATAAGCTCAACTGAGATTCGAACCACTAGTCAGAGACTGTCCATATTTAGTCTGATTTGGTCACATATTCCAATTTTAGTCACATAGGTTATAGTCCTCTCGGGAAAAAGCTCTAGACAGTAACACCAGCTTAACTTATGCTTCGCCAACTGCCGCCTGCTCTTGACAGTCCTGGGCATCGTTGTGGCAAGGTTAGTAACACTGCGGGTGACGACCTTGAACCCTAGTGGCCAACATAGGGCTCTGTATATTGCACACTGTTAAGCTCACCCTTCACCTAGCTCTCACTGCACCTTTGTACTTCCTACACCTAGTGCTCCCTATACATCTGTCCCTACACCTATTACTCCCTTAGTGCTCCTTAAGGCACTATCTCACATAGCCGAGTGACGATGCCGAGTGATGCTAAGGGCCAGCAAGTGAGTGACTCACACATAATCAGCTTCACTCTTGGTCGTATTATGTGTAGCAACAGCTGAACACGAGCACTCTGCAGAAACACGCCAACTGCTGCTGACCGTTCACCGACCGCTTGCTGACTGATGCCTGGAGGGAGGGTTTTTGGGTGTTTTGAGCCACGTTGTCAACCACAGCACCTCTTCTATAAATAAGGCATGCATGCCTGTTCTGACCACATTTCTACCTTGGCAGTGATCTTCACAGTATTCTACAAATTGACCATGGAGAGGCCTATGGATGAGAAAGACTTGATGCTACTTACTATGGTTAATACCAACTTAGCAGTGAAATCATTGCTGCTTCACAAAAGGTGGAAGAAGGGAAGAAAGGCCTCACGGTGGAACATGCCTCATTGTGTTGGAGCATTAGATGGGAAACATGTGGCTATCAAGTGTCCTCCAAATTCAGGGTCTGTGTACTACAAAGGCTTCTTTTCCATCGGCCTGATGGCACTTGTCGATTCTAACTATCAATTTCTCTACGTGGACATGGGCTCCAATGGAGAAGCCTTGGAAGATGGAAGTCTCGGGCTACCTCCTTCTGAAGCTCTACCCAATGGTGAAAGAGATGTGCCATACTTCATTATTGGGGATGAACCCTTCCCCCTCAGGACCTGGTTGATAAAGCCCATCCCATAGAGGGGTCTCTACAATTACAGATTGTCCCGAGGAAGAAGAGTTGTAGAGAATGCATTTGGTCTATTGGCCAACAGATTCAGAGGTCTCCTGACCTCCATGCCACTAACAGCAGACAAGGTGACTTCAATTGTACTGGCTTGCTGTTGATTAGGAAGAGATACCCTTCACCAAGTGAAACTCGAGTGATGGACCAGGAGGCACCTGACACATGATGTTGTTGCTGGGAGCTGGAGGGAGATTGGCAACATGCATGACATTGGGGCACCTGCGAGAGGAAACTTTTCCACCAGGATAGCCAAGGAACACAGACTGTACTTGGTTAATTACTTCAATTCTTCATCAGGAAGTTTCCCCTGGCAAGAAAACAAGATTTGAAACGAGAAGGCAGCAAAAAAAAAAACAAAAAAAAAAACCTGGCCTTTAAAGGCCACCCAAATCTTCCCAAGAGAGCAAACCATGAGTTGCAATAATGCAAAAAAAGTTTAGTGAAAAAAATTAGTTCCAAGTTTAAGTAGTTTTAATGATTATATTTATACCCCCCGCAATAATCCCTGTATTTTAATTTTTTAATGTAAAAAAGACTTGATTCTACTAACTAAGGGTTCACCAAGCCACCTCATAATTCATGAAGTTCAAGGCTCTGAACCAAACAGTTATTAGGTTTTATTATGGAATTAAATAAAATCTTTAAAGTTTGTTGAAGTAGGTCCTTGTGTAGGCTTGAGTTTAGAAGGGACAAGGAGATAGAAAAAGATGGGAAGGGCACTTTTTTTTTGTTGATTCTACTAACTAAGGGTTCACCAAGCCACCTCATAATTCATGAAGTTCAAGGCTCTGAACCAAACAGTTATTAGGTTTTATTATGGAATTAAATCAAATCTTTAAAGTTTGTTGAAGTAGGTCTTTGTGTTAGGCTTGAGTTTAGAAGGGACAAGGAGATAGAAAAAGATGGGAAGGGCACTTTTTTTTTGTTAGCCAGCCATAAATGTGTTCATGGTATGCTCTCTTGGGAAGATTTGGTGGCCTTGAAAGAGGCCGAGAATTTTGGTGGCCTTGAAAAAAGCCTGATGGTCTAGAAGATTACTGCTTTTCAAGAGACATCATGCTTTCCATTGCAGAGAGGTTGGCTAGGAAGGTGCTGTTCAATCCCAGACTGGTATTGCCTTGATCTTGCTGCGAAGTCCCAACAACTGGTGGCCCATACAGAGGTGGCATAGTAGACCACGGCCCTTGAGGAACCTTGGAAGGAGTCAGGTGCTGCAAGGTCGGCTGTTGGTGGATTGGCTGCTGCTGATGCAGAGGATAAAACTGCTGCTGAGGGAGTTGATGGTAGTGCTGCTACTGAGGGACTTGCTAGAATTGCTGAGGAGCCATTGTCCTGAGTCTGGTTTGCTGTTTGGCTTGCATTTGTAGATTGAAGGCCTGGGTCGGGAAGTCCATCCAGAGATCTTCAGGGAGGGTGAGACTCATGGTAAATTGAATCGCAGAAGGTACGCTTGACGGCTGAGGCAGGGTCAAGGTCCTACCTTCCGAGCATAGTGTTCATGGACAGAGGAGGTCACAGCAGCCATCTTCTTCACCATGTGCAGGACTTCTTCTTTGTCAGGTTCAGAAGTGTGTCTCTTTCCTCGTTTTTACGGACCACCCTTTGAAGAAGCAGAAAAATGGCGGGCTGTAGCACTTCCAGTTGGAGTTGCCCTGGAACGATCCTCATCTCGGATAATGATGGAATCCTCTTGTTCTGGTCCACTGTCCATACGAGTTGAGGGTAATCACCATCCTTCTTCCTGTCTCTAGCTAGGCGTGCACCCAAGGTACTTCTGCCTTGCCTGGTTGGCATTCTGCGGATAAACTCCGTTAACCAGCTGAAGGTCTGCACTACCCAAGAAGACCTTTATTTCAAGCTAATACCTTATAACTTCTCTTTGCAAGATATCCCAACTCAGACAATTATTGAATGTTTAAATGCTTCTGGTTTCTACTATCAAATATAGATAATTAACTGTAATCTAGAGAGCCTCTACATAGCCCAATCAGGTGCTGATGAGGCGTTAAACAATAACACACACACACAGCATCTTGGTCCCAGATCCCGAAGGTCCAACCTTAACAAGCTTCCTAAACTGGTTTCTCATCTGCTCCAACTGATGCTTGACATCAGAACCAGGGATACGTGGGTTTAAGCACCTTTCTCGTCATACAGTCTGTTCTTGTACTGAATATTCTTCCCGTTGCCCTCGGTACGGTGGTATAACACGGTTGGCACAAAACCACTCTGCCAAATCTTCCTCAACATCCAGGGCGGGGGCCTAGCTCAGAGGTAGCGCTCTGGGCTTCCAACCGCTGGGTCCCGGGTTCGATTCCCGGTCGAGCCTAAGTTGGATGGCTGTTTCATCCTTCGTCTCATTGCCATGGTCTCTGCCTGTCCTAATTAGCCCATCAGGTGCAGAAATACAGGACGTAAAGCCCTAATCACCCACCCACCTTCCTCAACATCCTCATGAAGTATCAGTTGGTCCCTCTGCTGTTTCCCCTTGCCAGTAGTAGTAGACTTGGACTTGGGTGGCCCAGGAACAGGAGGAGGAGCAACCTCAGGAGACAGATCTGGAATTGCCTCAGGATCTGGACCTGGCTGATGATACGGATCTGGCTGGTGACATTGATGTGGCTTGTGATACAGATCTGGACCTGGCTGACTTGCTGGCTGGCTTGCTGACAGACTTGCTGGCTGACAAAGTGTGGATACTGGAAGATGGAGATGGACTGGCTACTCTGACAGGTGAAGTAGGTGGCTGGGAAACTTCTTCTTCTCCTTCAATAGCAGTAAAAGCAGGGTTCTTTTTTGCAAGAGTCTTTTTTACTATCTTCAGGCCCATAGTGTAATAAAAATATTCAGTGATATTAAGTTTGTCGTATGTAGAGATCTGGTGAATGTGAAGAACAACCGCAGGGCACCTCCTTTTATACGCATAACTCAAACGGCTTCAGAGACCACTCTGGAATAACACCCAGAGTACTTGCCGAGCGCTCTGCAACCACTTTGCTATTGTCGCAAGTGTCATTGAGTACTCAATTGAACTCACCAAGTGCAAATTTGCTCAGCAGCACTCCTAAAAATTTTTTAACAGGTTTAACATTTTTGGGTCCTTATTTTACCAATCATAGTGAAATTAATGACCTTACAGGTTATGACGTAGTTAAATTCAACTGCCCAATTCCCCCTATACCCAACCCTGTTCCTTTGTGTCGTGGCTGGGTTTGAACTAGCCCTGAATGACCTATGCCGCTCTTTTTATTTCATTTCTTTAGTAGTAAATAGCTAGAGATTGATGAATGTACTCGCCTCATTGAATATTTTTAGCAGTAGGCCAAAACAAACTTTTCCAATATCCAGTTGGCAGAACACTGACGACACTCACCACTAGTCAAATACAAAATTATTTCTCATTGAATGAAAGATCAATTTTCACTTTCTCTAGCTGGTCAGAGTGGATGTCACGTCCAATGCTTGACCTAATTATTTCGCACTTGCAGCAAACTCAAACATGGCGTTCATGGGGAATTTAAATGTGTAAATTTTTTTGCTTTATTTCTTGTGAACAAGTAATTCGGACATGCAGGTAAACCTCGGATGTTGCACTTCATGTAAAATATTATGCGTATTGTGAGCCATATATGGAGTGATTTTGACTGGTTGTCGACCATATTTAACATTGCTTGAACTGTGACCCAGTAATACTGACGGGAATTGTGACCCAGTAATACTGACCAGGGAACTCGGAGGCTAGGTTTGAATGCACGACCATGTGCTTACGAGTCCAGCATCAACCATTTTGGTCAAATCTGCTCACTTTACCACTGTGACATCTAGATTTTATAAAGGTGCCTCCAGGAATGACCTTTTGCAAATTTAGATCCTACTTTTTTGTCTTGAATGCATCTTGTATAAAATCGATGTTTTCCATTTTTTAATGAACAATGTTTACTGAAAAACTTACAATCAACTGCATCAAAGTGTTCATTGGACTGACTGGTAACATTGTCTTGAAGGTACGATTCCAGAATACTCTTTTGTAAGATCACAGTTTTATTGTACCAAGCACAAATTTGGTTCCACTATAGATCATGCAGTGTCTTCCCCAAAGCGAGGGCCCATCTGTGATAGAACTCAGATGAAATTTATTCAAATATCACATATTAAAATAGGGCGGGGGCCTAGGGCGGGGGCCTAGGTAGCGCTCTGGGCTTCCAACCGCTGGGTTGGATGGCTGTTGCATCCTTCGTCTCATTGCCATGGTCTCTGCCTGTCCTAATTAGCCCAACTGGTGCAGAAATACAGGACATAAAGCCCTAATCACCCACCCACCCACATATTAAAATATGTACATTCGGGAGTGGCCCTCTAAGGCAGAAATTCTGCCGCTATCAAGGGCCACACCCTAGTTAATAAACAAATGAACGAACTTTCAAAAATTAAAACCATGATATTTTTAAGTTTTTAAAGTAATGACATTTCAGATGTATATAGATACAGTCACTAATGTAATGTCAGTGTTAGTTAAAATAATGAGTTGGGAGAGGGATAGTGAATCATTGATGCACCTTCGCACTATGGATGCCGAGATATAGGAAACACCGAAACTTTGTCCATTTGTTGATGTACAGTTTTCTATATACATTCTGCCAACCACAGGAGGACTGTATTCCACTGAGGCACCAGCCTAAAGCGATGTCTGTTATTAATGCAGAATATGATGGCAAATACCATGCCAACACATTGCATTAGACTTTTACCCCATTTTGTAAGAGTCGACATGAATCTCTTTTAGTTGATCGCTCCCTTGACTGCTGCATCAAGGACTGAGCAATCCTTCTCCATCTCACGAATGACCTTGGGCCACAACAGCTGATCTAGTGACTCGAGGGTCAGTTCCCCCTGCAGAGCTAAAGTGTCCTTGGGGTTCCTCTTACTGGTCACTTCTTATTACAT
This sequence comes from Alitta virens, assembly GCA_932294295.1. Classification (NCBI taxonomy): domain Eukaryota; kingdom Metazoa; phylum Annelida; class Polychaeta; order Phyllodocida; family Nereididae; genus Alitta; species Alitta virens. The sequence continues at coordinate 15,878,655 of OW028582.1, forward strand.
CAGGCAAAACCTTCGACAATGCCTGTCTGGCAGCTGCAGAGCGTAGCAGATAATGTAAGCATTTTTGGTATTGTCCAAGCTCTAAATAATACATTGCCTTCATCCTGATACTGTTTTTGGGTGGCTCCACTCCCATCCTGCCACGGTGGGATGATGCTCAACTCCATACTTGCTGAGCTTCTTGGAATAAGCATGGTCAGTCGTGTCACTGTCACCACCGCCTTAGTGTCGTTTCCTCTTCCTTGGCATTTTTGTTTCTTACAGGCAGGAAATTCTGGCAAGTGCGTTTTCAAATCTCTACTTATATTACAACTTTTCTATAAGTTATCAATATTGTCCACAAGATCTGAGTCTCCCTTTCATGTTCTTTGCACAATCTTGATATATGCTCATATAGATAATTTACCTGACTAGTTCCCTTTATTGTTATTTTGTCGTCCTGTCCTGTTAGTAACCATGCCGTGAATGACCCCTTGGTGGTTAACATGACCTTAACCTCGACATGCTACTACTACTACTTACCCACTAGACCACAGCCCACTGGATTATTTTTTAGGTTGCCCGGGAAAAACTGCCGCTGCAACTTCCTGCCAGCATGAGTTTTTGGTCTGTTGGGAAATTTTGGCACTGTGTCTGCCATACAGGTGATCTTTATTCTACAAACCCAACAAATACTTCCAACTCTGTGGGACTATAATTAGTTCAATGGTAGTCTGAAAAAAAGGCATATCCTTTTTTTATAACATTGGTGGAAATATCGATATTTGAAAAAATATTAACTTTTCTCTCCCTTGTCCCTACACCTAGTGCTTCCTACGCCAAGCTCTCCAATATTAGGCACAGAATTAAGCATGGATCTCACATAGCCGTAAAGTGAGACGGAAAATCCGTGGTTGATATGTAGATGCAATGTCGATTGGCCAAGGAATTGTTACGTAACAGGGGTGTGGCTAGGTGTTGATGTATGATTACGTATGCTTTGGCGTATGCTACGTACCACTCAGTTATCCGGCATATCATATGTCATTTACATTCACTGTACGCTGGAAGAGAGAAGGACCGTGCACGGAAGAATGAAGTATACGCTGTACGATCCGCCGACTATGATCCAAAAACTATGTATGATGACGACGTATAAACGAAGTATCAATCATAGGAAAGCTGGCAGAAAATGGAAGACAATGGTAGAGTCTACGATTGCGACAATTTAACGGCATAATTTTACTTGGTTGCGGACATCATTATCCTGTATAAATGGGCCTGTAAGTGTTGGTGCTCACTCTACCTCTGCCAGCCTCAGTGAACATGTCAGGACGTCCACAATAAGAATGATAATTAGAGCTTAGAAGATTGGAGTCGACTTGAGGTTTAATGCAGACTTGCTCATGTGGTGCAATTGCTGCAGGACTGAAGAATTTTGACCAGGCAGACAGGCTCATGTGGATGACGAAGGAAGACTTGTAGTAGGCGAGCTGGAGGTTCAATGCAGGCTTCTTCTTAAATGGCCATCCCTGGGTAGTTCCAATGACTTGACTTTCTTGAAGCTCTTGTGATGACTCCCGATCGTCTACTTCGAACTCCTCCTGTCCTGCATCAATGTGACTGGCACTTGATGCAGGATTGCTTAATCAATGTCTCTATTTTCTTGTGGTTGATTGCCTGGCAAGAAGGGACTCTTTTGATGTGTTGATCCAGGAAGCCAAAGTTGGCACAGACCCACTTCTTCTTGTCAGTCGGATTCCTCGGTGCAGTTCCAGAAGGTCCCACCTTCATTAAATTCCCAACATATGTTCGCATGGACTGTTCCAAGTCTTCAGTTGCTGGCCATTGCAGGGGACTGACAGAGTCTCAGACATCTCTTCCATCAGCCTACTCTTCGTCTGCTGGTCCTTGTAGACCCTCATTGTGCAGTCAAAAAAGATGGGGGTTCTCCCTGTACTACTCTGCTATCTTCTGTTCATCATCAGCTGGGAGGCAAAGCTTGTCAGTCATCTCTCTGCCCCTCTTCTCTGCAGCATCATCAGGAGTGATACCTTGCACAGAAGACTGGTCTTCTTGTTCTGATGGTTGAACAGGAGAAGCCGCACCAGGAACATCAGGGGACTTCTACTTCATTCTTGTCTGTAGCACAGGAATGTCGCTGACATCAGTGTTTTGTTCATCCTTGTCTGTATCCTTGGCAATGGCAACAGAAGAAGCATCATCATCTTCAGGAGTTTGTTGCAGAACTTCAGGAGCAGGCACTTTTGCAGATTTCACTATATGGTGTCTTTACTTTGGTCCCATTTTCACTTTAAAGTCTAGCTATTATTAAACTTTAAAGTCTTTTTCCAGAAGGATATGAAGAACAGCAGGTATCTGTCTCATCCAATGGCAAAGTGAATTATGGTTTGCAACACCAGAGGCGCTTTTATTATATAGTCTAGGGCGATGTCACGTGACGCTTTTTCCGTGGTTGATACTTGGCTCTTACGCCGGATTATAAAGCGCTTACGTAGACCATACATAGTGTACGTAGATATTGATTTTCCCGTACTTCACTATACGTTGCTTACGTAGATACTTCCGTGGTATACTTGGACACTGACGGTGAATACGTGGTTGCTTACGTGCCTTACTTGGCTAATCCGCCGGATTATTGAAGCCACATATAAGACATAAGGCGACGAAAGACTCACGTAGGCTTTGGCGTATCCTATGAGTAGTATAGGCTTCACCATGCAGACTAACGCATACAGCAGGTGGCGCTACTGTTGTACTGTGAGGTGCTGCCACCACACATCAGCCAGTTATGTGAGGTGCTGCCACCATGCTGTGTATATACGCATTATATATGTATTTATCAAAGTTATATGTGTACACATGTGTAATCAAGGGATCCTAATTAATATATGATTAATTAGTTGCAGATATTTTACAGGTTTTAATAATAAAAGTTTCAGAGGTGTAAGCATATGCAAGACTAATTATTGATGTTAATTAAAAACATTAATTATTATCATAATGTCTTAATGAAAGATTTTGATGAAGATTTGATTGACCATAATTTGTACAATGATACACAATTATATGCATTGTAGTGTTCACTGATATATATTTAAACCCTTCATATAACATCATGGTGTTGCACAATTTGGTACATCTAATGTTATTATCACAGAGTGAGGGGGCTAGAAATAGATAGAATTTCTTTCATTTGCAGATGGCCATGTTTTTTAAGGTAATAAAAGAAGTGCTATTTAATTGTAGCTTTTCTAGACATTGTATTCCTAACAATATAAACTACACAGTAAGCCTTAATGTGTTTATATGTAAAATCACATGTTAAGAGTTGTGTTACAACTGTACACTTGCAACTTTAGTTGTATGAGTGAGAGGACGCCACCAGTTCTAAATGGGTTAAATTTTTTAACTGGGGCAGCATGTGTAGTTTTTCTGAGTGAGTAGCATAATACACATGTTAAAACTTCACGGCTAACCATGGCGCACAGTCAACAACATTGTCCAACACAGTCTGACATTGATGCCTCTGAAATAAGTGAAATGAGCTACCAAATTCTGCAACTGGACATTAATGAAGATAAGGGAGCTGCACGTTTCTATGATGTCTACAGTGATCCAAGAGTTTCAAGCAGTTTCTTCAGTGATGAAGTGTGGGAAATCAGTGATCTAACTATAACAAAGGAGCTCCAGAAAGAAAATCCTGACACCTGTGTAATTCTAGAAGAATTGAAGGAACTCATAGGTGAGACTGTGGATTTCCAGAGATTTTTGGCAAGCCGTGATCCACCACAACTACCACCTTTATCAGAAGATGCTAAGACATGCGTGTGCAAGCGAGAAATCACACCTGAAAGACAAACATACTTGCCTTCAATGTCTGGAGCCAATACGTTCTTGACAGTTTCAATGAATCTGCAAGCTTTTCCTGAAGATCCAGACCTGTGCTTTCCGTGTAACCTTCTTGTTAAATACTGTGACGGTGTTCTTATACATAGACCAGCACAAGAGAGCAAAGAACGATTTTGTGTTTCACTGTACAATGTACCAATGTGACATTATATTTCTTTGTAATGGTCAGTTTTATACTGTACCCTTTTTGATAATAATAAAAGAAATAAAACACAAAAAAAAAGCGTGAGGACAACTCATGTTGGGGCTTCTAAACAATGACTAATCAACTGAGCAAGCGTGCTACATGGTGTCACGTGGCAGTACCAGAGTTCAAACATGCCAGCATCATGAGGTTTTGTTTCAAAAGCATCAAAGGTTAAGGACTTTTCGACCCCATATCTCAAATCAACTGTTAAGCACTGTATTGTGTTTGGTTAAAATAAAAGAAGGCTTGTAGACAGCACGTGCTGAGAGCGTTCATACAATGAGCAACCAAATGAGCACACGTATAACTTTGTGTTATGTTGTGACACTAGTGCTCAAACACAATAGCATCATGAGGTGTTGTGTTTCAAAATCACCAAAGGTCAAAAAAACGTTTCTTTCCCCCTCAAAAATCAAATGATGATAGCGGGAACCTCAAAAATGTACACATTCTATTGGTAATAAATTAAAACAAGGACCCCCCTTTTTCGAGGACTTACCATTGGCCATTGAGTTTTGGCGCAGTTTTCTATCTACACCCAAAAAACAACCACTTTTTCGCAGGTGGCAAAGATGGCTGAACCTCCTGGTAAGAAAAGGAGGAATGTTTCAACCAGTAGTGATGATGATCAAAATGATAGGAAGCCATACGTTATCGAAAAAATTAATGAGAGAAGAGCCAGACGTTATGATGTCGAAGAAATTACGTTTAGGGCAAAATTTGATGAGAACCTTCAAGGTCAAAAATTGCTGGATGTTACAGACGACCTACACAATATGTTTGAAGACATTCTGGAGAATGTGAATGCTAATCATGTCAACAGTAACGACAGAACAAGACTCTCCATTAGACATGCTGGTCTTGATAGGGAGATTTTCATACACTGTCAACCCCAGCACAATATAACTGCCGACGTCATCATGGAAAGGTTAGTGTAAAATGTCAAAATATATATATATATATATATGTTTTTTGAGCGATATTACATGATCATGCTTCTATTGTTCTATTTCATTGTGTTTTCTTGTTAAATTCAGAGTGGGTGCTGTTTTGCAGTCAAACCAAAGTCTGAACATAGATGAGTCTTTCATGGTGGATGTGGGTATAATGCATGATGCAGAGGCTGGGGGCGGTGGCGATGGTTCAGCGCGCCGAAAAGCCATTATCAATACAGACACCACTTTGGAAGATTGCTCAATTAAGAAAAAAAGATCAATGGTTTTCATACCCGATGTTGAAGGTGAATATCTGTGTGCAGGCAGGGCTATAGTAACATGTATGTCCAAACTGAAAAACATGAACAAAAAAGAGTACAACATGATTATTAGTCATAGAAATGTCCACAGTGCCAATCCTAAGTCTCAAAGAATGAGGGCTATTAGATTGTACCTAGACACAGGAATGTCAATGCGTAGGGCTGTACCTGTTACAGAACTCAGTAGATTTGAAAAAAAACTAGGTATACAAATTGTTGTCATTTCTGGGGACATGGGTAACACTGATTTACAAAGGCTTCAAGGTCATGAAAGACAAGATATTTCTTTATTTGAAAGACCAACATTACCATAGTATTGTCAACATCAATGGTTTTTATGTCAACAAGAAGTTGTGTCAGCAGTGTCTCACACCATATGCCAGGAAAGTTAAACACTCGTGTAGATTTATGTGCAAAACGTGCGGGGAACAAGTGTGTATGTTTGGTGAGGACTCTTTAGCCTGCCCAGACTGTAACATGGTGTGCCGCAACGCCAAGTGCTATCTTTTACACAAGGAGACCAGGGAGTACAAAATTGGTGCAAAGAAAGGCGAAGAACGCCTATCACTTTGTGACACTTTTCACAGATGTAAAAAGTGCACAAAAATTATCGATAAGACAAAGAGAGACTTTAAATCTCATATCTGTGGCGAGTGGTTCTGCAGATGCTGTGGTGAATATGTGGTTAACGACCATCTGTGTTACTACAGAATTAAGAAACCTAAGATCACGTCGGGAAGGTTCCTTTATTATGATTTTGAAACGTGTCAAGATACAGTCATACAATGTGAAAATGGTTACACTTGCAAATCTCTTCCTAACTGTCCTGACTGTCACCCAAATCAACTGTGTGCAAAGTGTCGAAAATGTGTCAACTGTAAAAGGAGTTATTGCGGTTTACAGAGACATTTGCCTAACTACCTTGTCTGCCAGTCAGCATGTGACACATGTCAAGATGACCCTTTCAAACACGATTCGCTCTGTGAGAACTGCGGTGACAGGTGTTCAAAGTGTGGAACACGTGACAAAGACAGTTTCACCAAACCATTGTGCACCAATGGTTTGTGTGGCATGCGCGAACGCGTGTTTAAAGGTATGGACACATGCCGTGATTTCTGTCAATGGCTGATTACACCCCAGCACAAAGGTATGGTTGTAATGGCACACAACTCAAAAGCTTTTGACAACCATTTCATTCTCAACCACTGCGTTGAAAATGGTATATTTCCAGATGTTACTTACACCGGTTCAAAAATTATGACCATGACCATAGGTGAGGGTGTAGACCTCCGATTTATTGACAGTTTAAACTTCTTACCCATGGCCCTAAAAAAGTTGCCACAGACTCGGCCAAGAGTTAATGAAAGGGCAGTTTCCACATTTCCTTAACACAAAGGACAACTGGAACCTTGTGTCAGCCACACACCCGGCACCGCATTTGTACGGGGCAGACCACATGAGTGTTAAAGATCGAGCAGATTTCATGGCTTGGCATAGTGGTGTAAAGACTAAAGAGTTCGATTTCCAGAAGGAAATTTTAGCGTATACACGTTCAGATGTATCCATCCTGAGGGAAGCGTGCGTAAAATTTCGTAATCTGATCAGACAAATTACAACACTTGAAGGGTCAGCAGTGCAAGGCGTTGACCCCTTTGCTCACGCCACAATTGCATCCAGTGCCATGCAGATCATTAGACAGCTGATGCTGTACGAGGAGCACGATGTTGAACTAGTTGATGGTCGCAAAGGTCGAGGTGTTCTGAAAAGGGGCAGTTGGGTTTTTGAGGGTGAACCCGTTGACACAGTAATGATAGCTGAGACAAAATTTGTCAAGTCACCCATACCACAGATACCAGCAAGGGGTTATGGGCGACATACCAATGACAGCAATAAAGCCATAGTGTGGTTGGAATGGGTGGCTCATAAAAACCAGCGGAAGATCAAACATTCCAGAAATGGTGGTGAACACCGTATCCCCGGCACACGTTTTAGTGTGGACGGTTTTCATGAGGAGTCACAAAAGGTGTATGAATTTTTTGGTTGCCGTTTTCACGGGCACCACTGTATGAAAGACCGACAGAAGATCTATGATCCCCGGACAAACTCCAGTTTAGAAAGCGTGTATCAGAGAACAATGCTGAGGCTTCAGCAGATCCGTAGCATGGGCTACAGCACAGTGGTTATGTGGGAATGTGAATTTGACGCCATGCTAAAATCAAACAGCGAGCTACAGGCGTTTGCCTCAAAATGTGACACTGTCACGCCTCTGAAAATCCGCGATTCGTTCTTTGGAGGACGCGTGTCACCAGTGAAGCTTTTCTATGAGGCTCTGGAAGATGAAAAAATCTGTTATCTAGACGTGACATCGTTATACCCCTTTATAACGCTTTCTGGGCGTTACCCTACCAATCATTGTGATATTATAACAAATCATGATGATTTTGACTACACCCTCGAGAGTTACTATGGCCTAGTGAAACTCAAGGTTCTCCCACCCCGCAAACTGTACATTCCAGTTCTACCCGTCCGTTGCGGTGGCAAGCTTAAGTTCCCCCTGTGTTAAAAATGTTCACGGATGGAGACATCGCGACCCTGCAAGTGTTCAGATGCAGACAGAGCTATAACTGGCACATGGACCACTGAAGAGGTCAAGGCCGCAGTGCAGGCGGGTTACAAGGTTGTTAAAATTTATGAAGTGTATCACTTCTCGGAGACCAGCATGGACGATGGTTGCCCTGGCAACATTTTTGAAGAATACGTAAAAATGTTCCTGAAGGTTAAGCAGGAGGCGTCAGGCTACCCCAACTGGGTCGTTTCAGAGGATGATAAAGACAGATACCTTGAAAATTACAGAGAAAAACAGGGTATTTCTCTGGAAAAGGAGAATGTCCAATACAATGCTTCTCTGAGACTTATTTCTAAACTGTATGCAAATTCTGCGTGGGGAAAGTTTGTACAGAGATCCAACATGGGGCAGACAATGTATGTCAAAAGCTGCGCTGATCTTGCAAAAGTGCGCAATGACCCCAGAAAGAGCGTTACAAATTTTCACATCATTACAGATGAATACATAGTGTTAGAATTCAAAAACGCTGACACGTTTGAGGAAGAGAGCACTTTCACTAATGAAATAATTGGTACATTCACCACATCTCTAGCACGACTGCACCTATTGAAAATTTTGCAAAAAACGGGTGAAGACACCTTGTACTTCGACACCGATAGTGTAATTTTTAGAGAGAAGAACAATCACGAAACTCTCCATGTGGGGGACCTTTTAGGTGAACTGACAGACGAACTGCCAAGAGGTCAGTACATCAAAACATTCCTGTCTTCAGGCCCCAAGAGTTACTGTTACAAACAGAACGATGACACGTGCGTTACCAAAATCAAAGGTATAACTTTGAACCATACCAATAACATGATAATTGACTTTGATGTGATGAAAGACATTGTCATAGGTCGTCAACAAATTGTCAAACTCCCTGTAGCCAGTCAGATCTCAAGGGTTACACATATGGGGATAATATACAACAGACCCCAGTCCAAAATATTTAGAAAGGTCTTCACTAAACGTGTTGTTATACAGGGCACTTTTGACACTGTCCCTTATGGATATTAACATAGGCCTAACCGACCACCTATTTTTCTATACATTTTTGTTTTTTTTGCACACGTTTTTGTAAATTTTCTGGAAAATACTATAATTTCTTATTAACGTGAACCAGACAGAAAATGTTTTTAAAGCACTCTAGTATCAATAGTTAAACGCGTGGCCAACTTATATCCGTGTTAGACATCCTCACTGGAGCTTATCGTGTTACAAAAATCAGGAAAAATGTATCCAATATGGTCTTATCGTTTTAAGTTCCCTAGGCCAACAAGAGATTGACTGCGCTGATCTGTTAGGCACCAGTATAGCACACCCTCAGTGATTTTCATCAGATCAGACGTCTAGCAAATTTCAGGATATTTTAACATATTTCTAGCAAAACACACACGTTAAAATGTCGATCATTTTAATAGCATTTATCTGCACGCTTGCCTGCGCACATGGTTACACCTTTACATGCGGTGCTTACAAACTCCGGGAACAGTACAATCTATGCTCATGCTATTATGATGCTACAATCAAGAAAGTGAGAGCTAACTGTACAATGACGTCGACACTGCAAGAAATCCCCTCATTTTCATCGACATTGACAAAAATGCTGGTTTCAATAGACATGGGAGGAACGGCTTTTTGTCAAACAGTGTCACACATAGAGCATCAAGAAGCTGTGGTCATCTTGTGCAACAGGACGGCTGGTAAGTGTCTTAAGTTTTCTTGTTAACAGTGTGTGTTGTTTTATTTTTAGTAGAAACATTTTCATGCAACATTTCTTTTTTTATATAACTAAGGAAGGGGCCAACAGACCCATCACCCCCAACAGCCAGAGGAAGCACGTCAAACAACCATCAACAGCCCAAGAAGTGTTTCCCCGTCTGACAGCTATGAAGAGACATCAACACAAGGCATTGAAAGACCCCAAGAGGGCCTCCCTGCAACCACATCACTGTCACCACCTCATGGGACTTCACCATTTACAGACCGGTCTGACATCCGTGAAGAGACCTCAACACAAGGTGTTGAAAGACCCCAAGAGGGCCCCCCTGCAACCACGTCACTGTCAACACCTCTAGAGGCCTCTACATTTACAACAAGGTCAAGGACGTCTGTAATACTCGCCACACTTCTAGCGTCCACACAAACAGTGCACAACTTCGCCAGTATACAATCAACCACTGAGAGAACACCCACTAATGCTGGCCCCAACATCAGCAACACCAAAAACAATTTCGGTTAGTTTCAAACCAAACATGGCCCCCTTGATAACAGCCACAGACAAAAGATCAACCACCACGTGGTTTACTATAACAATGTCACCGGATACTTGTCTACTGACATTAATCATTCTGTATGGTGTTGTAAAGGTATGTGTGTACTGTAATTTATATAAAAATATATTTTCAGTGTTTTGGTTTTTAAAAAACTGTCACTGTATAAAAAATACTATGATGTTTACGCTTTTTGCAGTTGTGTATCAGGACTGGTCAGAAAAAGTGTAAAAATATGTGTGTTCAACAGGAGGGAGGCAGGGCAATTTACAGGCCCAGCACACCTGAACCCTACAGATATTTTGGTGCAGCGGGGCGAGCCTCAAACACTGACGGTGATGATGGTGAGGTGCTCCTAACAACTTTTAGGTAAGACCAAAAAAAAATAATTTGTAATTTTGTTAGCTACGGTAAGAAGCTATAATTTTCATTACAGGCGTTGTTTTACCCTCCCCTAGCAGTGGCTCATATGTACAGCACATTTTGGGTTTTAATTCATTTATATAGAACTCTTATGGTAAACATTTTTTTATTTTTGTATAAAAAATCTTCATTACTATAGCCGACAATATTTTGTATTCCAAAATTTAGAATCTAAAGAACTGTTTATTCGACAACTTTTGCGTCTGAACTATCAGAACATTTACGGTAATTGATTTTCCCCAATGCGTAGTATTAAAAAAAATTTTTACTATAAGAAATCACCGCTACTAACACCGACAAAGCGCTGTATTCCAAAATTGTGCGGCAATCAGAACTCTTATGGTAAAAAAAAAAAAAATAAATAAATAAAAAATCTTCATTACTATAGCCAACATTTTTTTTGGTATTCCAAAATTGCGAATCTAAACAGGTTCTTATATCGCCGCTTTTACGCATCTGAATTATCAGAACATTTACTGTAATTGCATTTTTTAAACTAATGCGTACTTAGCGTATTTGTTATGAATTGACCTAATTAGCCAGGTGTTTCAGCGCAAATATTGTCCACGTATTTGTAAAGGATCAGGTGCAAGCTTTTGTTTAAGAATTGACCTAATTAGCCAGATGTTTCAGAGCAAATATTTCTCATTAAAATAAGTTCTTTCCAATCGTGTTAATCACATGCTTTTTGTCATTTCTTACAGAGAGACAAGAGCATGAGGAAGGTTTTTTTAGATGCCATTTTTTAACATATTTTTTTTCGGGGCTGATACCGTTGACGACGAACACTGCGCCAGACCCTAGGACTTATGGATATGAATATGACTGCGGACAGGCTGATACAGGACGACGTGTGTGCGCCTGCTACTACATCGACGGAGGGCGCGAAATCTTCGCCGACTGTAGCGGTAGGGCCATGCTGAGGTACATACCGGAATTCACGGCAATAGAAATGGACCGCTTATCTACAATAGCTATGACTTCTACGCCCTACTGTGCTGACAGACCGCTGATCCAACGACAAATGCTCCATCACGTACGCATCCTCTGCGACCCTGGGGTGGAGGAGGCACCAACTACACGACCACCCGAACTGTTCAGGCTTTCTAGGCCCCCCTCAGGATTGTTTTTTGAAGACAGTGACAGCGTTGAGGATGGCAGCGCGGGCCTTTCCATCGGCGTGATTGCCCTTGTAGCTGTCATTGCCACGTGCACCACGCTTCTTGTGTTCTTCAGACCTGTAAGTTCCTAAATTTTTGCATTTTCGACTTGTGCCGGTCCTGAATTAATCTACCCCAAAATGTTATTTTAATTGTGCTAGAACCTAAAACTTGTGAAATATGTGATAAAAGTTAATTCTAATGGCCTCCAAAAATATGTGCATAAAACATTTTTGAGGTCGTTATACTGTGCTTTACTGTACTAAACACATTATTTTATGTCATTATTAGTTTTTCATAATCTAATGGGTTTAATTATTTTGGAAAAAAGTACAGTAAAACCTGGGTCCTGATTAATCTACCCTCCAAAAATGTTATTTTAATTGTGCTAGAACTTAAAACTTTGTGAAAATATTTTGATAAAAGTAAATTTTTAAAGGCCTCCAAATATGTGCATAAAAAATTTTTTGGTTCGTAATACTGTGCTCTACTGTACTAAACACATTATTTATTTTTTTTACAGGGGCACCCTGGATTCGTTCCGCTGGTGGAGGCCCTTTGCCGGTGTTCCTGGGGGCGTGCTCTGTTCGCCCGCCTTGCAGGCCCTGTCGGAGGAGCGGCCCTGCAAAATTTGGCATCAACGGTGGCAGAGGTCATCGACATCTCAACGCAGTGAGTGGTCATGCTTTTCATCTTTTCTCCTGCATGGGTGGGGAGGGTCAAAAAACAAATGGAATGTGTTATTATTATTATTATTTATTTTATTTATTTATTAATTTTTTTTGCTCAACACAATTTTTAAAAATGCTTAATTTATTATTATCACAATTGTTTTCAGATGTCCTACCGGCACAGGTACAGGTACAGGTACAGGCTGCAGACCCCCTGAGGAACATGTGGCCGGCGCCACAGCCTGCTTTAGTGACTCTGCATACGTCGAGGAACTCGGCGAGTTGTCGACGCCTCTGAAGCAGCAGGGTATACAGGAGGACAGCCACGTGGTTGATGTTCAAGCTACCGCTGAAATAGATAGATGGCCTCGCCGCATCCTTATTGATGAAGATGTCCAGTTCAACATCTTTGACCATGAAGCAGACATTAGTGGATTTCGTGAGACAGTTGTCTGAACTCTCTCCTCCCATTTTTTTTTTTTTGGCGAGGAGTGTGATTTCCTACCGTTTTTTGATGTTGCACGCGTTTGTATATTTAAACAAAAATTTTCTCCACAAAATGTCTGTGCGTGTTAGGACATGTTCTGTATAATGTAAAAAGTGTTGTAAAATATTTTTACTGTAAGAACATGTACGAAAAAATACGGTTTTAAAATGTCTAGTCATACAAAGTTATGGTGCAAAATAAAATATATAAAAGTGCAGAATACGTTTAAAATATTTTTCAGATGTACATATTATACTTGAAATCGTTTTTACAATATACTCACTTAGCATAGACGCGTCATAAGATGGCGTCGTAAAATGGCATGTATATAATATATATGTATATATATATGTATGTGTATAACATATCACAGTTGAGCTTGGCCCTAAGATTGTATATATAAAATACTTTAAAAACACGTGTAGAAGGTTTGGATCCCCTTCACTTTGATATTTTTTGCCTTAGCAAAAACAAAAAATGTAACCTTTTATTATTGTAGAAGTCTTTTACGCAGTTTATTTTTTACAATACGTTTTTTTACAGTCCTGGTGGCCTGTCCGTATGTCTGTCTGTTTTGTGTCTTTTTTTTGATGGACGCTTGTATATCAGTAATTTTTTTACCACAATGTTGTTTTTGGCATATATAGTATGCACGAGTGCTGTGTATGGATATGTGGGGTGTATATACGGGGGGGGGGGGGGGGGGGTATGGCGCAGTGTGTGGGGCGGGAGGGGGGTTTTGGTTAATAAAATGGTGTTATTTTAAAAACACAATTTATTTCTTTTTTGTACATTTTTTTTGGTTTGTTCGAGAGAGAGAGAGAGAGAGACGGCTGCGAGCGGCTCCCCTTAAATGCCGCTTGGCACGACGTGCCGCGCGGCACAATACCGCCCGGAGGCACAGAGTGCCGGTCGGCTCTTAAGAGCCGCGGCACGCACCCCCCCTAAGCAGGCGGTTGGCTATATATATATATATATAGTTTTGAAACAGCATCTTTCATTGTTTTTTTGCAGACGTTGCAATTAATAATGTAAAACTTTGCAAACAAATAATATAATAAAATATTAAATAATATAATATATCTCCCACTCACTCGAAGAGGGGCTTTTTAATTACAATTATGAACAAAAAACAAAACTGTATGTTCAAAAAAGTGAAGCTTTCTCAGTTAATAGATAATTGTCTTTTCGTATCCAAAAAACAGAAATAATAACCAGACGAGTTGACATAAGCTTTTAAAAACACTACACAAGCAAACTATAGCAGTGTATTTTTATTTTGAAAAAAACCCAAAAATCATTTTGCAGTGAACATTTTTTTAAATACTTTTTTAACATGAAAAAAATACTGTGTCAAAGACTTATCAAAAAGGAATATGTATGTAGTTACGTAGTTACGTAATAACAACGTATGATAGGTTTTACTTTTTACCACAAAAAAAAAACTACACATGCGTAGCATTCATTTTCTAAAACAAAAAAATAAAAAAGTTGTTAAAAAATTTTAAGATGTAGAGATAGATATGTAAACACACATTTTGAGGCTAACAAACGATACACTGTTCCTCTATTTTCGCTTATAAAAAGAAAAAAGGCTAAAAATTGCGTGGTGCGTCTTTTTTTTCAATAACCACGCGTGGTGGTACTGGTGCGACCAGGTTTTTCAGGTGAAGGATGCTATGACAAGGTTGTCCAGTCCTCACCACGTAGACGTGCTGCTCCCTCTCATCTGCCTTTTTGAAACCAGACCACCTGTTTTGAAAGCACTAAACTACATAAAATATAGAAAAAGACGCTTAGACAATGGTGTGTGGGGGGCACCAGTCGTCCTATGACACAGCCGTTTTTGCACCCTCAAGCTGCCGGTGATGCCCTGGGCCGCTTCAGGGGCCTGGCAGGGGTCACATCGCTTAGCCGCGGACGCTTCACCAGAGTGCTTAGAGGCGGTGGCTATGATGTTGCCGCCGGTAGAATGCTGGTGAACTGCTCGAGCACATACCCCTCGGCATCTTCCAACAGGGTGTCATCATTTTCAAAGCTGACAGGCGGCCCAGCCTTGTTCTGCAAGTTGTTGCTCTTAGGCATCGGCATGCAATGAACACAACGTGCCTGCGAAAGTGGCGTCTTGTGCGTTGTGTTGCATTCTGGCAGCTCTCTCAAACCTTGCCACGTTTCTTCCAACTGAGGTAGAAACCTCTTTAATTTCTCGAACTCGTACTCGCCTAGATTGATGCCCTTACGTGTTGGATGCACAGATTTAGGATTTTCATTAGTAAAAAAGTAATGGCGTACATCTAGGGAGCTGTACGCTTTCTTGGCAACAGCGAACATGTTTTTCCCCACGTGGTGTTTTAATTCGGCCGGAATGAAGTCTCTGAAGCCGTCTTCATCCGTGCCATTGTGGAGGCACTCCCCAGTCCCAGCTTCGCCAGGCTCACAGTCATCGTCATCAAACATGACGGGGCCCGATTCATCAGCCCCCGTATTGGTGTCCGCCGGCAGTTCCTCGTCACTGTCAAAGTCTTTGCCCTGTTTTTTTTTAAAAAATACAAGAAAAGTGTCAAATCGGTGCTTGAAAATTTTACACGTACATACATACATACATACCTACATACCTACCTACATACATACATACATACATACATGCTGACTTTTTTAATTAAATAAGTTTCTTGGAGATCTCTGCAAAAACGTTTATTTTAAAAATAAATGACTTTACTTAAAAGAGCTGTATACAAGTGCTTTAATACAGTGAAAAAATAATTTTTTAAGTAAATAAGTAAATTTTTGGGAAAAATCTCTCAGAGAAAAAGCAAAAAAATTTTTAAAAGGAACTAATAAGAACACTTGAAGGGTGTTGTTTCAATAAAATAGAATAATTTTTGAAAGTAAAACTTACATTTTTGATGACCTTGCTCAGTTCTGGTAAAGTGCAGAGGAGATCTCTGGTCTGCTGTTTATCTAAGACTACGCCACGTTTCGATTAGCACTAGGCATCGTCATAACAGTGAAAACAAACATTTTAGCGTCTAGCATAGCTACACAGTATCATCATATAATACACAGTTTGAAAAGAATTACAAAATAAAATATTGCGCAATTCAAATTAAAAAATTATAGGTAACACATCGTTGTTTAAAACACCATTCATACATAGACAAATTCATGTACTGTCCACATCGACATGTGGTCAAATATGGTCAAACGTCTAACTGCGTAAAAATCTTTCATTTAGACAATTAAAAATGATTAACAGCGGAACAATGAAATGAGCATGTCTCTTGTGGGTTCAAAGAGCGTTTAATGGACCTTAACCGTCATTTTTAAAAACAACAACTTTTTTTACAAAAACCGGTTCTGCATGCAATTCATATTTCGCAATCACACAATGTTCACCCAGTTCTTCTTAATATGGGCAAGGGCCTTGGACGCAGGCTTCCTCTTAAATTTTTTTGCTGCAGGTGTACCTCGCTGGTACCTTAACAAGGTACTTTTTCCCCTGGGAGTCTGACGTTGAGACTTGGTTTTGAGCGTTTTTTTGCGTTTTGTGTCCACAAGCTTTTTCAGATCCCCCGGTGTAATGCCTGGAGGTGCCATGTCACGATGTTCAACTGCATGCATTCCGGCCTCTGTAACATCATCCCTAGTCCTTTCTAGGTCACTGCTACCCTGGCTGTCACTGGTGGCGTCCTCTGGTGTTGAACGATCGTGCTGTTCATTTGTTTTCTCGCCCTCCTGGTGTGAATTGTCTCTTTCCTCTGCAGAACCCTGTTTCTTTTCAGCCATTTGATCGAGCATTCTTTGATAGCGTTCTCTTGGTAATACTATGTGTTCTTCGGCCATTACTGTTTAGTAAGAGCTGTGAGTTTGTCCAGAACGGCACGGATCATGTGTGACACAGCGTCAGGTTTTCTTACAATGGTCTGTAGTCTGACACGGTGTGCTGCTCTGTCCTCGGCTATTGCTCTAATGGCCCACCTATGCTTTTTCATGACAGCTTTATAAGACTCAGGGGGTCTAAGGTTGTTGGTCAAGACATTTTTGGCTATTTCACCTATCGCCCTTATTTGGTCCTTTTCAGCATGCTTCAAAAGTTCCTTAACCTGCTTCTTAGACAAAGTTGCAACAGCTTGGAGAAATATGATATTTTCTTTGATCAGGTTCATTTTTTGGGCATGTAAATAACTGTCTGATCCTGTGGAAAAATGTTAGTCTTCAATTTATAACGGTTATCAATATTTGCGGATAAATCCACAACAAGGTATCCGTAATTTTGAGCTGTTGCCAGATCGTAGCTAGCCATGAAATAAGGAATCTGTGTAGGCATAGTTTGAGAAGCCAGCATTTTAATCTGACGTGCACTTCTATTGTTTCTGAACAGGCATATGTATTGCGAGTTTAGACCTATCTCTCTAACAGCTTTGCTAGCATGGTACATGAGATGTGGCAATGGTGGCAGAGAACGCAAACTGTTTCGACCACAGCTTTGCCTTGTGCATTGTCTTCTAGACTGGTCATTTTGTCGTCCAGCACCAAAAGGGTTTCACCTTTGGTGTCCTGCCATATTTGCACCAGTTCATCTTTTGTAGGTATATCAGTCCTAAATTCAATCAGATCACCTAGAGATGACTCCAGTTCTTCATACTTATCTTGCCATATGGTAAAACAATATATGATTTTGTTCACCTGCGGTTTGAACATTTCCTCATGATGTAGCAAGAGGTTTTTCACAAAAAAGGTCTTTCCAGCCTGGCTTGAACCTGTGACAAGTATGTTTTTAGGCAGTTCGAACTGTGTCAAAGACCCCTGGACACTTGTCATGGTGTTAACAGCTTTACTGATGACTCTGGAATGATCAAATTTCAAATACTGCACAGTTTTTGTCTATCTTCAGGGCAGCCGGGAACTTTGCAAAAATTATTAGGGTTGTAGGTCTTGTCAGCTGCTTGTCAAATTTTATTGACACTCTCATGTTACCGCTCCTTTTCAGTGGTATGACATCATCATTTGACCCTGAGCTTGATGGTTCAGAGAAAAACCTGTAAAGACAGTAACCTCCTGGATAGTCCTCTCTCGTTACAGGTATGGCATAGCCATACCCGTCAACACCGCACAGTGTTTTGTAAGCATCTATGTACTGACTGTTTGTATTATCAGTAGACGATGTAACATACCTAGGTTGTATGGGCCCTTGGGAGAGGTCTTGACCATCAACAGTGACCTGTATGAAGTTCAGACAGCTGTGCTCAAACAGGAAGGGGTTCTCCCCCAAGGTGCCATGGTTTGCAGAGTCTGACACCAGTCCGCACACCATTTCAGCAGGAACCCTGCCATTAAAAGGGTCATTGAACTCTCCCGAGAACACCCCCTTGGCCAGAGTGAATTTTTTTACTTCAGTTTTAATGTATGGGAAAATTGCTGGTCTTGTTTGCAACAGTTCAGCATGAGCCACAGAAATGATAGGATCAACATCAACCATTGCAACGTCCAATGATGCCTTGGTTATGACAGCTTTGAATTTTCCAGGTGTATTGTTTGAGGCCAGGAGACAGAACTCTGGAGTGCTAGGATACAGGGTTAAACTCAGGGGTACACCGTTAGGAATAAAGCGACTCAGTTCTAGGATGTCACTGTATAGGTGTCCACACATGTCCACTTCTTTTGAATGCAGAAAATACTTAGCTCTTGTTTTCATACCTAAATTGTCTGAAGTTTGCCAATTAGGGTCCCCTAGTTCACCGCCCGTGTCCTTGTAATACATGGCCATCTGTAGAGTACCATTTTTCATTTCTTCACTGGTATATAGCAAAGCCTTCATGTACGACAGATAGGGGTAGGACTGGTCTGAATGAGTCAGAACTTTGTTCTGTAGGGCCACATCAACTCTGCTGAACATGGAATGCATAAAGTTATTAACAACTGAAACGGCTGCAGCTATTTTCCCATCGTCTGCTTTTTCCACTTTCTTAGCACCTGCTCCTGCATTGGCACCAGCACCTGCACCGGCACCTGCGCCATCATCCTCGTCACTATCAGATTCATCTGAGCTAGCACCAGGCACAAATTCTGGGGGTTTAATGGCCTCACCATTGCGCCCCACTATCTTGCACGTAATGTTCAACCTTGTAGATCTCAGATCTAGATAAGATCCACCGTTATTCGGCACGCTAAACTGAATGACTCCCTGATTTGAAAAGTCATTGATGGGGTAATATGTTGAAGAGTACATTCTTCGTACCCCAACATTTTTGCAATGGCTTCTCAAAAATAGCCAGCTCCTCTGAATAACCAACATACGAATCTGACAAAACAGTCTGTGTCATGTTGAGAAAATTTTAAAAAGGCAAAAAAATATATTTTATGAAAGAGCACCAGTTTTCTAGTCGTCAAAAACGTCCTTGACCCTCCTAATCTTAGACTTTGTAACAGCCGTTGCACTCTTACTGTTCCTTGAACTGTCTGCACGTTGTGTGTTGGTCCGTCCCTTGCGACCTCCCAGAGCTGAATGAACACTTGTCTCTTGATCAGCTTCTTTAGTGACCTCGACTTCATCCCTGACCGCCTCGGAAAGCGCCCACCTCCTCTCGGCCTCATTTGGGTCAACAATTTCTAATTTAGTAACCCTTTCGCCATTTTTAGTTGTACCACTGTCCTTGCGGGTGTTAACAAGTATGAGATGACCCCTGCCAGTCCTCGCTTTCTTGAAAACTGTACAGTTAACACGAGTGTTGAACACCAGCGGTCTGTCAGTACCCTCTGCCTGTTTCTTAAAGTGTTCCAGGAAAGCCTTGTAGTCACCACCCCCCTCGGTAGAATAGTACTGTGTATTGTAAGCCATGACGAAAAGTTTTAGATGTCTTCTTGTTGCAAATGTAACGTGCAGGACACTTGTCCAGGTGCAAATGACGGAGTGCCCCCCTGACTGTCAGTTAAATAGATGTCAACTGTGTCGAGGATGCCACTGTCAGAGGAACATAGCGCGGGGTGTCAAAGGTCACAGGTGTGACTACTTGAAGTTCATAGTCGTATATTCTGTTGAGGATGGGTTGCAAAGTAGTGTTAACAATACTGGGTTCACATGTGCTACTGTTAATGGTGATTTAATCTGTGCTATAGCCGTCTTTAAGAACAGGTAGATCAATGTCTAGAATGGCGAGATACCACCTTGACATTGGTGATAGATGAAGTGGTTTGGGTAGCCTAACTCTGAAGGCTTCTGCGCTGTTGTCTGTAAAGAAGTCATCACTCTGTTGGCTGGAAATGTAGATATACATTGTTTTTTTTTCACACCTTTCCGGTGTATTTTTTTATGTTGAGTGTCGGTATGTATGTGTTGAATTTATCTGAATATCCGTACCAGTTCACAAGACTGAATTTTTTGCCTCGCACTGTCTTTGTTGACAGAACCTTGTTGATTTTATACTCTATGTCTTCTGCGTCTTTTAAAGGAACTTTCTGAAGCTCCTGTAGGTAGAATGACCCTCTGATGATGTCCCCCAACAGGTCCTGCACCTTGTAACGTGGCGGATGTGACGGTATCCTATTACAGATTTTGAAAATTTCCTCAGTGAAACTCTCCAGGTATCCTCTTTTGAAAGGCGTTTGAGCAAGACTTAACCTGACCAGATCACCGATTTCAAATGAGAAATTGACTTGTTGTTTGGCCCTTTTATTAAGGATAGGCACATACACGTTTTCATAGAGCGCCCTGGAATTCTCTCTGTTAACGGTCGCTGGTGGCATGTGAATTGATCCATGTGTGGTATTATTGTATGAGCGTGCTATATCATCTATTATATCGATAAAGTTAAATGTCTGGTTCTCATAAAAGTATTTGTAGAGACGGTTTTCAATTGTGCGGTTAACTCTTTCGGCATATGAGGCTTTGTGGACACGTAGGCTATAGTATGTGCAACGCCGTAACTTTGAAGCAACTCTTGAAAAGGTGCCCCTAAAAACTCCTTCCCTTGGTCTGTCCTGAGCGTTTCAGGGTGTCGTCCTTCACTGAAAATTTCCTTGCAAGCATTTGCCGTTTCTACTGATGTTTTTGTCTTGAGCGGTCTTAACCACAAAAATCTTGAAAACAGGTCAATACATACAAGCAGATATTTGAAACCTCTGTTGTACTTTGCCAGGTCAGTCATTTGCACCAAGTCAGCATCCCACTGCATCTCCATGTAATCAACAACTATTGCCTCCGTAGGAAACTTGCTGGGTGGTGTAGAATGAATGGCATGAGTTGTCTGGTGATCCAGCCACTCTTTCACAGTGTTGTAGTCAATTTCCTGGGGTTTATCTCTTTTGTCTTTGATATATTGCCAGAGTTTTGCTACTCCATAGAAACTGGCAGGGCTACCGGGTTTGTAGTAAATGTCAGACAAGTACTTGTCAATGGCTGGGCGTTCACCCATTCTGTATTCTTCAAGCACCTGGATTTTCAGGTGATTGGTACCTTGTGACAACGTTTTTTGCTGCAGATTTCAACTTGGGGCTCGGGAGCACTGCCCCCAGGCTTGTCGACAACAAAAATAACCACGTCTCTTTACTGCTGCCCAAGGAGATGTTTATGATTGCACTGATAACAATGGTGTATATGACAATCATCTGACATAAAAAGACAATCTCGTTTTTTGGTATATGTTTCCCAAAAAAAACCCACTTGTCAGCTGACACTGCAGATGTATGAGAGTTCAACCGGTTGGTTGTATGCTCGTCCATTGTTGTCTTGAAAATGATGAAAAATGTGTCAGTAAGGTTACACTTATAAGGTTTTTTACATACATCACGTGACATGTATGTCTAAGCATGTGTAACTGTGCTTCTTGCTATTTCGACTGGTGGCTCCTTCTTGTGTTAAATTTAATGTGAAACAAGTCAAAAATAAAAACTCTACACGAAATGTTTTGTTATGAATCGTTTATTAAAAGTGTAAAAAAAACCGTGTTTTCTCTCCAAAAATAAACAACATAGCTTAAGTTGCTACACATGGGTTTTGGACATTATAGAAATGTTTTGGAAGGGTTACATTCTGGACACATCATGGCACCAAGCTGATTTTGGTGGTCCTCTCTTAAATAACATGGTACAATAGCACTGAGTTCAGGAATCACAGCCTCTATTTCACACATTTTTTCAACAATGACATTAAAGTGTGACTTGTTAAGAGCAATCCCTTCATCAACTGATAAAGCATGCACATCTTCATAAATTTCTTCATACTTGGCGAAATGTATATTTTCTGATGTTGACAAGGTTTCAATAAAACAGTTGGCTCCAAGGTGAAAATAGTAGTCTGTTCCAACATTGTTTTTTATGATATCAGCCGCCTGTACAAGCATGTTGTACCTCTGTAAAGGTATAGTATATAATTGTCACCTCCCCATCATTAACAAGCACTTTCAGAAAGACATCACCACCAAGGTGTACTGAAAACCTTTCACCATATGACAGTTCGGGGATTGTACTAGCCAGATCCTTGTAGTCCTTCTGTATGATGTGAAAAAGACGTGCAATTCCTCTGGTGTTGTTCTGTTGTATCAGCATTTCCACTAACTCAAACGCTTGGTCATCTGGTTTTTCCATATATAACAGTGTTAGATAAGCTGTCATGTTGAGAAGTTTTTCATTTTTCAAGTGTCGTGCTACAACCATACCATCTATTGTGGTACTAATCACAGCTGCATACTTTGCTAGAATATCCATGGTTGAACTGATGTGCAGCGTGCAATGTTTTCCTAGTGTCTATGTGTGTTAACTCTTAGCATCACTGTATATAAGATGAGCTGTTGTAACATTTGCACTCTTGCTATGATTGGTTAACATTGTGTAAACACATCACCATTGGTCCCTTTGAATATATTTAATTAACAAGTCCTAACTGGTTTGAAAAATTAAGGAGGGAAATTCTTAAAGAATTTAACGGTTAGTTTATAATCCATACATGTGAACCCGCCATTGTGGGTGATAATCATGGATTTTGTGGAAAAAATAATCCGAAAAATCATATAAGCAGTCATCAATATCGCTTGAGACGTAATCATGCCGTCTGAAAAGGGTGTAATGACCATCAACGGTACACTTGGCCTTCCTGTATGCTTCCCAAGACACAACCTGTTTGATGTGTTCATCCCCATCTTCATTATGATCATAGTCCTCATAATCATAGTAGTGAAGGTGGTCCTTAACCTTTCTGTCTCTCTTAGGGTAATCCTTGGTAGAATCTTCATCTTCTTCGGAAGATGATGACATAGGATCATCTGACTGTGTACTTGCGATAGTATTGAAAGCAAAACTCATGACATCTTTGATGACTGGTTCTCGACATAGGAATCTCACGCTGTATAGTGTTTCATTGAAACGCTGGTCACAATCCTCAAATTCCTTAAAATTGGCTTTACACTGATCTAACGATGTAAATTTATCTGAACTTTCATGGAGAATAAAATGGTGAACTTCTTCTTTGCACTCCTTACTTCCAACAAGTAGCCATCTGAAAACTGTACCCATTGTGTTGTCTGTAGAGTGTCTGTTGTAGTACTGAGCCCTTTCAAGACAGAATGGTAATACACTTGTAACATAAACAACACCTCCGTTTTCATTGGTCCTTAGTACAACAAGCTATATTCATATCCAACACTCATTGGTTCTTTCAAATTCACTGTTCTAAGACAGCTATGCATGTATCCTTGTTTATTACAACACTTTGCCTTATTTAAAATATATTATCTATATGATTAATTAGTGTAATTAATTACACCTATGTGTATACATGATTCACAGATCCTTATATAGTACATGTATACATAGTATGGTGGCAGCACCACACATTGCTGACTGGTGTGTGGTGGCAGCACCTCACAGTACAACAGTAGCGCCACCTGCTGTAAGTGTTAGTCTGCATGGTGAAGCCTATACTACTCCTATGTATGATCCGCCAACTGTGGCATATGATCCAAGTATTAACCAAGTATTAACCATTTAAAAATCTTTAAGGCTTGATTTCACAGAATTTTCATGCAAGGTTAAAAATTCCGTCGCTACAGCCGGAATGTGACAACAGCCACGAAAGCGAGGGAAGGCGAAGTAAACCCAAGTAGACCTCATGTAAACCAACAGAACGCTTTACGTGGCCGATACAGTGCTTTACGTCAGCGTTTTTGGCTGTGTGAGATCCCGACTTCATGATGTTCTCTTTCTCTACACCTATTTTTCTCCTGTACACTAGCTAGCGATACTTATATATTCATACCATAGTCAGACATTAATTACCTTAATAGGTTAAAACATTGTTAACTTCAACTACCCCTATACCCTCAATAAACATGCCTGTCTCCTGCAGCTGGCAGATTACAACATTTAGATATTCAAAGGCTTCAAATTCTCTGCACAGTTCCAGTAATTAAAAGTCCTGGGCCTCCTCATGGCAAGGTTGGTAACACTGTTGGTGGCGATCTCAGCCCTAGAGTGGAATGCACACTTATGCCTGTCTAGTCTAGTTATCCTATACAGAGTACAGACGTGAATGACCTTACTGGTTCACACATTTCTGTGCGTAATATTTGTCACTCATTCACTCTAGGCCCTTGGATTCATCAGTGGTGTAGAATGTGTACGATATCCACAATTTAAGGCCTAATCAATAGTGGCATCCTCTGAGGATTAAGACACCTCACCATCGTGGCTGAATAATAAAATAGCTTGTTGAGAAGATCAGCATCTTTAACACAACTGCTGCCATCATAACGACTTGTTTCAACTCAATCCTTCAGTGGTGGAGTGTAGGAAACAGATGCTTGAATAATTTCATCAAGTTTGTTTGGCTCACAGGCGCCAGCCGTAAAATAATTTATCATTGCTTGCTCTTTGGCTTATAATAACATTAGGTAGTTAGTAATTTTCCGGCTAGCGCCTGTGTTTGGCTCCACGGCATAAGGCTCTCAGTCATGGAACTGGAGCCAGGGTCAGCTTATATGACCGGCTGTCGAAGGCAGGTGTAATGATTAGATAATAAGTCTTACAGTCCACACCGTGTTACACATGGGTGGGGTCTTTTACTTGCCTCAGCATAGACACGAAGTATAAGGCACCTCCCAAGGGGTGACCTTAGGAGCAAGTTGCGCACCTTGCAACATTAGGCTATAAAAACCTCACATTCTTAGTTATATTTGATTCCTAGCAACCTTTCTTCGATTACCAATGGTAGTCCTACCTACTCCAAAAATAAGTCTTTTTGAATTAAACTCATGGATTATTAATGCTGCTCAGCTGAAGTATGCATTCTAAAAGCTATGTTTTTATATAATTCAGTAATCAGGATATTGTTACTACCTAGTGTGTTGCCTGCAGCCGTGGTGATAAGGTTAATTGATGCTGAAAACATATCATAAAAACACTTTACACAAATAGAATAAAAACAGGTACACCAGTTGCATCCCTCTAGTTTTTCTTTTCAGCATTGACAAAACGACAAGGAGCCATTTTACCTGGTAAACCTAATTTCAAGACTCTCCTTGTGGAAAATTGATTACTGCTGCTCTGCAGATATGTGATTCAGAGACGCGTGCACGCCATTGCAGCTGTCTGGTATGGACTATGTATAGCTCAATAATATTAGCAGTTTTTCTTTTAGAAAGACATGGTGAATTTGCTTTGGTTTTGTTGTTTTTGTTGGTCTGAATTCATCAACTGTTTGTTACCAATACAAAATTAATGCAGCACTGATAAGTTCACCTAAATATTCAGTTGAATGATTTTTTCAATCCGTCTAAATATTCAGTTGAATGATTTTTTCAATCCGTCTTTAGTCTCTTCTTTATTTAGTGCACATCAGGTGCTGATGAGGCGTTAAACAATAACTCACACACACACACAGTGCACATCAGGCGGCGAATGCCTAGCCGAGCCTTAGTTGGATGGCTGTTTCATCCATCATCTAATTGCCATGGTCACTGCCTGTCCTAATCAGCCCAACAGGTGCAGAAATACAGGATGTAAAGCCATTATCCACCCAACAACCCCCAAGTTAATGTGGGCTCCGTTATGCAATAAGTACTATAACAACAAACATTGGGATAAATGCTCTTTAAAAGACATAGTAGGTGATTTAAGTTTATCTAAGACTGTTTTGAAAATTTTAAAGGAACTTCGAGTACTTTTAAATTTTTGTTGAAATATCCGTAACTTTTGTGAGTAGTGTATGATGTTATGATTTTTAATAGTCAGTTATAACTAGCAGCAAATTGAGGGAAGTCAGTGTAATTTAAACTTACAATTAAGTTTATTCTTAATTTGAAACAAAATATCATCTTCCTGAAGCAAGCCCCACTCCTCCACACGGCTATGGCGTGTGCCTTGCTAGAAATGGGCTTGATTAGCTGGTTTGTACATATCCAGTATGATTGGTCACGACGATCTGTGGAGCGCCAAATGAGAGGTAATGTTTTCAAAATGTATCTATATTTAGCGCAGCAACGTGGCCTGCAGTGACGGTTGAGCATTAGCTGACCTACTTAGTCGTGCGTCTATTTACTGCTAGAGGGTGACGGAGAAAGAAAAACCACGGCATTGCCGTGAAATCTAGCAAGACCGCCCGGAGCTGGGGAGAAAGGCAGACATGCCCCAGGATCCCGGAGCCGGGCGAAAGGCAGACATGCTTCAGGAAGATGCAAAATACGGATATAGATATTTTTATCTGGGCATACATTACCGTAATTCAAATTTTTTCACACCAAAACAGTAATATACAGAAATTCTCTAGTTAAGGTAATAGCGTACCCACAGGACTACACCAGAAAACAAAAGCTTCTTAGTTAAGTCGGGCAAGTGTGCCTGTGCAACCAGTGTAGTTCATGTATAGTGAACAATGCAATCTTTCACAGTGTTGTGTGTTCATTGCAGGAAAAACCGAAAAGAATGGCATTCGTATAGGTTTTCTTATATTCTCGCCAAACTATAAAGTATTAGTTAGCAACTATAAACAAACCAGGACATGGACCAATATCATTCGTCATCATTAGTATTTTGCTGCTGGATTAAGCCAGGGGTCTCGCCTGAGGCGGACAATAGAGGACTTTATAAATGAGGTCTTCATAAATGAGATGATGGATGATACACACCACGGCCTCAGGGAAAACAGGTTAACCTATCGATCCTTTTTTCACCATTAACATGAAATTATATAAATAACACAAAGATACTTTGGTCATAATGCCGCATGTCAAATGATTTAAAGTCATTTTAAATGGTAAATTACTGCAAACAAGACAAAGACAAATTAACTACTTGGAGGTACTGCAGTGAAAACAACAAATTGTTTAATAGAGGGAATATTTAAAATAAATCTTACTTTATAACTAGACAGCAGAAAGACAGAGAACCCGGAACAGTTGCCACAACAAACTTGACAGCACAGTTCTCAGAGCTGGCCTGTAGATTCGCCCAGGCTCTGTAATTGGATTTCTCGATTGACGCCATCCCACGTGATGAGAGTGCATTCTGTCTGTATCATTCATGCAAGATGCCTGTGAATGAATGCATGCAAGTTACAGAGAGAAGGTCAATGGCTTTTATTTTCTTGCTCGTCTGTGCACTTGGCTTACCTTCAGGATATGCAGTGGGTAGGTATTACAATTAACTACGTGCAGTTTATATTTAGCTTTCTAGTAGACAGCAAAAGATTTAGCAAAATGCTGATGCAGGGATTTCGCATGAATCATACAGCTAAAAATATTATTGATTAAACCTTAATTTGGAAAATTGATGGGATTGGAATGAAAACTGCATCCATGGGCAAAAAAGCAAACGTTCACCATATGCCTTGTTGCCTTAATGTATAAAACTTGTCACCAAGAGCAAATTTTGCTCAGCAAAAGACCAAGCCATTACCTGCTATACAGAATGCAGGCGATATTTCATTAATCTTCACAATGTATAAACAATTACTGGCTAAAAAATCGTATGCACAAAGAAGAAGTGAGTGGAAAGATGCAAAACATTATAAAGCATATGTACAGCAAAGCTAAATTTAGAGTAAAATGCCAGGGAACAGTAAGTGATAAAATTTATAGTGAATTTGGTGTGTTACAAGGTGGTATGATGAACCCTACTTTATTAGCTCTGCCCCCGGAGGGGCAGAGGTTTTGTTATTACATCGATCTCGCGAGATGACGTCGCCTTTGGGGAAAACTGTATGATCTGTGATAACACAACTTACATGGCGTCTTCCGCTACATCCCGTGGTTTAACGCTACATATTACCCTTTTACATGCTCCTATTGCTATTCATCGTGTTTCGTGGCTCCATTATCCTACGCACAGCCATTTCACCCCCGTTTTGCCCTCCACTTTGTCCCAGCTCTCGCCATTGCCCGAGACGTCCGTATGACGTCATCAAGGGAATCCCCGTAACGGGGGAAGCCCAGTCAGCAAGGTTGCTGTTTTTCCACAAGCTGCCTCATTGACCACTTCAAGGCTCCCACCTCTCCAGATAAGTCATTCAAACGCTACATTTCTGTGTTATTGACTCATTCCAACTTAGTTTTGTCCGATACAACTCGTTTCCTCACTTGCTCGTCCATTCTAGTTCCCATTTGGGGAACCCGCACGAATCAAGGACGTAGCCCACAATGCAGCCCGCTGGTGGAGCGATTGCAGCGCCCCTGGTGGGCGTTGACAGAATTACCTGGCGAAAGTGGCGGGAAATGTCGCGGTTTCGATCCCATTTGGGATCTAAGTCTTCTGCAGCTATGCTGCTATGGGCAGAGTTCCGCACATCCCATGTGCATTCTAGTTAACAGAATACTTCAAAGGTAGTTAGTACTACTCATTCTCCAAATTTAAACAGTGGGGAATTTTTGCAAAATATCATTTGTTTTTGACAAGCTAACTATCAGGTGCCATTTTTTCACAGTGAGTATACAAATAAATAGGTGTAGTTCTTTGTAACTTTTTCAAGATGTGGAATAGTAATGTATCACAAAGAGCAATGTTCTCAATATTATAGGTCTTTTATCTCGTGCGTCACCCCAGGTAAAACATACAAGCAATTTGGGCAGATAAGATTTATTATACAATGCTCAATGACATATAATTTTTACATAATAATCTCATATAAATGAATATAACATATTCTAACATAAATAAATTTTTATATAATGATAATCTCATAAATGAATGTTGGCCCAAGCTCGAACCTCAGTTTAAAATCATGCTGGTCCAAGCTCAAGCATGGCTCCTCTGACTAGCACTAATAAATACCCGAACAATAATACTATGAGTGGCTAAACATGACACAACACATATGCATATGAGAACTCAGCAATATAACAAACTTTTTTGATTACCTACATGCAAAGTCCAGAGTCCGTATGGTCAAGTGAAGGGGCCAAAGAACTTGTCAGAACTCCAAACAAATTTATTTGACAGTTTTTTTAAAATATACAAGACCAGGAGGGCCCTTCTAAGACAGCCATGCTGTTGCTGACAAAGCCCCCCCCCCCCCCCCCTACAACAGTGTATACAATAAATCAATTAGAATTTAACTTAAACTTAAAACTCAAACCAGCCACTGGTCAGCCCGACAACCAGACCACGCAGTGGTGCCCCCCCCCCCCCCCCCCCCCCCACTGTGGCATAGGTCGTTCGGCCAATGCGAAGGCTGTGAAGGTCGAGTTGGGATGGGTTTTCTCCCACCAATGCAAGTTGTTTTAGCAATCTCACAACTTGATCCGCACAAAGTGGTGAACCCAATGTTTGAAGTAATAAAGGGCCCAACGTCTATTCATTCATTGGTTCATTCATGATTAGGAAACAGTTATTTATTTGGTAATCTGAAATTTGGCGGTGTCAAACTTGTATCCAAATGGTATTTTGCTTTAAGCCACTGAGAGTCTGCCATAGAACGGACTTAATTGTAAGCTTTTCCTATTTTTGAAGTGGGTTCAGGCAGGGTTCTACTTTACAGTGCTTTGCAAAGGTTTAATATTACTTTCACAAATGATGGCTTCCCGCCTATGACTGGCATTAGAGAGAACCTCTTTGACTTTCTTGCATTCTGCATTGCATAATTTGCTGTGGCAAACACGTAATAGATATTTATTCCCCAATTGCAGCTTTATCACCTGAGCTGGGTGTAATGCCCAAATAAGGAAACTCAATACGTTGCTATTTCCAAAATAATGACGATACTCGTACGCCCGTAAAAATACCAGTGGAACTACAGATGATGTGACAGATTAATACCAACCTAATATTTTAAAAGGAAATAAATTTTGCTACACAATTTAACTTAAATTGTGAAAATCGAACTGTAATTGACGGAGTTATGGCCTCAAATAATCACGAAGGGAAGACGTTCATGACGCTGTTGACGCCTCGTTCAGTCTTGTTCCCTTTCGAAATACGTGTACGTTATATTCGATAACGTCATCAAATTTCATCCGATTTTAAACTTCCAATTGGCTATTACTCTGTTTTCTCTGAGTGCAGTGATATCCTAACTTTTATTTTCTTCAGATTACACAACTTGTCCTACAAACTTTAACCAGTACAACAACTCAAAGATCTGCATCAAATTGACTGGTACACCTGTCCCCTTTAACGACGCTCAACAAGCATGCAACAGTGAAAAAGGAAATTTCCCTGGAAACGTGTATCCTATGATGCCGAGAGATAACGGTTTGAACGACTGGGCGATGACATTCCTACAAACTAGTGAAGAGTAAGAAGTTATTTCTTGATGTTCTAATTCCTTTGGTGACTGATTATCCTCAGACTCAGAAGAGTTTGACATAAAAAGAAAAATATAAAGGTCTGGCAAAAAAAAACTCATTGTTAAAAATTAACAGGTTTAAGTTTATTGAATTGTAAGGCCATTTTTCTTAGTTTAGAAATTGTTTTCTTCAGTGGCGGTAGGCATAAGCCGACTATAAGCTAGCAGTGGACAGTAGCAGCTGGCTTTATCAAGTTATAGCTGTCTAGAGTCAGCCATATTTTATGAAACTAACTGTACATTAATTCGTTTAGTCATTCTTACTGTGATCGCTTCTTCAGAGCCATGTGTGGGACGTTATATTGAGCTTTATTGAATCCACCCATGTTACACATTTATTTACCCCATGGGTGGGATCTTACTTGCCTCAGCATAGACGAGGGACTGCCAATTTAGCATTTCATCCGAATGACATCCAGCTGGGACATTGCTCATGAAGGGTGCCTGAGCCAGGGATTGAACCCGAGTCCTTCAGAGGAGCAAGTCTTACCACTAGACTACCTAGACTGATCCATCAGTCCCTACATGCAGATGTAGAGACTGATTCCAAACCATAGGTATTTTCGGCCCATAAGGCATTTTAAAAAATTCACTTTTGTCTACATTGAAGATTTTAAGTATAACCCAAACTTTCGGACAAAATCTGTTCATACAAAACTTTAGGCCATATATTTATCTATGTCCATGTGAAATGCTGGCCACTACAACGATTGCGACAAAATATCACAAAAAAAGTTGTGATGGTGAGGTCACAGGTCATTCCTCATAAATTAACAAGTTGTGGCATCACAGAACCATAATCTGACCATCCTAACGTGTTAAACACATCAATTTAGCATCAACAAATAGCAACATACCTCGAAAACGCAATAATTATCATTTAAAGTTGTGAGTCCGTAGCATTCCATTTTGTTTACTTGCTTATGACGTGACGTCATGGTGGCACGAGTGTGGATATTATAGATTACAAAAGTGAGAAATCATTTAAGAAACACGGCAAATTTTTGCTAAATCGTCAGAGATTATATCTTCACAGAGGGAGCTGCAGTTGTGCCACCACGCAAGTATTTAATAACCCTAAAATTACTTTTTTAAGCTGTTAAATATAATAATCAGCATTATTATAGCATATTTATTTAATTTAGAGAGGTTAATATCGAACTGAAATGCAAAGCAGTCCCAATTCTTCATTAAAAGAAAAGTTCAAAATTGTTTTCCCTTGTTGCACTTTCGACGCATTGACCTATGGATGATTTGTACGACGTCAAAAAATCCTGGATTTTGAGTGGCCTGAATTTGTACTACAATCAAACTTTTCTCGGTTTATACTATAGTCAGATCTTCATCAAATTTGGTTTGTAAGTTGCGCTTTGGTTCTAATGGTGTGCAATCTATAGCCGTACCCCCAAAAAGTGCATCAAAGCGCAAGTTAAAACCTCTTTGGCAGAATTTCCCTGTGATGTGAAACCGCGCTATAGACCACCCAGCTGCCGAGATGGATGGATGGATATTTATATAGATAGATACATACATACATACATACATAGACATACAGGCAGTCAGTTAGACAAACAGGCAGTCAGACAGACAGATAGATAGGTAGATAGACAGATAGACAGACAGATAGATAGGTAGATAGACAGATAGACAGACAGATAGATAGATCTTCCACTGACGTCATATTTTTTTTGTATTCAGGTTGTGGATGGGGCTGTCTGACACAGTCGTAGAAGCGCAGTACATCTGGAGTGATGGAGTGACAGCAGGCTTTCACAAATGGAAACCGGGAGACCCATCGGACGATGACCAAAATAGCGAAATGTGTGTGATAATGAAGGACAAACTGTGGGAAGACAAATCTTGCACTGAAGATCGTGAGATTTTCTGCCAGTATATCATGGCGAATGCCTCTGGTGAGTACCATTTTTAGTTGTTTTTCTTATATACTTTTTATTGGTATATAGTAGACCCTTAAGCCCCGTTCCCACATAGCCGGATTTCTCGTAGTGAACCCGTAGAGTGACGTAACGGTTAGGTAACAGCTTTTTTCGCCGGGTTGGCGACGGATTCTGGCGGCAAAAAGGGTTCTACGGGTGACTCGGCGGGTTCAACGGGTGACTTGGCGGGTGACTCGGCAGGTGACATGGGTGACTCGGCGGGTTCTACGGGTTACTCGGCAGGTTCTACGGGTCACTAGGCGGGTTCTACGGGTCCTAGGAGTAAGCCGACGGGTAGTAGGAGTAATCCGCCGAGTAATCCGCCGAGTAATCCGCCGAGTTCCACGGGTAACCCGCCGGCTTTTTGCTACCAGCGTCAGCATAGGCAGGGAGGGGGGGGGGGGTTGTATATACTTTAAAAGGCTGCTGCTCCTCTAATACTAGTCCGATTTTCGTCAAATAAAGACTGAATTATAGTATAGTTCATACTGATTCCATACCAAATATTAAGCGAGTTGTTTGTCTGAGAAGGCAGCTAGGTTGGCAGAGGCAAACAGTGGTGCTCCCGCACACGTCCGCGCTCGGACTGTATCAAACGCTGCTCAATTTAATACTAGCCCGATTTTCGTCAAATAATACTGGATTGTAGTATAGTTCATACTGATTCTATACGTGTTTTCGGATCGAAAATTGACCAAATATTAAGCGAGATATCCTATATTATATAATAAGCATATAATCTTATCACTGAACAGCCCTGAATTGTCCTCCTCTTATTACTCATTTTGCATTTCAGACATAGTAGGTCATAACTAGCAGATTCCCTTAATATAATTTTCTCTGGGAATTAAAAAAATCAACTAAATGATAAGATGTCAAATATATATTAAAATGCACTAAAAATACTGCTGCGAGTATGCACTTTGCTTCAGCCAATCACAGTCAAGGGCGGGAACTTTTTCAGCCAGTAGAATTCAAGTATTCTGTCATAGCCACCTGGTGGAAATATAAAGAACCTTCCTAAAAATCCACTATTGGTCGATGTCTTGTGCCCAGTTCATATAGGATTGTGGTGATAATTAGCCCAACTGGTGCAGAAATACAGGACGTAAAGACACACACACAAACACACACGATTATGGTGACGATTGATGACGATCTCAAAAGAAACAAAACTGTTAGTTAACTCCCCAGTATGAGGGATATAATTAACTTATAAATATACTTCATTAGGCATATTTACTAATTTGTTTGTTTTGTTTTACTGCTTTTATTATGCAAGCAAAGTTAGTTTGCACTCAGGAGGGAGTTAACTATAACATTTTTGTCAGTTGCATACCGCTCAGAGCAATAGAAAAACTATCTTGGTGGGGTATAATGGAAAATATTCATTAATAAGCATTGTATGTACCTTGAAACGTAGTCCTGTCAAATAGGATATATAGGTTTGACGATATGAATCCATACCCTCTCAACCTTTCACCTTTTTGTTCAATTTATAATTACAGATACATGCCCATCAACTTATTATCACTTGGCCAACACATCATCATGCTTTTACTGGTCTTCTGTCAAGTCAGACTTCACAGAGGCCCGACAGTTTTGCCGAGATCAGACAACAGGCAGAACTGGAATATCCGATTTAGCTTCAGTCCGCAATGAGTCCATTTGGCAATTCCTCACAAACAAATATGACACCAATACGTTAGTATCTATGTAGCTTTATAAAATTGACAGAAATCTATCAACATGTATAATGGTGATAAGGAAAAGAGCAAAATGTTCACATTACAAAACTACTAATTTATGATGTCACAGAGTTAGTTATTTAATTACCCATCAAAAGCTGGTAATTACTAAAGGAAGTATCTACCTTTGAATCTAGTAGAAAAGAATATGCAAGAAAGTAAATAAATAAACGAATAATGAAAAAAGCTAAATAATTTACTGTATCATAAAATCATTATGCAAGCCACTACATTTACCAATGTACTAGGGATCTCATATATTTCAGTAAATGCAGTTTAGCTTAAGTGGTGTGAATGGCTCACTCAACTTTTCCAGTTGATTTCAATCTCAGTAGAAAATATGGAATTTGACCTTGGTGTGACAAACCTATAGGGCAGAGTATGGTGTGATAATACGCCCACATGTATGGAAAAAGTGCCCAGACCTCATCTGCCAAGATATTCCTAAGAATATGAGCTATATGACACGAAAAGTACAGAAATACATATCAGAGCAGTGTTATCTATTAGGATAGCAACCATTTGTTACAATTAACAGACTTTTTTTTTTTGGTTATGTTCATGTTCATGGGACTATCGTATGGTGAAAAATTGTACAGTTTAACCATGCGATATGTAGGCGATTATAGTCTAGAATCACAGCTCGAGCAGTTACAACAGACTTTACAATTACACCCTCGGCTTACCAATCCAGAGTCTTTCTCAACTCTCTGGGGAGTATTCAACCTTGAACACGGAGTTAACCGCATATGACAGTGATTCATTAATAATTAATTTGACATATATGGCCATGACCTTTCAGGGGATGGATAGGACTAACTGACACTGAAGTTTTTGTCTACAAATGGGTTGACAACACAACACTGGATTGGCCAATGTGGATGACAAAGCTACGTTTTAATCACGATAATGATGATTGTGTTATGTGGAAATATGGAGAATGGGATGACAAGCCATGCACTGAGACCAAGAGAGTGATCTGCCAGTACATTATACCTGAAGGTCAGTTTAAAGACTTAAGTCTCTGTATTATACTTTATATGTCATTTCTCATATCATTTTTTCAAATATTTGTCATCTTGTTGTTGTATTATTTGTTGTTTAAAAGCTACTGTAGCCTATGTTCTTATTGTCACCACCGACTGCAAGTTTTATCTTATCTTAACTCTATTTTGCACTAAAAGCATCAATAATAATATTGTGATATTGAAACAATTAACTTACAACAGAGCAGGAGGGACACCCTAAGACACCATAAGGTGTTGCTAGCCTGCATTTTGAAGAGATTCATGCAGCCTATGTCACATTAATTTGAATTAAATTATATATGTAAAATGTTGGTGTTATTCTCCTACACGGATAAGGATTCGCTCTTACTCGAATGAATCTGATGACCTGGCTCGTTTACACTGACCGTTTCAGGGCAGGGGCCTAGCTCAGAGGTAGCGCTCTGGGCTTCCAACCACTGGGTCCCGGGTTCATTTCCCGGTCGAGCCTAAGTTGGATGGCTGTTTCCTCCATCGTCTCATTGCCATTGTCTCTGACTGTCCTAATTAGCCCAACTGGTGCAGAAATACAGGATGTAAGGCCCTAATCACAAACACACACACACTGACCGTTTCATGGCCCCGATACTTGATAATAAATGGGTTGAAGACAAACTCAAAAGTTTGTCACCGATTGCTTTTTTTACTGTCTTACTAGATCTTGTTGGCTAGACAGAGGATGTGACTCAATAGAACATGCTCATTCCCGGGAAATAACTCTTGTCAACAAACACCTTCTTGGGTTAATTGTGGTCAATCTGTTCATGCTCACCCAGCCTTTGACCGTAAAGTTAGTTTCATAAAATATGGTTACCTGTACCTGGATGTGGTCTAAACATGCTGCTTCTGTCCACTTCTATAGCTAATAATCAGCTTACATCTATCACTAGATAAATATAAACCTTGGTAAATGTAAGAAATTAATCTAATATATCATAAATATGTACTTTTAGATCCGGTTTTGAGTAGCCAGCTATGACAGCTTTGCCTAGGTTCAATTTGACGGGCGGTTTTTAATTAAACTAATTGTAGTTGCCAACGTGGGCGGTTGAGAAAGAAGTTCAACAATTAAGTTTGTTTATATATTTATTTTTTCTTTGGCACGAAATTTCTGGTTGTAAATGTATGCATCCTGGGTGGAACTTCGATCAATACTTGTCACCCAATCGAAAATTTCAAGAAATGTAAGGGATAGACCTTGTCCAGTGTCGTGTGTTTAATGGCATTCAGTTAAGACAACACTCAGTGTGGCTATTTTCTTTTCTTTTGCAGGTTTGCTATTTTTCAAACTTGGAAATACCATGTCATTGTCGTGCGAGGTTCCGAGTAATGTTACTCAGTATCCGTCCACAATGAAATTGACCGACAAAAAAACTGAAACATGCGAAGACTTTGATGCACAGGAGACCATGGTCCTGCATGCTGATCTTCCATATAGGAAGCCTAGTGTTGTTGTCATCTGTAACACAAGTTGTTCACCAGAAGAGGGCAAGTTGGTTTACGTCAGCCCAATGTGTTTAGTTGGAGAACGATGTGAATCGCAACAATGCATCCCAGGTCTCCCACAAGCAATACCGAATAGCAATCTCATTCAGTGTACCTACATATGCGATTTCCTAAGTAAACCAAGCGTAAGTGAATTGGTCATAACGACACATAAAGCCACAAGAATTTGCGAAGTATACTTTACGCTAAGTTGAGCTAAAGGGATGTTTATTTTTGTTATTGTGTATTATGTAGCTGTGGCATGTGAAGAAAAATACATATTCTGATTTATTCGTTTACATGTACATATATATATAGAGAT
Organism: Alitta virens; assembly: GCA_932294295.1. Taxonomy (NCBI): domain Eukaryota; kingdom Metazoa; phylum Annelida; class Polychaeta; order Phyllodocida; family Nereididae; genus Alitta; species Alitta virens. The sequence goes on from OW028582.1 coordinate 15,915,933, forward strand.
ATAAGGCGACTACAAATTATACTATTCGGAAAGAAATGTTGATATCTATCGCGTGATATGGCTGTAAATGTTTCGTATTTTTAATTTAATCACTATTTGTTGAACCAATATTCTTTGTCACTGTGACTCTTTTTCCATACATTGTTTATGAGGTTTAGCTCACTCCCATCATATTTTAGTTACTATGCATTTTGCTGAAATGCAGCAAATGAGTGCTGACAGAAACCAGCACGTAAGACCCTGATACCATATGAGTTTACGGGCATGTTTAGCCACATCTTGGTGTGATCTATGGGACATATCAGAAAGACCCCTTAGGGGAAGACACTTTACTTAGCAATCTCTCCAAATCAATAACTAACCTTTGTGATTTTCTTCATTGTTATCCAAAGGTTAGGCCTGTTTTGGTTACACACTTAGCTTACCTTGTAATTATTTTGGTTAGCACACAAACATCCTATCAATAGTTGATACTGAGGACCTACAGTTAGTTTCACTAAAAACGGCCTGTCAATTGAACCCAGACAAACCTAACTTCTGTTATATGATGCTACCTGCCACTAAACGGTTCTGTCTGGCTATAGCTGGCTACTCAAAGCCGGACCTGAAAGTAAATGCAGCACCATTTGATGTATAAGTTGGAAGTTACACATATTTGTAATTTTTTGAAAAGATGCATGTCTATTGTAAATACATATTGTGATATATTTGATAAATTTCTTACATTTACAAAGGTTATATCTTTTCAGTGGTGGTAGGTGTACGTCGAATTTTAGCTAGGAGCTCCCTCTGTGACACCCGATGTGCTTCGATGGCAGTCCCACATCTGGGTAACGTCCGGGATTAGGAGTAGACAGAAGTGGCTGGCGTCAGCCATTTGTAGCTAAAGTCAGGAATAGGTTGCTACAGCTGTCCAGAGTCGACCATATTTTATGAAACTGACTGTATAATTATGCACCTTAACTGGCCAAAGCTGGTGGTATTGGGTAAGGTGTAGCCCTGTGGCCAAGTCCAATATGATTAACTTAAGCCCGGAAAACTGCATTATGGGTCTCCTGATCATCCACAATTGAGATGTTTGCACAACATAGGACATAGACCTCGTTTTAATCACGTAATTTACTATGACGTCATTACTTGACCATTGTTCTTGCACTCTGTAACCTTGTGCCAAGGCCATTGGCTACTGATGACATCACAGTACTTATAAGTACAAAGAGAGGTCAATGAGGCATAGATGCCAACGTGGCTGCTCCTTAAAATGGGTGCATTACTAACGCGGGCAAAATATAACTGCATATTGATTGATGTTCCATTTACTGTTGTGTTATCATATTTTTTTCTTAATGCTCCAATGCATGGAAAAAATCCCAATGGAACGGATTACAGCCAATTTTACAGACTTGGAAACTGAAATGGGGCAGACGTCACGTGAATCTAGGAATCTCATTGGCTTTGGCAGTCTTTAAGCCATTGGGAATCCTGGATTCACATGACGTCCTCAGGAGTTTTTAACGTTAAATTATAAGTGTATGAAATATGCTGTAATGGGGTTCTCTATCCCACTCATAATTTTTTATCTGACAGCTTTCTGACAGCTGTTTGAAAGCTGTCCACGTGTTGGACAAGGCATGGTATATTCACAAATGCTTTCTTAAAGTCTTAGAACAACATACGACACTACTTTCACCAACACATTGTTTGACTAACCAGTAGTGCTATTTGTGACCACAGTAGTGCTATTTGTGACCACTAGTCATTGTGACAACTTTTGGTGTTGCGTGTGAGACATTTCAGAGCTGAAGCTGCATTCAGTCAACTAAGGTGAAGGTTGTTACTAAATGTCATCCAGTTGGCATTCATACGAAGTAGGTGGATTTCCAATATTAATAATTTTGCTTTGCAAGCTAGCTGAATTATTTAGTATTATGTGTCATAGCATGCAAAAATCACTAGTTTGTTGACCTTTTGTAGAGTTTTCGATAATTCTTACTGAAAAAAAAAAGGCGGGACAACGGAATAACCGATATTTCCAGTGTTAAGGCAGGCTGACCTTACTTTTTAAAATCGTTTGGAAGATCTTAGCCATTCTGATGGTATGTAGACTGATTTTGGCAGTTTGTTATCATTGGCGGTAAAATGTCAATATGTAAGTAATTCATCAATTTTCTATTTCTGGAATAAAATCATTAATTAATAATTCATGACAAGTGCCAATGAATGACATTCTGTTATTTGATGACATCTAAAATGACAGTTTTTTTTAGACTAATAAGTTAGTCCTAGTTAATATAGTATGTCATGCGAGGAGCAGGGTCTTAGCTCAGTGGCAGTACGCTCAGCTGACAACCACTTGGTCTTGGGTTTGAATCCAGCCCATTTTGAAAGATTGCTGCATTATTCACCACCTAGCCTTGGCATCTGCCTGTCCTGATCAGCCCTATCTGGTGCTAAATATGGACGTAAAGCCCGTCTCACCACAAGGGTGGCGGAACGGGGGCCTAGCTCAGAGGTAGCGCTCTGGGCTTCCAACCGCTGGGTCCCGGGTTCGATTCCCGGTCGAGCCTAAGTTGGATGGCTGTTTTATTCTTCGTCTCATTGCCATGGTCTCGGCCTGTCCTAATTAGCCCAACTGGTGCAGAAATACAGGACGTAAAGCCCTAATCACACACACGCACACACACACACACACACACACACACACCGCAAGGGTGGCCTTTGCTCAGCCCTGCTATTTGATTCCTGACTAAGGCACTGTTTGAGCAGTTGGATGTCAATCCCATTTAACTAGATCTCATCTGCCTCTGGCAACTGTCCATGTAAGCTAGCTGGCTAAGCTTCAGACTACTAGCATTGAAATTAAAGAAACATGAGTATATATGATTGATCATGACAGACAAAAGCTAAAGGGGTATGACCCTACTGCTAATAGTTCAGTGTATTTCACCAATAACACAATTAACTTGTTTATTTGTTCAAGCTAGCTGTGTCCGGCGTGGTTACATATTGTGTGTGCCATGTTGATTATAGTAATTTGTGACGGAGTGTGTTTACTCATGTTTCAGTACAATAATCAATCAGTGGATGACATATTGCATTGTTACAAAGCTTTATGATGATGCTGTTTACTGTCATTGTCTGCAGGAGATATTGACCTTTTCGTGCGAAGTTTTCTTGTTTTGTCATTGCATTGATTGGATGGGAAGAAATTGTGAGAAACTTTTTGCAAAGACTTCACACGTGTTGACGATGAAAAGGAAATGTTATTGAACATTTCTTCAATCAATATGTATGTTAGGACAGAACTCAGAAAAATTTATTCAAAATATCTCATATTAAAATATGTACATTCGGGAGTGGCCCTCTAAGGCAGAAATTCTGCTGCTATCAAGGGCCATACCCTAGTTAATAAACAAATGAACAAAATTTCAAAAATTCAATGTAGTGTCAGTGTTAATTAAAATGATGAGCTGGGAGTGGGATGGTGATTCATTGATGACGCTGGTGCACCTTCGCACTATGGATGCCGAGATACCGGAACTTTGTCCATTTAAATGAAATTTACATGCTGTCAGAGCTTAGCATTTTCTAGATTTGAAGGTACAGAGCCTCAGGGATCCCCACACCCCAGAACTTTTGGATGGAGGAATATATATTCAGGAAGTCTATTTAAGCATGACAAAGACTAAAATTAATTCCACATACAAGAGGAAAAGAATAAAAGAAGAATCCCAAAGGGAACCGATAGAAATAAAAAGATAACTTTAAGGAGGGGCAGAGGGGAATCCAAGAGGGAACAAAATAGAACACTCAAAAATTAAAAATTAAGAACAATGGAAAGAAGAGGATAGTCGGGGAACTAAATTTTCTTAGATACACATGACCTGAATAACTTGCAACTTTAAGCTTAATTAGGACAAATATAAGAGTTTTGTACATGACAAGCCGTGTCATATGAATTGATGAAAGACAGGGTTGCAGAGAATTGTGCAAGAATTTGGAACTAATTACCAACTTTCTAAATTGATGCATTTGGAAGCAGAAGTTTGGCAATTAAAGTATCACTGATTTAAAAACAAGAAGAAGAAAAAAAGATTTGATTTGTGGAATGACAAGAATCTTCAAAGTTATCATGGGTTATGAATACTCTTGATTGCCAGTGCCTTACCCTTTTCATGGTCAGGTTTATTATGGAATGAACATTGAATCTAATTTATTTAATGATTTATTTGATTGCTACAATTTATTCATTATGCAGTTGTTATAGGTGTTGGGAAAATAACTCAAAATCACATTGTGGTAATGCTTAGAGAAAACTGATTGAATGCAGATTCAATTGCAATAGTTGTAAATATGTTGTTTCTGGGGTCCACGCTTTTACTTTGTTACAATTATGATGTGGAAGCATGAGCTTGGTCAATGATGACGTAAACAGTCTAATTCACTCCTTATTAAAGAAAAGATTCCATTGATGGGTATATAATGTCCCTAAGATACTCAGGGGCTAAGCAAATGAAATTTATTTGCATGCTGGCAATATCAGAAAATGTTTCAATGCGATTGTGCAATTTTTCAGTTGACTTGCTGTCGGTAAGGGCATTAAGGTGCCACTAAGAAAACCTTACCTGAAATCGCATCCGTGCTTTAACCATTTTCACACTATGTTCAAAAATTTTCTTTTTTGTATAATGACTTGTAAACAACTATGAAAGTGGTCGAGGCACAGAATCAAAAAACAATTAATTTAAAGGCCACTCAGCCAATCAGATGTGGCAATTCATCAAAAGACTTGCCTGCGGAACAGCGCAAAGGCGTTGCAACCACATTTCTTGGACCATTATGTTTTCTTAGTGGGTGCCTAAAAAATGAAATTTGCACTTTCTCAGTTTTGTGAGTGAATGAAGGCTAATTTCCAGAATCGCAGGTTAATTTGTGAAGGTTTAGCCCCAAAAAACTAAATTGACATTCTCCAGTTAGAATTACTGCAGTTGAAGTTATAGCTCATTACATATGCAAGACGTCACATCAGAAACTAATTACCCTGACCAGGGGTCAAGTGCCTGGGAATCACTGAGGTGTGAGAAGATGCAAGGATGCTGCTACCCAGCATCACAGCTCACCTGTTGTTTATTGGCTGGTTGCTGAAAACAGGAATCATAGGATATCCTGATATGACATCACTGGCTCACTAGAGGGCACTGATTAGTAAAATGTTTGCAAGATATATTCTTGAAAAAAAAAAGAAGCTAAGAACGGGCAAATACGCAGCTTGCTGTCTATCCAATAACTAGTAGAAATTCAATATGTACATCCCTTTGACTGTTTCGACACCCTTTTCATTCGCCATGTTTCGTTAAATAAATAATTACCCCTTCGTGTAGGCTAGAGGGTTTCTAAGCTTTCTGTAGGACTTTCCAGACAAAAAGATGGGCAAATATTAAGGAAGAGAGAGGCCTGAGAAGACAGAGAAGCGGGCGTCAGCAAAAAGCAACTTATATTATATGATACTATTAAGTTGTACCAACTGACAATTCGCCGATAAATGGTTTCAACCATGTTTCTATATACTTAATAAATTGTATCTGTAATTTAACTGTCCATATATATGTATTTAACTTTATTTATTTGGTTATTTGTCTTCATAGGGGGGGGGGGGGATTGGGGGTAAGTCATTTGCAGCTTCATAAGCTTGAGGCTGTCCTCCTAACAACAGTAACATTAAACTGAAAGTTATTTGTTCATCATGCGTTGTCAATTGTGAAAATAATTTGACATTGCTTCTAGGAATATGAGTGATACTTTTTAAGTTAAAGATTTTTCCTGCGAAATTTGTTGTGGTCTGAGTGTTGTGAAATGTGTTAAGTGTTTCTGAAAGATTTGTGTAAGATGTTCACATAATTTGTTATAATATCTTTGTGTTGGCATAGTGACTGTATTAATGCTGTTTCTCTTTTACCACGAATATGATAAACATTGTCACTGGATTTGATAAGCCAAATTAAAGCATAGAGATGCCTCCCAAAAACAAACAGAATTATCTGGTTTATTCGTCTTAAGTGCGACTTTTTCACAATGTAATATTAATGAGTTCGAAAATATCAATACAAACAACGACCATGATATGAAAAAAAACACAAAAAAAAAAAAACCAGTAATATATTGATCATCGGAAACTTCATGTTTATGGAGATATTTATTCCCATGGTTGTTTTTTTTAGCTACCTAAAAGTATAGGTTGAGGGGCATTAAGTTGGGGCATGGCAAAGTGAGATATGTAGCTGCACTTTCATTATTTTAGCTATGCTAAGCAAATGATTGGTTATAAATGAACAGTTGTGTTGGGTGAAATTACTACACTTGGGTGAAACGGTGTGCTGGGTAAGGGGGAAATGACCCTACAGCAAACTAATGATAATGCATAGAGCCAACAAACGTGACAAGCACATAACCACATGTAAGGGCAAAGCCTAAAGTGTCTATCAACCATGAAGTGATCAAACAATCCTTAGCATCCTAGGCAATAAAGACTTTAGACAAATCGAAATGGTAATCGCATGGGAACTAATAGAAAAATACGTAGTACCAATAATAACTAACGCAGACGAAGCCAGCCATAACACTAACAAACACTAACAAAAAACGAATAAAAAAAATCCTGGATGACATTTTAAAAATAATTCTGATGACACCAACCTCGACTAGAAACGGGGCTGCTGGATGCGGAAACCCATATCAATAAACGTACCCTACAAATGTACAACAGACACCACAGCACCACGAAAATGCAAACGAATGGCTACAAAAAAACAAAACAAAAACAATCAGCGACAGATACAAAATCAACTTAAACTACCCACAAACCTCAAAACGAGGCAAAATGAACATTTAACAAAGCAATCGGGACCACATTTACAGAAGACACCATAAAACGAGCCCTAAAAAAGAGAATACTTGCTCCAAAACAAACAAACCAAACATGAGAAATACATGACACAACTAACAAGAGCAGACACAAGTCAGCACAATCTTCAAGGCAAGATGAAGAATGCTGGACGTCAAAGACAGTGATAAGATATTGGTGATACAGGGTAAAAGATTAAAATGTGTTTTATTTGGTAATTTAAAAAGCCTCCTCAAAGCTTTCGCCAAATGATTCTTAGCTTATCGACATGAGCATGCCATTAAAACCCCTGTCTAACCATTATCGTGAAGTTTCCCTGATAATATTTTGCCATGTTGTCGTTATGGCTATTTATCATCGTCACAGAGAAGCAGCCAAACTACAATGGAGAATGTAGCAAACTTTAAATTAGATGTTTAACAGAAGTGTTTTTATCTGCTAAAAAGTTGGGGTTTGACTTTTTGCTAACATTTCTGTCAATTTTGTGTCAGCCAGATCGAAAATGCCATAGCACACCTGCCCAAAGAATTATTTACTAATGCCACAGAAGTGAGACGGATTATTCAGCCTAACGTGTTCAGTAAGGAGCTATATCTTGCACTATTGACACTCGTCCTACATGACATGCTTTCTGTTGCTTCAATGCTTGTCAAGATATGGAGAAAACTCCCTCATTGGTATGGACTTATAATGTTCCATTTCTACACCTAGTATTCTCTTGTACACTGGCTAGCCAAACTTATACATCCATACCATAGTCAGACGCTAATGACCTCATCAGTTAACTACCCCATACCCTCTCCCCCCCCCTTGCTCCATGGCATTTTTTCGAAAAAAATTTTTATGGAAAAACAGATGGACATATATTTTGAATCTTACTATAGATCTCCCATACCGTTATACCCCTTAATAGCTATCTGGTAAAAATTTCATTAAAACAATGTAACTACCTACTGACACACATGCAGTCTTTAAATATTCATAGGGGATTGCAGTCTAGAATCTCTGATTATGTTGAACTTGTGCTACCAATTGTATAAACAATATCTATTCAAGCTTTAATGAAAACTGAGAACTTTTGAATTTATGTATTGCAATTATTACCTATCTTTTTTTTAATCGAATGTAAAAACGGCCTCAGGGGTTAAAAATTCATGTATTCAATCACAACATGAGTAATGTAAATCTGCTTTTCTGTTGACCTAGCTAGTGTTGACAGTGAGTTTCATCGCACTGTATTGTACCTTATATTTACTTTGTGGAGTTTTTAAGCTATTATGCAATTTGTGTCGAGCAGAAGCAACCTCTGCTTGGGCACCTGTGATCTGCATTCATCACAGGCTGCTACTGATTTAATACGATGTTAAATAAAATTATACTATAACTATACTATTTATAAAGAAGTGTTAACCTGTTAGCTCATTCATGCCTGTTTTTCGCTTGAACCCTGTGTTGGTCACTGTAGTTTGCGGGTCTTCACCCACAGTACCCCCTGGGCCTGAGGTATGCCAGGCACATATTGTTACTTCATAGCATTTCTTCTTTGTGTTTGAAATAAATTGCTTGATGTCTTCCATGTCTGGTGTGTGCTAGTTTAATAAAGAATAAGCACTACTTATGTGATCTAATTCCAAACATTGTTATGAATAACCCAATGATGCTATTAATTTGTGAACGTATTTTGTCAACAGTCAGCCATTGAAAGAGCCTTCACCCACGGGGGTTTAGGAGCTGACACTATGCAGAGTCATTACCTTGGTTACCTTGATGAGGTGAGGCAGTCCTTATACCAAAGTAAAATCATAAATTGACATTGGCCACCCAACAGGCAATCTGTGATCGTGGTCTGGCAGTCACAGGAAAACTACAATACAATTTTAACCAACTTTATTTATCAAGTCTTGTACAAATGGCTATAATCACCAACTAATGTGAAAACAATGAGTATGTTACCAGAAAATGTGCAGAAGACAAACGGAGGTCGTGTTAAGACCTGGGTCAGTTGTTTGCAGTAACAGACAAGCAATTATTCAACAATAGGCTCTTTGTAACAATCAAATAAAATAGTTGTGCTTATGCAGGTACGTAAATCACAATCTAAATTCATAACATCCGTGTATAACTTGGCATGCCAAATTACACCATGATATAGTATATCAGCCCATGAACAAAACATACAAGCTAATTTACCGTGATTTTAATGTATACTTAATGTGATATATTCAGCAAGGTGCATGGCAATGGCTATGAGAGGGGTTGCTTACAGCCAATTTCATAGACTTGGAAACAATCTCATAGACTTGGAAGTTCAAATCTAGAGGACGTCATTTCAATTCAGGATACCCGTTGGTTAAGGCAATCCCTCAGCCAATGAGAGTCCTGGGCTCACATGACGTCTGGAGTTCCCAGATAGCATTCCAAATCGGCCCAGCATCGTTTCCATGTCGGCTGTTGTTGTAATATTGTATTAACATTGTCAACATCGCGCCCAAGTTGAAACGATTTGGAATGCTATCTGGGTTAAAGTTGCACTGTCTGTCAAATTTGCAATTTTCTAAGATGCTATCAAACTGTTGAAAATTATCTTTATTAATCAAGGCACACTAAATTTGTGTGAATGAATGATTTTATAAGACATTAATGATTTTATAAGACATTAATTACTTAAAAATTAATTATACTTTGAGAGAAAATCCAAACCAAAACATTGGAAACACAATGGAAATGACATCATCACCATTGTTCAGTATTGTGACGTCATCACTGGGTTTGTTTACATAATATTATTGAGTTTTTGATGGCATGAAAAACTAATATTTATATTATTTATTGTAAATTAAAACTAAATTGTTGACCAAAAATGGGCATGTTATGGTGAAAAATATCATGAGACAAGGCAGTATTTGATTTATATCATTATTTTAATGTGCAAATTTGACAGACAGTGCACCTTTAAGCTTCCAAGTCCATGAAATTGTTACCGAGTCTGTGAAATTGGCTGTAATATGACAATATGACTAGATGCAGTCTTGCAACACCATGGTTAAAATGCACGATATATTCTGCAGAACAACATTAATGGGCACTTGATATATTGATATGGTACAGTGAATACAGAAATGTGGTTCATTTAAGCAGATATTAAACTTACAGATATCATTGTGGAAACCGGCCAATGTATTATTATTATATCCATATTTTCAAGGCCCAAGATGCAAGGATGGTCTTGCTGAACTTTTGCTTTTTAAAACAATTTTTGAAGTTTTAACATAATTCTGAACCCCGCCACCTCCAGTTTTCTAGCGTCATAGAATTATTACATCATGTCTTTCAATTTCAATTAAGTATCTTTAATACTGAACTCTGCCCCATTTCGTGAGGAGTCACCAAACAACCTAGCTTGACCTGTGTTGTTTGACGTCACCAGATTTTGAGGTCGCAGAGTGATGATGTCATCACGACCTTTAACTCCTGCTGCAACCGTGCTGCCATCTGCTGAGAGTTCACAACATGAGAATCCAACTTCCGATGGAAAGGCTCCAAGGCATACCCCTGGAAACATTATGTTTAATTATATATATATAAAGAGTTTGTATATTTAGGCCTTAATTCTTGAGAATCCCTTGTCAAATTTTGGATATATGTACACTCCACAAAATCATTGTTTTCAGACGAGTAATTGTTTCGCTGGTGTCCATTAAATAGTGTGTTTAAAATCAGCCAACATATTTTGTGTCCTTAGACAATATTTGTATAAATCAAACAATTATGTTGGTTGCTTAGACAATAATCTTTTAAGAAATTTTTTTGGCTGATTTAAATAAACTATTGGATGGAAACAGACAATTTTTTTTAAATTGTTGCTTAACATTATCTGGGTGGTGATGGGTGGATTAGGGCTTCACGTCCTGTATATCTGCACCTGATGAGCTAATTAGGACAGGCTGGGACCATGGCAATGAGATGAAGGATAAAACAGCCGTCCAACTTAGGCTTGACCGGGAATTGAACCCGGGACCCAGTGGTTGGAAGCCCAGCACGCTACCACTGAGCTAGGCTCCCACACCTCATTATCCGGGTTAAAAAAACACTTGGCCAAAAGATCAAACTGCCTTTAATTTTGATTTCTTCATTAGGGACTCATTCTTTTGATAATATCTTTTTGGTTATTTTGACCTACCACTCGCAGAGACATACAAACGGAATCCTGATGGTAAAAAACCACTAGACAAAACCTATTGAAAACTTTAATTTTTAGAACTAATTTTTGTAAAGAAAAACAGATTTGCTATTGTCCCTATTATTGATTATATAATAATAATCTTTTTCTTTTCTTAATATTCTGTATTGTTTTCACTTTTTCTCTTTTGTAATGCATTACTTATAGTGAAAGGCCTGTAAATCTATTTAACCCTTGAGTGTCAGCCAACAGTATCTTTAAATATTTTATATGTAATTCTTCCTTATATTTGATTAGATCTTGGTGAAATTACAACTCCTATTTTTTATCAAGATTACATGAAGTAGCATATATGTAGTCAAGTATGTCCACAAACTTAGATATATTCTCCACCTCTGTCCATGCTGAATGCAGGGAGCTGATTGGTCAAGAACTGGCCAAATATTTTCTGTATCCATCAAGCGGACGCGTGGAGCTGAATGAGTTATTCGGCAATCTGACATGTCTGTTGTCATATATTGTCAAAGACTGAAATATTACCTTGAGCAATGTCCCACATCCAGACTGTAGTGTCCTGGCCAGTGTCATCCCAGCTGATGCCAGTGTTTCCAGCTGTGTCAAGACTTAATTGGTTGGCCCCACGAACTGGTCCTTTCATTTCATGCCTGAAAGTTTATTTGATGATAATGAGAAAAGTATAATATAATGGCAGAAATTGTAAGATTTCTACCAGGTAGAGTTGGTTTGACAGCATTATATTTGACTTGGGACAACAGTATGGGCATCTAGCACTGTTGATCACTAATCTGTGTGATACGATCAGGGTACTTTACAACTGATTTCATAGACTTGGAACCCAAATTCCAGAGACGTCATGTGAATCTAAGACTCCCATTGGTTGATGGACTGCCTTGGCCAATTAGAGTCCTCCATTCACAAGCATGACGTCCTCTAGAGTTTAGTTTCCAAGTCTGTGAATTAGCTGCAATAAAGGTCGTATGACAGAATGTTGTAGCCCGGATTATAGTCGATCAACTGCCAACTGTATGACAAAATGTAGCCCAATATGTAGGGTCTTACCCAGATAACATTCCAAAGTGGGCCAGCGTCATTTTTTATGTAATCAGCTGCCATCGGTAGAACATCGTTTCAACATCGCCATCATCGCGCCGACATTGATACAATTTGGACTGCTATCTGGGTACCAGTTGGTATGGTTTTAGGGGTTACGTGGTATGTCTTTTGACTAGACTGGCCAATGCAAATAATTCTTCAGCAAGGCATGACTCTGATAAAATTGCACAATTAAGGGAAATACCTCTGAGCTCCCCCAACTAAGTCCCAGACTGCCACTGTTCCATCCTCTTGGGCCGAAACGACAACATTCGATTTTGACGAGATGGCGACACTGGTCACATTGTGAGAGGGGCGCCATTTCTTGAACAAGGTCCCACTTTGCAGGTCATAAACAATGAGGAAAGATGGCAGGTCATCGTCTAGCCCCTTAAAATGTTTGGAAAAATGCATTTGAAATTGTTAAATATCAACAGAAAATTTAGGCCACAATTTGTCAGTTTACCACATTTAAAGAGCTACCATAAATGATCCATTGGACGCTGGAGCTTCACTTGCAAGGTCACCCAATGGGCACAATTTTGCTGCTTATGCACACTACCATGGGAATTTTTATATTTTGTAGTTTACCAGTCATCTTAATGATGGTGAGGCTAAATGGTGAGGTTACATAACTCTGTGTTGCAGTATGGTGTTGTGTTGCAATTAGACCGAAACATTGCTGTCATTTGCAAGCACGCTGATAGGCCGTGCTTGACCTTCGTCGTGAGGCAGTTTGTCGGACTATGTTGCAATATAGTGTGTGTTGCATTGCAATATAATAAGCATGTTACAATATAATAGGTGTTGTATTACACTATGATAGATGTGATCTGCTATAGTTACCTTTGAAACACAGACAATATAATTTCCCTCATCCGTTATGGCAGCCATTTTAGTTAAGAACTCGTGCCCATGGATTCGAAGGTCATGGACGAGTTTTCGATTGCGCAGATCCCAAACCAGAAGAGGAAATGGTTTCTGGACCTCATCTCCACAGATGCAGGTCATTCCATTGGCACTAACATGGAGGCTGTTCAAAAACCTGGAAAAGTGTTATGCACAGCAACATTACACCAATTGAAATAAAATTTTGCCAGCATCACTAAATATTTCTACCTCCAGTTCTTTTAATAACTAGCCAAGAGTGTCTATTATTCATTTCTTTAAAAAAAAGTAATGATTTTATTACCAGTTTTAAGGTTATTATAGAACGGAGCAAATAATTCTCTGATATCACCAATAATTTTCCAATTTTAGATGGGATTTTATGAAGTTTCACACCTGTCCTCTCCAGCTTTGAAAGTTGTGACCATATCACCGGAATGTGTGTTGATCAAGTTCACATACATCCTGTTCCTTGAGAGAGCAATCACGTGGTCATTGGTATGAATACTGAAGTATGGCATTTTTAAGTTGAGCACTCCTTTTAGTTTTGCTTCCAGCTTTCCTTCATCTAAATTGACAACCCTCAGTTCTCTGTCGCACAAAATGACAGCTCTGGTGCTAGTAATGAGGCGAATGTCCCTTGGTAAATGTAACGAAGTAATCTTCCGAACAACTGATAAGTTGGTAATGTCCCAAATTACAAGATCTCCACAATGTGTGCTCAAAGAAATCATGTGGTGGGGATGATCAGGGATACGAAAGAGGTGCTGCCATTTGGGTGGATTGTCTTTCGAGTTATCAAAGTCACTTAGTAAAGTGAAAGTTTGAATGATGGATGTATCGGTAGGGACTAAGAACGGGACTGGAGACTCCTCAGAGAGGGTTTTGAGAATGTTTTGCATCTTTGGGGTGTTTGATCCTATCACAATCTCGCCCTCTTTGTCCAGTAAATGCAATAAGGTAGGAAGATGCACAGCATCATCGCCTAAGGTGGAGCTGCAATGGTGCAGCACTTGGAGCATCATCACGACATCATCATCGCTTGGGACTAACACCAGCATCCTCTTGATGTCATCTAATACTTGGAAAAAACCACATTCTCTCAATTTGTCACACAAAAATCCAACATCAAACAGGCAGGTGTCCAAGTCTTCAATGCAATGCTCAACCAACATGAGCCAGGTGGATTCATCCAACCGTCTTCGGTTCAGTCTCTGGCCATATTGTCGTGGATGACGCTTTGTCAGGACTCTTTTATTTATATTTCCACCCGGAGGTCCTGATGACCACTTGTCTGTGAAATAGTACAGCATTAAACAGCGCATTGATGTAAATATTCCCAAGTCATACATGTCGCTGACAACATCTCCAACCACTCCGTGACACCACCTCAACAAGCGAGTGCCGCTGACGACAACTTCAGCAAGCAGTGGCTCCAAAACAGTCTTAGCTTGCAGCCAGATATGCAATGGTACTGAATGTTGGCTCTCAGGTTTTATGTAACAATACAGAGCTTTCAAGAACTGAAGGTCACCTGTTAAGATATCCAATATTTCAACATCTGATGTTCCCAAACGACTTTCACTGATACAAGTTATCAAGTGGCTGCAACACGTCAGACCCATCTTCAATTGAATGTATTCAAATAGTACTGCAATCTGATCACTGACATTACTAGTCAAAGCATTTGAGGCATCTTCATTCACCCATAATGCACAACAGACTGCTATCAGTCGAGCATGAAGGGGATTGTTACTTGATTGAACCAGTTCGATAGCTTTGTCGTGAATCTCTTCGGGCACTTCCACAGATTGCTTTTCGTATTCTCTGGTGAAAATCTCTTGAGCAACTTCAGTTGGCAAACTTGACATTGAGATATGAAAACAGTCCTTTGGATACAATTTCTGAAAAGTAAAGAGAAATTTATTTGTCACTGTTTGATTTAAACTTAATCCAAGACAAGAGAACAGTATCTCTAGCTAATTTAAATGATAACATTGGTAAAAATTCAAAGAAGCTTGACTAAATAAAATGCCATTTGATAATATGTGACTATACTATGGGCAATGTAGATTATCTATACATATGCTTTAAATATGTAAAATGGCAAAAAATATTTATGTTTTGCCTGAGCACAATAATTATACAGAACACTAAAACTTCAAATTTGAAGGAGTTCAATAACCTACCCTGAGAGAATTGAACATATCACAGCTTTTGGTCATGGTAAATATTAGTCTGATGTGGAAAGGCAGTTGCCTTGGTAACCATTCCAGGTCCTTGTCATCGGTTGCAGTGAGACGGTCCCACCCATCCAAGATGATGACCGTTCTCATCTCTACCGGAACTTCCTTCAAGATATTCGTGAAGACTTCCGGGTGAGAAACTAGTGACTACAGAAACAATTAACCGGTTGTGTTAATGAATATTAGTTCTGGTCAGGTAATGTATATGAAAATATCATTGGTATGATAATTATTGGAATTGGTGTTGTTGAAATAAATAAAAGACGATTCAGATACACCTGATGTCGACTATTTATATATTTATTTCAATTATTTAGTCTACGTTTTTAATTTCCTGTTCTTATTTGGTAAAACAAAAATCATTTATATATGTTTTCAATCACTCCTGCATCCACTTGTATCAAAGTATGTGTATGTTAACGAGACTAGTAATACAGGCTGATGTAAAACTCAAGTGTCTTTGGCCAGACTCACTCACCTTGTATGATAGACTGAGGTGTAAATTGCATAAAATGCACAGCTGCTGCATGACTGAAGCTACAACTCCAAGAATATTTTGCCTGTCATCCGAAGAAATATGCCTGAAATAGTGAAATACTCAGCCTGATTACGGCTTTGTAAAAACAAACAAAAACTTGCACAGCATATTTGTATTTAAAAGAATGTGAATAGTTAAAAACACAACATGTATTGGTAAAGGTTTATAGTCTGCTCTCAGACGACTTCACACAATACTTTTGGTTGGCAGACTCTGTTGTGTCTGAAACTTTCTCAACTCCCTGGGGAGCATACAGCTGTCTCCTCACAAGGCACCACATTGGACAATCCAGTGCCATCTCTGCCTATAGCCAACCTCCCCATTTACACCTGGGTGGAGTGAAGCAGTGGTTAAAGAAGGATCAGTTCCCTGCATACCACGCCTGGGTTTGAACTCACGACCATGCATGCATTATTATGAGGTGGTTTGAATGGTGAATGGCCTTAAGGAGGGGGGGGGGGATTCATTGTGCAAATGAATTATCAACAGTAAGAAAATCTATAATTTTAGCTACATATACCTGTATATGCACACAGCACTGCCCCAATTTTCAAGGCCCAAGATTCGTGTTGTCAACAGAGCAGAGGTGGTGCTCTTGCCACACCCAACTCCTGCAGTTACCACCAGAGGTCTCACTACGTCTGATTCTTCATTTGGTAAAGTTTCGTCTGCTTCATTTTCGTCGTCACAAAATTCCAGGTCCTTTTGCAAATTCTTGTTGTTTTCCTCAATGACAGTATTTGTGTGTTCTCTGTTGGTTTCAGTGTCATCCAAAGGAGTATTCAAATCTTTGTCAACTGGACTGAATTCTTTTCGATGATCAACTTCATTGCATTCTTTTTCTCCATTTTCTTCATTCGTTGTACAGTGAAGCCTTTCGCTGTTTGATTTATTCGATAATTTGCTGCCTCTGTCACCTAACATCTCATCGTCTAAATGCTGATATTCATCTGCGTTAACATCTCCATTGATCATCACTTCATCATCATCAATATAAACAAAGTTATTTGAATCATTAAACACTTTCCCCTCTGATATATAAGCCATTAAAGGCTCAGGCACATCAAAAGAATCCACAGCATCATCCAGAAATTTGGTTAACGTGATAGTCTGGTGTAGAAGCTCATCATATAATCCAACTGGCAAACCTGAAAAGTCAAAAGTTGTATTTTTTTTTAAACTATTACCGCGCATAAAGCCCCTGTCACACGGGCCGGTTGTGCCGTAGTGAACCCGTAGTATTACGTAATAGTTATGTAACAGCTCTTTCCGCCGGTTTGGCGGCAGCAAAAAGGGGCGGGGCAGCACCCGGCGGGTAACCCGCCGGGTTCTACGGGTAAACCCGCCGTGATCTACGGGTTACCCGCCGGGTTACCCGCCGGCTTTCACGGGTTACTGCCGGGTACGGCAAATTAGTTGACGGCTTCCAGGGGTAGCCCGGCGGCTTCCACGGGTTGCCCGGCGGCTTCCACGGGTCACCCGCCGGCTTCCACGGGTTAACCCGGCGGCTGGCTATCTCGTGGAATTTGCCAAAAATGTATAAATAGGGGCTGCATCTGTTGTTCTCCATCATTCTGTCTCCGGCTGCTGAAGAGGAAAGACCATGTACATGCATCAACCCCAACGAAATAGAGCCTTGCTACTACTAGCTGCTCAGGCCAATTATACACTTATTTTACAACTTGCTTGTATGGAAGCACTAGCTGAGGAGGAGGAGGAGGAGAGGAAGAGAGAAGAAGAAAGAGAACTGGCAGCCAGGAGGAGGAGGAGGAGGAGGTTTTGGGTGAAGCCTTGGCTGTTGAGAAGACCTCAGATGGGATATTATGATCGTCTACTGAGAGAACTGCTCCACGAAGACACCCCAAGTTATACCAACTTTATGAGAATGGAACCAGCCATTTTCCGAGAGATCGTTGGCAAAATTGGTCATAGGATTAGAAAACAAAACAGCTGTATGAGGGAAGCTTTGGACCCAGGACACAGACTTGCCATCACCCTGCGCTATTTGGCAACTGGAAACAGCTACAAGTCCCTCATGTATGGCTTTAGAGTGGCCCACAACACCATCAGCTTGATAATTCGAGAAGTCTGTGAAGCCATAATTGCAGAGTATTCCAATGAACTCCTGACCTGCCCCTCAACTCCAGAAGAGTGGAGAAAAGTCGCTGAACTATTCTTTTCGAGATGGAACTTTCCTCATTGTGTTGGAGCCATTGATGGAAAGCATGTGGCCATCAGATGTCCTCCCAAAGGTGGTTCCGTGTACTACAACTACAAGGGATACCACTCCATTGTACTCATGGCTCTTGTGGATGCTGACTACAAGTTCCTTAATGTAGACTGTGGAGCTAACGGAGCTGGATCGGACGGAGGAGTATTTAGCACGACAGTCCTGAGGGAAGCACTTGAAGAAGGGACCCTTGGGTTACCGCCACCTGAACCAATCGTTCCTGGTGAAAGACCTCTTCCCTACTTCATTGTCGGAGATGATGCCTTTCCTTTGAAAACCTGGCTGATGAAGCCACTGCCCCTAAGAAACATGACCAAGGAGCAGAGGATATACAATTACCGACTCTCCCGGGCAAGAAGAATTGTGGAAAATGCATTTGGGATCCTTGCAGCAAGGTTCAGGTGTCTCCTGACTACAATGCCACAGAGGACCAAGACAGTGGAATCCATAGTCCTTGCATGCTGCTGCCTCCACAATCTGATGAGAGTAAGGTATCCAACTGCCCAGAACAACATGGTGGACCAGGAAGATCCAGTCACACATCTAATCACCCCAGGAATTTGGAGGGCAGCTGGAGAAATTGATGAAATGCCACCACCCACTAGAGGCCATTCAATGACTGGTGCAGCCAAGAGTCAACGGCAGTACCTGGTAGACTATGTTAATTCAGAGGAAGGAAGTGTGCCATGGCAAGATGACATGGTATAATAAAGAAACCACAAAACAACCCCGGCCTTTTTCAAGGCCACCAAATCCTCCCAAAAGAGCAGACCATGTACACTTCTTGTGTAATAAAAAAAAAGTTCCTGTCTGACCCACACAAAATATTTTTTTGGTTCAGAAGTGCCGTAGTTGTTTCTTGTTCAGAAGTGCCGTACTTTTTTTTTTGTTCAGAAGTGCCGTACTTTCATTATTTTCATTGCAGTATAATAGAAAAAACTACGGCAGTTCTGAAGCAAAAAAAATAATACGGCACTTCTGAACAAGACACAACTACGGCACTTCTGAACAAAAAAAAAGTACGGCACTTCTGAACAAGAAACAACTACGGCAGTTCTGAACCAAAAAAATGGTGTCTTCTTTGCTCAAAATTATTAAGTTAGTAACAAATTTGTTTGCTAAAGAAATATGAAAACAGTAAAGTGTGATAATATGCAATCTACTGAAAGATAGTTCAAGTGTATAATAAAGAAATATTGTGATCTAATCCAAAGGAAATATGAACAAGTTTATTTTGTACTAAAATATTATTATTTTTTGGACAAAGATAGAGGAAAGTTTGGAGGGTTTTGGGAACTTTTTTTTTTGATTGCTTGTTAACACAAATATGTGTACAAGGCGTGCTCTTTTGGGAGGATTTGGTGGCCTTGAAAAAGGCCGGGGTTGTTTGGCCTCGAAAAAGGCCGTGGTTGTTTGGCCTTGAAAAAGGCCGGGGTTGTTTGGCCTTGAAAAAGGCCGGGGTTGTTTGGCCTTGAAAAAGGCCGGGGTTGTCTACAAGTTGGTTGTCTACAAGTTGAGATACTGGCTCATATTGAGTGGTGTTGAGCTACTAGGTGGCATTTCAGAAATCATCGACGGAGGGCCAGAAGGAGGCAGTGAAGATGGTCCAGCTGCAGTTGCAGGTGGCCAATTCTTTTGTGGACTCAGGATGGTCGTGTACTGAAGCCCAGGAGGAGGAGGAGGAGGAGGAGCGAAGAACTGCTGCTGGTGCTGCTGCTGGTGCTGCTGCTGGTGGTGCTGCTGCTGGTGCTGCTGCTGGTGCTGCTGGTGCTGGGGTTGCTGTGGCTGCCTTCTGTTCCTCATAAGGTTTCCTTTTAATTGGAAAATCATAGGCATCAGCTGCGTATGAAAGTCATCGAATGTGTCCGTGTCCATCATCAGGCACTCCGCAACGATGTAGTCTCCCATCGCCCGGATTCTCCTTTCGTGGAGATCTACTGGATGACGAGGAGGAGGAGGAGGAGCAGCAGCAGCCATTTGATGAAAAGATGCCTGCAGGGCACCTGTTGAGCTCCTGGCCAATTCCATGAGCTCGTCCATTCTCCTTTGCTGATGGGGTTCCTCCTGGGGTTCCTGTCTACGTTTCTTGTAGGGGCCGCCCTTGGAACGCTTGGCAGGAGCTGGGGGGATATCCATGGAAACATCCGGGTCATCCGAAATCTCCAGGGGCCCGAATTCTTCTGCAGCACTGCTGCTGTTGTCTTTTGCAAGTCTTTTTGAAAGAACATTGCTTCCTTGTCGACTGGGAATTCTAGTGATATGGTCAACTAGAAATCCGAAGTTGGCACATATCCACTGTTCTTTCTCCGTGGGATTTCTCTTGGCAGTTCCGGATGGCCCCTGCCTCATAAGTTTTCCGGCACTAGTCCTGATGGATTCAAGCCAAGTCCTGAGTTGCAAACCGGTGCAGGGAACACTCAACTTGGCAGCCATTGCATTAAGGAGGGCCGTCTTCTTCCCGGTGTCCTTGTAATCCGATAGGGTCCGGTCATAAAATATCGGGTGGTCCCTGTACCAATCCGCAACTTCCTGTTCATCCTGGTGTGGCAGGAAGAGCTTATCCTGCTTCTTCCGAGGCTCATTTCCTCTACCTGAGAAAACAGGTGATACAGGACCTGCAGAGCGAGCAGGTGAAGTGTCAGGAGAAGTTGCAGGTGCAGGAGCAGGCGCAGGTGCAGGAGCAGGCGCAGGTGCAGGAGCAGGCGCAGGAGCAGGCGCAGGAGCAGGCGCAGGAGCAGACTTCTGGGACTCATCCGTGCTGGCAGCATCTGAGGATGACCTCGTGGCAATTTTTCGTCTCCTGGCAGGTACAGTCCGCTTGGCAGGTGCAGACTTCTTCGCCATCTTCTCCTTCACAGGAAGAGCACTCTTCTTCTTTGATGAAGCAGAAGATACTTCATCATCGCTGGCTTGAAGTGAAGAGAGCGATTTCTCTGTGTCCTCAGCAGGAACTGCAGTTGTCCTGGTCCTAGGTGCAGTAATTTTCTTCATCGGCATGATAAAAAATATTTTCTGGAGCAGTGTATTCTTTGTCTTCTCAATTTGGTAGCAAGATGCTGAATGATCTGATAGCCACTGGTCAATCTTTATATACTGCCTGGATAACGTACCCCGCTGTGATTACATAATAAACCCAGCTCATTGCGTCATTGCGTCGCATTGGATCCACACAGGATGACACTGGGCAAACACGATTGCTTGCTATGCAAGCCGGCGGGTTAACCGTGGAAGCCGCCGGGCTAACCGTCAAAGCCGTCGGGTTAACCGTCAAAGCCGGCGGGTTAACCGTAGAACCCCTCAACAAGCCGCCGGCTTTACTAAAGGGTGAATTTAGGGACGGTTAATTGGCGGGTTCTACGGGTCGCCCGCCGGCTTCTACGGGTCACCCGCCGGCTTTTACGGGTCACCCGCCGGCTTCTACGGGTCACCCGCCGGCTTCCACGGTTTTTTTTTTTTTTTTTTTTCACCCGTGAGATTTCTACGGTTGTGCCATGCAAGCATGGCACAACCGGCTACCGGGGCCGGGTTTCGCGGCTTGGCCAAGGGTCCCACGGGTGCTTGACGGGTATCCACGGGTATCCACGGGTGGCCGTATTGGGGCCGCCGGCTTCGAGCCGGGTAGCGATTTCCGCAACTATTACGTAATACTACGGGTTCACTACGGCACAACCGGCCCGTGTGACAGGGGCTTAAGCCTTCAAACAAGGATGTAAACACAGAACTTTGGTGTAAAGTCTACCCCTATTGTGAACAATATTCACCCTCTATAGGGATTATGGTTAAGGTCCAATAAGTGAGTTACTTTACAGGGTGTGGCCAAAAAAACATTCAGCTACTGCTACCTGTTTTGTTATTATCTCAATTGACAGTGATCGGATGCAGCTGCAATCATACACACGAAAATAATAATAGTCCTAAATTATCTTAATTAATATATGTTTGTGTTTCCTCAAGAAGGATAGATTATATGGTTCTAAATATAGCACATGCACACTTATCACACTTCCGGGTAATTTTCACCTAGGCCTTAGCAATACAAAGCATTAGTTTATGTCACAGATCATACAAATGTGTTACATGCACCTGCGCTTCTCAGGTTTCATCTTTTTGGTTCTCACTTCTCCCCATACTTTGATAATTAGATATTACAATGTTGGTTGATTATACAATCACCTCATCCATCAGGACTCCATTCTTATGTACGCCGCCCTGTATATCCCATAAGTACCACCTGCCTGCTCTTCCATTCATGATATGTAAGACTACTACTATGCTTAATCAAATCTTTATAAACCTCTTATGAAACATGAATATAGCACACCTCTTATGAAACATGAATATAGCACACCTCTTATGAAACATGAATATAGCACACCTCTTATGAAACATGAATATGGCACACCTCTTATGAAACATGAATATGGCACACCTATGAAACATGAATATGGCACAACTGCTGTGCACTATCCTGCGAAACACTAGGGTTTGAAAGTCTGAATGCAAAATGAAAGTGTTCCCCTACTTCTTTATTATCAAAATAGGGCAGGTGTCCCAATATATTTTCAATAGGTGTGGAAGTTTACTCTCTAGTAATGATATACTGTTTGACATTGGGCTTAGCTGGGTGGTCTAGTGGTAAGATGCTCGCCTGCTCCTCTGAAGGAGGTGGGTTCAATCCCTTGTACTCAGTTTCTATGCTGAGGTAAGTAAAAGATCCCACCCAAGGGGTAAATGTGTAACATGGGTGGACTCCTCTCTCACCTCATCAAACAACCCTCGATAGCAGCAAGAACTTGCCGGAGCGGGCTGCACTTTTCACATCTATCTATCCAGCTAGCTAGCTAGCTATCTTAATTTTTTTTTTTTGAGTGTATGCTTTATTTTGCATCAAAGCTTGTGACTTTAAATTTTCTACACCTACACAAAACTTCTATATCAGTACCATAGTAAGACATTATTGACCTTATAGGTTAAAACGTCGTTAACTTTAACTACCGACGGTATACCCTATACCCTGATGTATGACAAGCCCTAATATGAATACCTTTGCCAGATAGTTCCACTCTGCAGATGTCATATTTGGACACCTCTGTGACGACTTTCTCAATAAGTTCTCTGTAGACAGCTAGGTGGCGTGTTGTGATATCTTCTGCCCCCTTGTGATTTGATTTTAAACTATGTCCAATTTCAATGTAACACACTGGATCAACTACTTCTTTTAGCTTGTTGCATAAAGTCTTGTAGCGCTGATTATTTTTTTCTTGAATTTCTTGAGTGTCTTCATTCGTTTCTCTTGGGGTGCCATCTCTCCGTCTTCTGACCCAGACAATATTTTCTTTTGGAACACTGCCTGACAAAACCGTTCTTTCCAATGTTTTCTCCAGATCTGTGAAAGAGCCAATTTTTTTAAATAAGTTACTTTTGGTGATTTTTAATGAATTGTTGATGCATGATTCGATAGCCAAGTTAGGCCTAACAAATGCCAACTAAATCAAATTTTTCCTGTCACCATAACCACAGCTTGTGTTGATTTGCCTGAGCTGACTTTCTGCTTTATTAATTTGTTCAGGGGTGACATTCTGAACTTACCTGGGATATATTTCATTTTTCGGTGTGAACAATAATAGGTTATTAAAATTATCCTTTTTTTTTTGCAGTGAAAGATTTCCCATGTAAAATATTTTGCTGTTATTTTAAATTTATGTGTGTTGTTGTGAGTTTAAACTGTTGCCTGTACATAGATTAAACATGGTCTCTGACAGTGCCATAATCGAAAACAACACAAAAAACATATATTTGTATTTGGCTGGAAAACCTCCTAGCCCAATGGTAATTGCCAAAATTCAAAGTAATTTTTCTTTATTAAAGTCTCACCCGTCACATATACATATAACTTTTTAACAGATAGTATAAAAGACCATTCTGTACCAGTTATAAAATGATTATAAGAACAGTATTTACCAATATTTAAAATAATATAAAAACATTAAAAAAACTTTTTTAACTGTTATATTGAAATTTGTCATTTGTCTGACTCAAGGGCTCTATTAACCCAAGTTTATCTTTACCAGCTTATTGCCAAAGTTATTTACAAAATGATATTTACCTGACTTTAGGTATTTCTCAGCAAACTCGTCATCAGCCAATGAGAACACTTCAGCCAGTTCGACTTCAATTTCTCTCCATTTTTGGCAGCCTTCTTCGTATTGGTCAATCTTGCCACTTCCATAACTTTTAATGTGATCTGTGATTGGTCGAAGAATGTATGACGTCATCACGTCGAATTCTTGCAGACTGTACCATTTCTGGATCAGTTCTTTATGAGATTCATTTTCAAGCTTTTCCAGGAGAGATTCAAAATGTTCTTTCAAAATACTGTAAGGGTATATGGTCTCATTACAAATTTCATCTAAAAACACCTGAAAGGAAAAATTTTATTGTATAAAGGGTTCAGCCAAGTCAAATTGAATACAATATACATATACATGAATACTTACTGCAGTGTAAATTGAAAGTTTTGTTTTAACAATTATCCAATACTATTAAAAATTCCAACCTACCACTAGATTCGCCCAACCCAATTATGCCTAATGCAAAAAGTTACTGTTGTTTCATAATCTTTCATGGTAGGAAGACAGGTAGATTTTGTTTCTTGAGATGTTTTTAAACTCCCGGACAGAAATTATGCTTTCAACTCCTTGCCGACTGCTATTTCTCTAAGAATATAATGGAATAATCTTTGTTTCGAGTCGACACAAACTCCACCTGTCTTCCTACCATAAAGTGGTTTTGTTACCACGTACACAGAGCTATATTTGCTAAATTTCACTCATATCCAGGTTAATACGTGGGCAAATCAGTTGTTATAATTTTGTGGAGACCACTCGAGTATGTCAGATTGGTCAATTTCCACATGTACACATAGGTTAATACGACTTGTTTAATATCGGCCGATCAACATTAGACTTAAGACAGTTTATTTGCCTGTTATGTGACAGATATACATATATAAAAAAAAAACATATAAATACCGATAACCCATAAAAAAACATGATCACAACAGACCAGGAGGATAGCCCTTAGACCCTACGTGGGTCGCTAGCGAGCCAACCCCCTGTGTTTCAGAGAGAGCATTAAGTAGGTCAATAAGGTGGAACCAGAAATGTAATCAATTAGCACCATGTCCAGTTTAGTAAAGGGCATGACGATTTGCTTGTAGATAGGAAAACTTACAGTGAATATTGTAGCTGCTGAACTTTCCATAACATGCTCAATATGGTCCTGTTGAATCTTTCTGACAACATGGTCATCCGCCCAGGGGTCAGGCATTCCCCAGGTGAAGTCCATGACTTGCAGTTCACATCCCTTTTCCAGACACTCTAGTGACAGTGGAGGGTAAACTTCTTTCCAGAGGGTGTCAACAATGTCACGATATTCTGAAATCAAAATGACATAAACTAATAAATACTTATTTTAAGTTAATTTTAGGTATTTTAGTGTTAATGTAGCATGCACGAGAACCATAAAAAGACGTGTCAACCTCGTGTCTGAGTTGTAATAGGAAGAACAAGGTTTTGTTACTATAATGAATGAGTATTTTGTTTGACAAAGTAATGAACATCAGATACTTTGGTATGGGATAGCAGTAACTTCACCCAGTGTTACCACCCATTCCATGAAGAAAGAAGAATTATAATAAGGTATACCCTGATCATAATTTTCTGAAATTTCAGTTTAGCTGATTTTTAATAAAATGTGACTTTCATAGTAAATGAAAGTGATTCTCCTTTTTTATCCACATACATTTTGTTAGGCACAAATATCAACTATGCTCTGCCTGTGCATGTGTTGAACGGTCATAGTTTGTGCAAAATTGTGATCTTTTACATCACATCTTTGGAGTACAATGTTTCTACGTCAATCTGGGGCGGTGAAATAAGAACTATTTTGTGCGGTTCGCCATTCATTTGAATGTGCGTATCGATATAAAAGCACCAATTAATTGCTGGTTGGAAGCCCAGCACGCTACCAATGAGCCAGGCCCCCTTGGCCCCCCACATCTCCAAAAATTGGTACAAACATTTCCAATCTAAACAGCCAAGTGGTCTTAATGGTGAGGTAAATTTCAGCAGCTGGAACAAGTTACAGTGCGAAACTTAGTATTAATAGAGGGATAGGTCAATAATGAGGTACTATTGCATTTGAGGTTTTGCTACTTGTGGACTACTGCAAGATAATTCATCAGTAGGAAGAGTGGTGAATTCGGTCCCTTTACTGTCTCTGCCAGGGACCCTCGAGTTCCCGAGGGTTCCTGGAATCTAATTTTGAGCAACCCACCAGATATCACACACAACTAACCCAGCCACTTTTGACCTATGATCCTCGATTCAAACTTGCTCAATACTATACAAGGAATACAAATCGGTCGAAATTAGGATATTATACGCCGTTTCTACGTCAATCTGGAGCGGTGAAATAAGAACTATTTTGTGTGGTTCGCCATTCATTTGAATGTGCGTATCGATATAAAAGCACCAATTAATTGCTTTTCCCTTTCTGTAGACTGGTCCCTTCTCATTTCAAACTCCCATCCCTGAATGCCTGGGGAGCATTGCATCTGGTCATTGATTTGTTTTGCTAAGGTCAGGAAACCATTTCTTTGCCAAGCAGGCTCACAGCCACACACTTTGACCCATTTCCATGACTGTTTTATATCGGTAAGATTCTTTTCCTCTTTTTAATTTCCTTTTTTTTTTCATGGTTGTTTGCACTTCACCTGTCATTTAACGACACCAAACATCCTTTCAAGTGGAGCTGAGTGTTGTTCAAGGGACCTAATCTATCACACAAGTTCCCAGCGCTTTTGTTTTTTTTATCAAGAATGTAATTTGGAATGCTATATCAAGACAAAAATTGGTACAAGGGTGGGTTGATGGATTTTGGCTTTACGTCCTGTATATTTCTGCACCTGATGGGCTAATTGGGACAGGCAGGGACCATGGCAATGATGTGAAGGATGAAACAGCCATCCCACTTAAGGGCCTATCTCACATAGCAGAGTGACAATGCCGAGTGATGCCGAGTGCCTCATAAATCAGGCAGTCGGGAATACTCGGCTTTGCACACCGACCACTCTGGAAATACTCGGCAACACTCGTAGACTGATCGTGAAATTTTAAGCATGTTTAAAATTTTCTAGGGGTGTCACCAAGCAATTTTGCTCTAGAATTGCTCGTGATTTACAAGGGTTAACTTGCAGTGCACTCGCCATTGACTCTGGGAGTAATCTTGGTCACTCTGGGAGTACTCTTGGTCATATGGAATGCTGTGGACGTGATTTCCTCGCCGAGTGGTCAGCGTGTAAAGAAGAAGAGCAATCTGGGAGCAATCGGCGAGTCGTTGCTGACTTGCTTTTTCTAGGCATCAAATGACCAAGAGTGAAGGCTCGACCAGGAACTGAACCCGGGACTCTGTGGTTGGAAGCCCAGCACGCTACCAATGAGCTAGGCCCCCTGTGGTCCCCCACATCGCCAAAAATTGGTACAAACATTTGCAATCTAAACAGCCAAGTGGTCTTAATGGTGAGGTAAATTTCAACAGCTGGAACAAGTTTCAGTGGAGAAACTTAGTATTAATAGAGGGATAGGTCAATAATGAGGTACTATTGCATTTGAGGTTTTGCTACTTGTGGACTACAGCGTAATTATAAAAATATCACTGCGATTACCGCAATTTCTGCAGGCCATAAGTAGTTTCATGAAAATAGGCTTGTTTTAAAAAATTCAAATTGCACAAGAAAATTAAACATCAACGTAACCTCATTACCCGTAGTCAAGATCTGAACTTAAGTGCACTGTTAGAGGTGGAAAATATTCTCAAATTTGGTTTTAAGGTTTATAGACCTGTGTGGTATCCCCTCTCCTACAAATGTAGTACATTTGCTATGCCATATCTGTGGTGGCAACTTTGAAAATCTTCCTGTCTGAGAGCTTAGTATATTTTTTACAGTGTTTAGAGTGATTGAGCCCCTCAAGGCATATTACTCTTTGACTAAAGTGGCAGGCTTTTGACTACGAAGTAAGTTATTGTGAATAAAGAACATACTCAATGATTAATCCTGGCTTACTAGCTTCTCAGATATTAACAGTTATGGGGGGAAGAAGGTCATTCTTAACACCGTCAAATTATCCAAAACTTGAGCTACCAAACTTGATAGAACTATCTATACTAGTGATGGCAGCAAAATACAAGGAGGACAAGAATGTAATGTATATATATATATATATATACATGCGTTATTACTCTATCAATGTTAAAATAAGAATATTTACGATTTAATTATGCAGATTTATAGCAAGAAAGACATCCATTATTATTATTCTCAAGATATCGAATACGCCAATTAGTAACTTCAGGCAGCAAAGAAACCATTGTGGAGGTTGACATCAAGAAAAAACGTTTGCCAAAAGTAACAGGTAAAATGTGCCATGGCCAGAATATTGGCCTACAATATCTAGTGTATCCTTTCTGTACAAGCCTTCTATGTTCATCTTTTATCTCTGAGATAACAAGGTATGAGGTCAAACTATACACATTGAGCTGCCAAAGGAATCTTTGAGCTTTTTTTAGCTGCTCTATTGTCCGAAGTGAATGATCTGAACAAGCCATTTTTGGATTTACTTGTCATAAATAGTATTTTGGCCAACAGAGAGTCAGATTGACTGTCCTAATAATTATTACTCATATACAATGAAATCTGCAAATAAGACCACCACTATGAGGAACACTCTAAGTGGGTCCTAAAATAGAGATTACAGTGTAAAAATGTTCCAGAACTAAGACTGCCTCAATATTGAGACCACTGTCATCCATCTTGATGTTAATGCAGCAGACGTCAGATGGATTGAACCTCGCATGTTTAGTAAGGAGCAGCTTGCTAAGCTATGGAGAAAACTCCGTCATTCATAGGTACAGACTTGTGATTTTTATCTTTCTACACCAAGTAGAACATTGCTGTCCTAAGTTAACTTCAGCTACTCTATACCTTATACCCACCTGATGTTACTATAACTTAGACCACTTCAGTGCAGTGCCAGTTTTAGGAATGTGATTAGTGTGTACTGTAGCACACAAGTGTAAATGTGGAGGATGGCTAAAGGCGGAGTGTGGCACCAGAATCAGAATCATTTTGAGGAAGTTCCAGAGAGAACCGAACTTGCCAACCACCTAACAGGCTGATAACCGTCTATAAATCCACCATTACCTTTACCATTTACCTTTTCTGCTTAAAAAAAAAAACACCTCCAGATGTGATGTAGCATAGGGGCTTTCACACAACTGAATCCAGCACTGATTCGATGCATCTGAAAGTGGTATAAAATGTGACGTTTTATGTTACCCCTAGAATATTTCAGTCTCGACACCAGACCCTCGATCAGGCCTTTCCTCAGGAGAGAATCTGGGTGAATTCCGGACAGCAATAATCCTGGTGGGGGAGCAAGGAATTTGGCTGTGTGGATAAGCGTAGTAATCAGAAGAATACAACGTGGCAAATAATGCAATGTATCAGAGGAATTTTAAAGAACTATTTTGTTCACTGCCAACTTAAAATTATCAGGCGCAGTGATTGACTTACTATTCATATCCCTCAGACTCTCAGTTTACAGCACTTCGCACAAGATGATAGCGTCTGATGTTCAGACTAGTGCTTGCTTGTTCAAGAATACCCCAACAGAGGGACGGACATAGTGGACATATAGCCACAAGTTAAAAGACAGCTTAATTATTAGTGTCAGTGATGTGGAGTTAGAAGGTCCTTGGTTCTTTGGTCATTGACTGAGGGAGCGATGACTGTATTGCCATACAGATCACCACCAGTTTTATAGCAGCACTTTACACCAGGTAGACAAACAATTGCTTTCTTGGAATTGTTCAGGCGTTTCTGCGTTAAAACTTCTGTGCAGTACACAGTAGGCCTAATGGCAAAGTTCCAGAAAAAGGGAACGTCAATAATAAGGTAAAACAAAAGTTTTTTTTCCTGTCAAATCTCTGTGTCCTTCTACTGGTCATTCGAGCAACCACTAAAAGGGTTTTATTTCTTTCTTTTGAAGTTGTATTCTCAGATGTTGAAAGTCCTGTGGCTTACTCGTGGCAGTTAGTAACACATGGTGAAGACCTCAAACCCCATTGGCAAAGACAGGGCTCGAAATGCACAATGCACAATGGAAAACAAGATCATGACAAGCACATGTGATGGATAATTTTGAAAGCTAATATGGGAAATTGGTGTTTAAAGATTGTATATTGCTTCAAAGTGGTGATAGCTTTTGGTATAACAGCGACAATATAATACAGCTGCATTCTAAACTTCGGACTAATAGCACTGGATGGACAAGGAGTAGTCCAGGATATTAGTCTTCCCTTTTTTGTTGGCAAAGATCCCTTCCTTTCAGAAAGACATCAAATGCACTTTGATGCAATTACTGACAGGTGCTCTTAACCACTCTAAGAATTCACCTGTATTCCTTTCAAATCAAACTTTCAAATCAATCAAATTTATTTCCATATACAAATAAATGAGGTATGTACATTGTACATGGCAGGCAGATGTCATTTGCAAATATTCCCTAAAAAATAAGATTAAATGAAAAATACAAGAAGGAAAGAAAAATATATAAAAAAAAGTAATAATGATAAGATGTGATAATTTATGAGTGAGTATTTTACTTGTGGAACCCACTGTAAGCAGCACCTTTGACCAGCTAAGCCTCACAAAAAGACTGATATCAAGAGGACTGCCAGAGTGACGTGACAATACATCTAGAGATTGGAAGTTTGACCTCATTTGTCTTAATGCATTTGTGCGAAGCTTATTCTACTCGAACGACCAACTGCCAGTGGCTGACATAATAATGAGATGTATGGGATGTCTAATGTCTCAACCTAGACAGGGGTGGGGGTCAAGCACTCAGTGGTAGCGCGCTGGACTTCCAACCACTGGGTCCCGGGTTCAATTTCCGGTCATGCCTATGTTGGATGACTGTTTCATCCTTCGTCTCATTGCCATGGTCCCTACCTGTCCTAATTAGCCCATCAGGTGCAGAAATACAGGACGTAAAGCCCTAATCCACCACCACCATCTCAGCATAGACATTATATGTAAGATACCCAAATTTGCTACACCTTCCATTTTGGTAACCTGATAATGGCATAGCCTGGATAGGGACCCAATACATTCAAAGTAGCTACTAGGCTGGACCCTGCCCTAACCACAAGAGCAATGATTTATTTATTCATTACATGTATACAATAAATATGTACCTACCACTGTAAGGAAAATGAAATACTCAATATATGAGCATGCGCCCAACTATTAAATTGCTTTGTTTTGAGTAATCACTGTGTGCTGTCACCTGTAAGCCCAGTGACCTAATTATGGACATTTTTTGCTAGTTTGCCTAGTCCTAGTTAAACAATATAATTGGTTAAACTAATTATTTGATAGGCTGTGTGTTGATTTAAGATATCTTCTCTTAAAATACAAGATAAATAGATTCATGTTTTTTTAGCTCAGGCAATTTTTACAAGAATTGCGTAAACTCAGCACATGAACACTCTTAATTATTCTGTAATTTCATTGCTAGATCTTTAATACTAGACTACAAGAGGAATTATTAATTAAGTTTAGGTGAGTAAATAAGGAAAACATTTCCATAACTACATCTCATAAGTGACAGCACACAGTGCAACGGCATGGTTGGTAAGTGCAGATCATTGCATAGGCTGACAGATCAGGTAGAAAAACTTGGCCCGAATTCAACAGGTAAAATGTGCCCTGGAGGAGAGTTTTTTTGTGAGGATGTCATGTGGAATAACCTTTTTCAGGCAAGTCTTTTGATGTTTACCTGTTCTGTTATAGTTAATGAGAATGTGGCCAAACTATATGCATAATGTAACCATACCAAGGACTATTTTTTATAAAACATATTTTCTTTTGATCTGTGTGGATGCGTAACTCGTTTGCTAAGGACACACGGGTGGGTTGATTAGGGCTTTACGTCCTGTATTTCTGCACCTGATGGGCTAATTATGACAGGCAGGGACCATGGTAATGAGATGATGTATGAAACAGCCATCTAACATAGGCTCGACCGGGAATGGAACCCGAGAGCCAGTGGTT
Source organism: Alitta virens (assembly GCA_932294295.1). Classification (NCBI taxonomy): domain Eukaryota; kingdom Metazoa; phylum Annelida; class Polychaeta; order Phyllodocida; family Nereididae; genus Alitta; species Alitta virens. Next base: position 15,948,208 of record OW028582.1, read on the forward strand.
GGAAACCCAGCACGCTACCGCTGAGCTAGGCCCCCACCCCTTCGCAAAGGACGCAAAATCCTATCTTGAGATATTTTTCTCTGGTGAAACCTTAATTAACCAGTGAATACATTGTGTAACGTCCTCATTGAACCAAAATCCTGTCATCACAAGCTTCTTTGATTTATGAATGACAATGTGATCTTGCTACAAATACTTTTTTCAGTCAAGGAGGGATGCAGGAGAATCCTGAAGAAAGGTATGTGGTAAATTTTAAAGGTCAATTAGATGATGAAAACATTCTGTTGTTGACCTACATTTGTACATGTACCACATTTGAGTTGTGTGCAGGTATTTTTGACTTTAAAATTACAGATTTGATCCAGGCATTTTTTTATTTAGGAGAGATCTGTCGCATCACATATTTATAATAGGGTGGGGGCCTAGCTCAGAGGTAGCGCTCTGGGCTTCAAACCGCTGTGTGGGGTTCGAATCCCGGTCGAGCCTAAGTTGGATGGCTGTTTCATCCTTCATGTCATTGCCATGGTACCTGCTGTCCTAATCAGCCCATCAGGTGCAGAAATACAGGACGTAAAGCCCTAATCACCTACCCACCCACTTCACATAGTTTTATATATATTATCATCACTAAATTACTTTATTCAGTTGGTTCATTTACCCACCTTGAAAACTGATGATGTGGTATATTCTGATAGTTTTGTCATCCAGTTTGCACTCGGGACATGGCCTGCCGCACAGCATCTTTTGGATGGTGTCAGAAAAGTGTGAAATGGCGTCAATTTTGGCGTCATTGTTCATCTCGAGTTTTGATTGGCGGGGAGTGGCTGATTGCGTGCTGACGTCACTGGGCAAGATTGCTGGTGATTGGCTGGTGATATATTGGGGCGTGGCTTCAATGACCACCTGACCATTGGCTATACTGGCTGTTTGTGCGTCATTGTGGTCGTCTAAGGCTGCATGTTCAGCCTCTGATGAAGCAGGAATTGTTTCACCAAGTGTCTGACTCTGAAGGCCTCCACTACTTCTTGCTGAAGAGGCTGATTTTGATCTGAAAAAGAAGATGAAAATGAAATAAAACATCTTATATGCAATATTCAGCGCTATAAGAAAAGATTATCTGTTTCAGTCAATTGATTGTTTTGCTGGTGTCTACTCAATATTTAGTTTAAAATAAACCCAAGATATTGTTTGACCTTAGACAATGATTGTATATAACAAACAATGATGTTGATTGGCAGAGAGAATCATTGGCTGAGGACAAACTGTATTGTAGCTGATTTTACACAAACTATTGGATTGATGCCAAGAAAACAATTATTTGTATGGAAACAGACAATCTTCTTATATCTGGCGTCTAGACCTAACGAACAGGTTCTCAGTTTGTGACAAAAATTAGGTCAATGACTCATAGGAGATTTGGATCTGTAACATACATAAATGTTATAACAGTTTTCTTGGTGAAAAATTGAAAACGAATTTATGAATCTCTTTGAAAGATATGAAACACAAATATTAAGACTGCATATATTAGTAACTCTTTGAAGACACATCATACGATGTACGATCATCTGGCCACACAATCGTAAAGAGCCATGCATGCTCTTAAAGAAAGAATTAAATCAACTGTAGGCTACCTTCCAGCTAAAATAAGCCTTAAAATGTTTAATACACACATTTTGGCAATTTTTGACTATAATAGTGAAATCTGGTTTCCAAATAAAGAGATAGACGTATTGGAAAGAATACAGCTCAAATTCCTTAAGAACCTATTAGGTGTGAGAAACCAAACATCATCTGTTGCTGTACTAGCAGATACGGGCAGATTCCCATTGATATATAGACAGCAAGCTTCTGCTATTAAATACTGGGATAGGTTAAAATCTGAAAATTTATGATGATGAAATCCCAGCTCCAATTGCCACTAAGTTGTATGAACATGCACAAAGCAAGATGTTAACGGATATTAATGACAATGTAAAAAATCCTACGCTTAGAACTTACAAACTCTTTAAGAAGGAACTGTGTCTAGAATCTTATTTAAATTACAACCTACCTAAGTATCTTTATCGTAGTATAGCCAGATTTAGACTGAGTTCTCATAATCTCCATATAGAATTAGGTAGACACAAGAGACCTTATGTAGTAGCTGAAGAGCGCATTTGTAAAAGATGCGACACAAATGACACTGAAGATGAGTTTCATTGTTTGATAATTTGTAGAAATTGGGAAACGGCTAGAATAGATCTCTACCAAGCAGCTTATAAACATATTGAAGACTTCACTATCTTTCACCCTAAAGAAAAACTTTTAAAAATAATGATTAATAAAAAACTCAGAAATTATTTATGCATTAGGTAAATTCTTAAACATAGTCCTAAAAACTTATAATCTCGTTTAATGTACATTTTCATTCATAAAGTTCTATAGGCACTGGACATGCGGACTCACCTGGTTTGATTTGTGGTTGCCTGGTGCATGCTTGATTGTTTTTTTTGTAAATATATTTGGTTGTTGATATGCTTGTTTATTTCATTTATTGTTGCTCCAAATAAGGATTTGTACATATATTGGTATGCTTATGTAATTGTTTTTACTGTTATTATTATTATATACAGTTCCTAAAATAGACAATATAACAGGATATAAAATCTGTACATATGTAAATACCCGCTCCTGCTGCTTATTTGTATTCAGTATTAATCTTCTATGGTGCATTGATTCCTGCTAATTGCCCTGATGGTGCCTTGTTTTATTCATATGCTTATAGTTGTACATAATTATCATATAGATGTTTTTAATATTTAAATAAATTATGTTCATGTAGATTGTTCTTTATTTTACTTAATCATTATGACACATGTATCTTTTTGATGCTGTCAGATAAAGAAAAGAAATGTCTACGATTACAAAATCATGATGATTCACGCAAGTGAGCTCTACAGTGACAATAGTTTAAGCTAAGTTTGGATAAAGTCCTTGGTTACCACTTCCAAAGTTTATAAATTAAAGTTTTAGTCATAATTGAACTTGTAACCATGGAAGTTTACTGCAGCGGAACAAGCTAAACTTACAGGCCATTACTACCACATAAGTTAAACTCCTTGCAGCAAGCAGCAGTGGCTGAATTGTCTAAGGTGTTGTTCTACTTGAAAAGGGCTGGGAGTTCAGCAGTTTAAGTCCAGTCCAGGGAATTTATTTTTTAATTAAAAAGATGCTTACATGTCATTAATATATACTATTGACTATTATCACAAAAGTCTGGTACAGGTCTGTTTTTAAAGAGAGCTTTACTTGTTATCCATTTCTTTATATTGTAGCTATCTTGCATTCATTCCATTTCACACTGGACAATTAAACACTCACATTTCTCTGCTGTTAACACATTGCCAGATATCTAGTATTATTATTATATATATTTTTTGAGGAATTTTCTTGTTAAGAGTGAGGTAAACATAGATTGTGACTGGGCAGCATATAACACAGCAAATATTCTGCTACATGCTAAAAAAATACCCATGCAATGTTGAAATGAATACTATTGGTCCACTGTATAACAAGAGTCACTCACTGCGTTAAAAATTGCCCTTGAAAGAGCAATTGTGTGTGCACAATATGCTCATATTTCAGGCCAGGTATTGGTTTTACTGCTAGAAACCACCATGGTCACATTTTATCTGCGTGAGGTTGATCAGATTTATTCGGAGGTAAAATGCGTTGCAGTAGTTGCCTGGTATTTTTCCTCTCCTACATTCAAATGCAACCATGGACTAAATTTTTATACAGGTGAACATTCTTATTTTTTGTGTAAATTTTAATCTTATTGTGATATTTTGATCAGTATTTGTATATATTTTGTAAAATTTTAATCTAATATATACTTATATATTATTTTGCTTTAACACTGAATGTCTAAGAGCAGGCCTCTGCCCAGAAAACATTAAATTATGGCAACTGGGACCTTGAACGTTCAGCTATATATAAAGTATAAAATAATGAGAACTTGTATATCATACTTTTGTAGGTGTAGTTTTAGATAGACTTAGTGAGTAGAGCTATAGATATATGTGACATTAGTATCTTTTGTGTCAATAAAAGCTATATATATATATATAGTAATCTACCATTTTTCGTCTTAATTGCAAGGCGATTGCTGCAATTAAATCCAATGCCAAGCTTTGTAACAATTTAGAAGACAATTTCAAAGAATATCACGTTGCTTGGAGGAAACATTGACTGTTCGTGGTAAAAGAAAACAAGTCATTAGAGTTCAGTTTGAAACATCATTGATTGCCCTATTTCCTGCTTATTCAAAATGATAAGACATTGGAATAAATGGGGTATTGGAAGCCATCAGCATCAAATCCAGTAACATAAAGTGAAGAATGCTCCATAAAAAAAATTATTTTGGTAAAATTTAGAATATCGGGGTGGGTGTAAATTATTGTGAAATTCCAAACCAATAATATTTTTTGCTGTTTTACTGTACACTCATGGGCAAAAAAGCCAATATGCTGGATTTGAATTGTCGTTAATTGCATATAAAATCTGCAAAAATGTATTTTTGTTTTTTCATTGTTTAAAAACATTAAAAACGGCTGATGCCTGATGATAACAAAGAAGGAAAAAGGGGGGGGGGATACAAGCTTGAGATAATGCAATTGTCCACAGAGCAAACTTGGCGTCATTTTTAGCCTGCAGCTGAAGGACTTGCTTGATATGACCTGGAGAGGACTGATCTGAATCTGATTAAGAGCTTATAGTAATAGTCACTCAACAAAGACAGGCTACTGTCAGGCTGGTGATGAAAATGTTCAGATGGATATAACCTTTGGCAGGATGGCATATCTGATTGTGTAAATATCAAAATTCGTGATGGAAAAGGTCAATGAGTTCGAGTTCGCTGATATTTATAGAAAAGCCATTCCTTAGATATGTATTTTGTTTTATGCATTCGTGTTTTCTTCTATAAATTAAGGGACAAAATTAACTCTTTTTTCGTTATTTTTGTTCAATCAGTGTATAGAGTATTCTGTCTACTAGAGTCTAGACCAAAACCAACAACATGTGACATGTGAGGCAAGTTTAACAACCATATTTTTGTCACTTATGCTATCTATTCAGGTGCACTGTCAAATCAAATTTCACTCTTGTTTACAGAAAAGATTTAATGCTATTTTCATGGCCCAGAAGATGTTGGGCTCATCTTGGCAAAGGTGGGTGAAGACATCAAACACCTAGTTATGATATACCAAAATACAGAAATTATTGATCACATTAAATGTCTAAAACAATGTTCATACGTCATTGGTGCCAGTGTACAATATTTTTATGTTAATGAGTAACTTATAGAAATGACATAAAACAATGCTTTTGTTTAATGAAGCACCGGGCCTAATGCATCGGACTCGGATGGGTTGGTTGGAAATTGTGTCCTACATGTCCTCGGTGCATCACATGCATGGAAGAAATTGCAGAACCTTGTAGTACTCCATGTCACGAACGAGATCTCACACGCACCTGACTGCCAACGAGATTATGGTGGTAATTACTTGATCAAGAGGAGTTCTTTGCTCATTACTGCGCTTGTTATGTCTCTTTCAAAATCATCGTTATTTGCTCTCAATTCCAGGCATAGTCAATATGCTTTATAATTGAAAATGCTTTGATGGTTATATCTCCGGATCTGATGCATGCATTTAGCTCATACAGCTGTACATAGGGTTTTCGGTTGGTTTTGTAAAATACCATTGAAGCAAGAGTCTATTCTTATTAGTGGATGCAAAGCCTTGTCAAGTTGCCATCTAATACCTTTGCCTGTCTTACAAGTTGCCTATATTCGTCAGAGAACTCAGATAATATAGCACAATATAAAATTGTATACAAGGTGAGTAGAGCAATATGTAGAGGAAAAACTCTTTGGTGCAATTGATTAAATTTTGCTTCTTTGAAAACTTTCAAAGTGTGTGTCAACATGCTGAAAGAATGAAACTCTAAGAAGTGCTGTGATGTCCCTACTTATTACCCCTTAGCAGCATGATGTCCAGAACACTTACTGGTATGGGGTCAACCCATCTGATGAGATTCTCTGATCTCCACTCCTTGCTCATGACTGCGTGGAATTGAACCAGGCTCAGATCCCATGGCTTGTTCATTTAGTCGTGAAACTGAAGGTCTGGTAGGAAAAGCCCTCAGTGTCTTAAGTTGGTAATTTTATAATCATGTGATAAATGCCTTATATGGTATGGTGAAAATGTCAGCGGGTTTAACATTATTGATTGAATGGGTTAGAATAATTGACCTGATAAGGAGATAATGTTTATATTTAAGATTTAATCTATAACGTCAAATCAGTCAACTGGCCTGAAAAATTCCTTGTAAATTGTAGTCTATAGGTATGGTGAATCTTTTGTAGCAAGCTTTAAATTGCTTAGTCTACAGGGGCGGCATAAAAACGTGCACCAGCAGCTACTGCTACCTCTTCTGTTATTATCTCAAGTGATAATCATCACATGCAGCTACAGTCATACACACAAAAGTATTATAGTCCTACATTATCTTTATTAATATATTTTATTGTTTCCTCACAAATTATTGATAACATGGATCTAAATATAGCACATGCACACTTATCACACCTTCGGGTCATTTTCACCTTGGCCTTTGCTATATAGGCACTAGCTTATGTCACTAATCATACAGATGTGTTACAGTCCCCTTTGTTGACCATTGCCACCAAAAACAGGACAAATAGATTCATTTTTAATAAGAAGGTAGACCATTGACACCTTTGAGGGGGTAAGGGCCATTTTGGATTCTGATCAATTTTCTGTTTTTTTTTGTCTTATTAACTGGCTCATCTTCCTGGAAATCATGTGATTTTTTCCAGATTAGTTGTAGATTCAAAAGGTCCCTCTGCAATACCATTATATATATCTGTTTTAAGTTTATGACCTTGCTGGATCAAAACTGAAACCAACCTTCTTATCATCTAATACCATAATATACATATGCATGGAAAACACTGAAGGAGGATTCTCTGCAAATATTATATTTTCGGTGGCTTCAGATGTGTATTAACTAGGAAATCTCTAATTTGTAAATTTTTCTTTAACTAGAGAAACTGTGCAAGCAGACAGAAGTCTGACTTCTGTGACATGTGTCTCTCAGAACACGCCCTGCAGCATGCACCCTCTCAATAATTCAGACACTGATATTGTCTGACATTACAAGATCAAAAATATCACAATGACCAATTGCTTATACCCCTGACTAAATGTGGCAAAACTTTAAAAGACCTCATAAGCATTTGAGTAACCTAGAGCTATCCCCAAAGAGGAGAAGCCCAGTGCAAGTTTTTAGCCAGCACCCTGTATTGTACCAACATGTATTAATAAAATGTTATTATTAGGAGAACACTCGGAACATGTACTATTTGTCCAGCAAATGTCTTCTTTCTTCATTGAAACTTGAAACGTTTTACCTGTACCATTCTCTTGAGAAAAAAAGAGCAATCGTTTTTTGGCATGGCAAGTTAAGTGGCAAGACGTGACTTTGCAAGCTCTGTCTTGGTAGATGGTTATCTTAAAAACCATTCTTGCATCATGACTTTTGTTATGGACTTCAATTGAATTGAGGCTAGTCTAACCTGACATTATATAGTTTTCTTGATTTACCAGGTCATTGCAATTATAACAAATTACGATACAGCCAAATGCTTATCAAATCCTTATTGATAATTTCCAACAGCTTGTCTTTCCAGAAATGAAATATTTCTTATATATTTTATAAAGCAAAACATAACGAAGTCGAGAAAAGTAATAGTTGCAGGGTATTGTCACTGATAAATGTATGCAGAATTTGGTAACTCACTTCTTACCGTTTCAAACAAGGCACAAAATGTGAAAATATGTAGCAAATTCATCGGAAATTCTACTATGTATTTCACTGCTTTTATGGTGTTATAATTCTTAAAGCGATGCAACCATGAGTGTTTTATGGATAGCTGAAGCATGTCATTTAGATTATAATGAATAGGGATTTTTTTCACTGCAACAAACAGAATGAGAGGTAATTTTGTAGTTAATTTGTACACCCACTATTTTGAAATTTTAATAAAAATCTGCATGTTTTTTAATCAGTTAATGGCTAACTTTGAAATACAAAAAGGCATGGCATGTGATGTTTTGGTATAAAAACGGGTATATTGTTACTCACCTTTTATTATAAGAAGTAGTATGATATTTCACATGATTAAAAAAGCTACTCACCTTTTATTGTCAAGAGAAGCGGACGCAGTGGATGCCCCTGAGGAACACCCTGCCCCCATAATTTTCTGTGTGTTCAACTGGTGTTCCCTGAGAGTGTTCTCTGCTGGTGTTAGATGGTCAGGCCAATAGACAGGTGAGTTTTCTGCAGGAGAAGTACTGCGCCTGTGTAACAATCAATGGGAAATATGTTGGCACTCTTGCTGAGCATGGTCTAATGTTAGTTCTATAAGAATAAAGCTAATGAAGTAAACAAACCAGTTGTTAAACGAACCAGTTGTACCAGAATATAGTTAATGAAGTAAATGAATCAGTTGTGAAATGAACCAGTTGTACCAGAATACAGTAATGAAGTTAATAAACCAGTTGTACCAGAATACAGTAATGAAGTTAATAAACCAGTTGTACCAGAATACAGTAATGAAGTAAATGAACCAGTTGTACAAGAATACAGTAATGAAGTTAATAAACCAGTTGTACCAGAATACAGTAATGAAGTAAATGAACCAGTTGTACCAGAATACAGTTAATGAAGTAAAAGAACCTGTTGTGAAATGAACCAGTTGTACCAGCATACAGTTAATGAAGGAAATGGAACCAGTTGTACCAGAATACAGTAAATAGATTAAATAAACATCTGAGTTTATCATGCTAACTTGTGTGGTATAGTACAAACAGCATTGGAACAATAATTAGGATTATTCGACACAGTACTTGACAATGTGCAAATTAATCACTTAGTGCTTGAAGGAATTAGAGAAGGAGAGGACACTTGGGTACATCAAAGGTTGAATCACCGCGCAAAAAGCTTAATGACCCAAGGAACCGCCCCTAATTGGGGGGCAATTGTGCAACAATAAGCATGGAATATAGATATTTATCAGTTTTCACACAAATTTATTTGTATTGCATGATACACATAATTTGGTTATTCTGAATACAAAAGAACTAAAAAAACACATACTGATTATGATATTAGAAAGACAACATACTTATGGATAATTCACTTAAATTTTAATTCACTCAGATGCATAGTTGTCAAGTAATTGCTATGTTAATGTCAATAAAGTGTGTGGTGTTTATCTCAATATTAAGTAGACATGCCGCAGCAAGCCCTGAATATAGCATATATTATTTTGTTGGCCAGAAGTTTTGCTTTCATCTTAGCATAATTTGATTGTGTGGGTATTTGTGGGTTTTTTTATAACGGCAATTTGAAAAAACTCAGTCATCTTTATTTTCTTACAACCATATCTCTGCCAGAAATGTTTGATTTTCACGGGAGATAGCTCTAATTGTAGATCACAAAACTGGCTTTTATGTGAGCATAAAATAAAAGCATTTAATTGAGTGAATAACTACATAGACGAATTTCTGTTTAGGACAGTTCCTTTTAATGAGCAGGTGATTCAACTTGTAGGGCCACTGCTTACCCCCAGCCTGGCCAGCCAGCGCGACGCTGATTGCACACAAAGAAATTTTATTGCCCTGATGCTTAATTGCTTAAAATGACGATTTCAAAGGCCAACTAAGCGAAAACCTGTGAAATCTGAGGAAATACGGACTTTCATTAGGGCATGCTCTATGGCAGATTCCGAGTGTCCTCTCCTTCTCTAATTCCTCCAAGCTTAGTGCTTAGTTTGGAGTCACGTAGTGCCATTAGCAGCCTTTCTGTTGAATGCTATTACATCCCAAAAATATAAGACCTTTTGAGCATGTGCACAGGGCGGTGTATTGGGTGGATTAGGGCTTTTTTTGTCCTGTATTTCTACACCTGGTGGGCTAATAAGGACCGGCAGGGACCATGGCAATGAGATGAAACATCCATCCGACTTAGGCTCTACTGGGAATCGAACCCCGGGACCGCGCAGTTGAAAGGCTGCATAAGAATGCATTTATAGAATTTTTGGAAATCCATACATACAGGACCAATTTCAAAAAGACCTGGTGAGATTATTCTCTTTATCAGCCCCGGCTAATCCACCAAAAATAAAGATTAGATTAAAGACAAAAAAAAGCGTGTACATTACTTAATTGTATACGATTTAAACGCGAGAGTCTAATCGAATTGTTTTAATATTTAACTCACTGCATTTGATAAAATCACTTAAAAAATATGTGGTCAAATCAGGAACCTGTGGGTGACATCACTGACATGTGCCAGTATAAAATATGGATGAGGTCGGTCTAATAGTCTAGAATTATCACTCAAGCAGTTCAACAGACTTTACAATTACACAGATAGATAGATATATGGAAAGTAGCCCTTCAAGGCAAGTTCTTGCCGGTTGATTGATGGGATGAAAGGGGGAAAAGTCCAACCATGTTACACATTTATCCAATGCATGGGGATCTTTTACTTGCCTCAGCATTGACACCAATTTAACCAATGACATCCAGCTGGGAGGTAGCTCATGAAAAGTGCCCGGGCCGGGGATCAAATGCGGGACCTTCAGCAGAGCTGACCAATGTGAAATTTGCGGATACCTTAACCATTAGGCCACCCTCAATTCCCTTGCGAGTATTCAGCCTTGGACACGGGGTTAACTGCAGGAGCTTAAGAGCTCAAACCAGTGCCATCACTGTGGAGGTCTAATGCCAAGTACCCATTGCACCCGGGTAGGGTGAGGCAACAGTTGACGAGGATCTGCCCAACTCCTCGATGCCAGTGTAAGGGTTCAAACGAATGGAACCCACAACCTCCTGGATAGTAGGCGAACACCTTAACCCCTAGACCACGGAGTCCCATGCACTGAATCATGCCATGTTGTTGCCCTCTTTGTGGTGACCTCGTTTTGGTTACAGCAAATTTCATAGTCTTGGAAACTAACTCCACAGGACGTCATGTACATCCAGGACTAAGGCAGTCCCTCTGTTACTCTGGAGTCTGTGAAATCTAGTGTGAAATGGCATTGAAAGTATGTGTGAATATTCTTACATACGGACAGTCTTCACAGAAAATGAAGTGCCACTGAAGTGATAAGATAAGATAAGATAAGATAAGATCAACTTCATTTAAAGTCGGTGATTCCAAATAGTCACATGTGTGGATTCAACTGTCAAATTTGATTACAGCCTTGGAAACAAAACTCTTGAGGCCGTGCATCTAGGACTTAGCCAATTGGCGTCTTGGATTCACATGACGTCCTCTGACGTTTTGTTTCCCAAGTCTATGAAATTGGCTGTAAATTTACAAAAATGAAAAGGAATATAACTGATGAAAAGGAATGATAAATTACTAAATATTTTGGTGACACAGATTCGGGTTTTCCTCACTTTTGTGGAATACTGTTTAACCCATTGTGATGGGATGACGTATTTTCCTCGAAATCTTAAAACATATTCATTAATTGGCTGTGAACTTTGAAAACAGAATAAAAAATCACCATATCATAGCTATCGACAAAAAAGAATGGTACTATTGTTTTTCAGCCATCCATTGCTAGTCAGATGATTATCAATTGTATCGTTCTTGGAATCAATAAATGACAAGTCTGATAAGAGCCTTGTGTTATCTCAATCAGGCACCTACGACTTATAATATTTCATCAATGATTTGAAATACAGTTAGACGACGATGCTTTCATAATGCCCAATAATAAAGACTATCATTTATCTCTTCATGTTTTTCTACCAGCCAATGGATAATTATCAACTCAACAAGCTAAAGATTAATTGATTTTGCCAACAGAAGAAGGCTCAACAGGCGCCCTTATCTGCAGCAGAGCAGGTGAGCATGGCCCAGGTAAATGTTCAAGAAATTCAAAGTTTTTTGGAGCTAGATGCACGATGCAGTACAGGTACATACACACAATGTTACGCATGATTATATTTCTTCACAATAATCTCATGTTTGTGAAAAGTATTTACATGTTTGTAATATGGTAAAGTTTGCATCAAAGCTTATTATAATAGAATTATTAATATTACAAATTGATGCAAATTGGATTATCTTAGATGGTACGAGGAATATTTTTATAGTTATTGTAGGTTATTTAGGAAAATACTCTAATCCCAAAATTCATCATTCTCTTTTTCTTTTTGGTCGTAGTTGTTCTGCATGCCCCCAATGTCTGGCACGATAAAATTCTAATTTGCCGGTTAGTGGGTAAGATGGGCTTAACGTCCCTTATTTGTGCACCAGATAGGGTTGAACAGGACAGGCAGGTGCCAAGGCAATGTGGTGAATGATGAAGCAACTTTCCAACATGGGTTGGATTTGAACCCAGGACCCAGTGGTTGGCAGCCTATCACACTACCACTGAGCTATACCCTTGCTCTCTTATTTGCTGCTAGTGGTACTATTCGAGGAGTGGGGGCCTAGCTCAGTGGTAGGGCGCTGGGCTTCCAACCACTGGGTCCCGGTTTCGATTCCTGGTTGAGCCTATGTTGGATGGCTGTTTCATCCTTCGTCTCATTGCAATGGTCTCTACCTGTCCTAATTAGCCCATCAGGTGCAGAAATACAGGACGTAAAGTCCTAATCCACCACCACCACCAGTGGTACTATTCGATTGTACTGAGCTACAGATTTGCTACCCTTTTTGAAAATAGCATTGTCATGACGTTGGATGGGTCAGTAGAGATAAGTGAAATGTCAACAAAGTCGGTCTACAAGTTTTATAAATAATTGAATTAATAGCCCAGCAAATAGGTATATAATTAACATTAGCCCTGGTTAAATTAGGAAAACTTCCACGAGGAAAGCATCAAATTTCTTCTGACAATGTAAATACGATATCTCGCCATATTATATTCAGGTAACACCACTCTAATTAAGCCTATTAAAGTTTAATCGTCTCAATTTAATTCAATAAGGACAACGATGCTGCAGCAGTGCTATTATACTTGAATTCCAGCAGGACTGGAAACCTTAGCCTACCATTTCCCAAATAGGACTAAATTGAATATAGGTGTGAGATTTTACGAGATTTAACGAGATTTAACGAGATACCTAGATTTGGACTAAGGCAGCTTTTTTAGGGCGCAGAGTCATTGAAGATTAATTGAGAGCCTTTGGGGGTTCTCTTTCTACACCTAGTATCTCCTGTATACACCTGCAAGCATTACTTATTTATCCATACCACAGTCAGGCATAAATGACCTTATATATATATATATATAGGTTAAAACGTCGTTAAATTCAACTACCCTATACTCTTGTTGGGAGGCCTCCTATACCCAGTGGTAGCTATTCTTTTTTGAGACCTCACTTCTAAATCTCTAGGTTGTTGGGGGCCTAGCTCAGTGGTAGCACACTTGGCTTCCAACCAATGCGTCTTGCGTTTGATCCCCGGTCGAGCCTCAGTTGGATGGCTGTTTCATCCTTCATCTCATTGCCATGGACCCTGCCTGTCATAGTTAGCCCATCAGGTGCAAAAATACAGGACAAAAAGCCCCAATCCACCCACCTCTAAATCATCTGAATCTAGGGTAATTTTTGTTTCAAGGGATGTACTTGGATTAGTTCCCTGGGGAACTGACATCAGCTCATGCTTGAACAGGTCAGTGCTAGTTTTTTTTAGCCCATTATGTCTGTTGAATATTGACAAAATAACATCTCACCTATGTAGTGAAAATTGCTAAAACATGTTCTTCTTATAATGTATACTACATGTATAGCACGACTTATATACTGATAGTAAAAGAATATCTATTACTGCTTTACAATATCCTCATGTCTTCATTGCACTTTTCATCTTGTACTTACCTTATCTTTTTGCTCGAAATGACAACAGAAAATGACATAAACAGTGTTCTCATGTGCCAAACGTGGAAATGGAGTATCAAGTCACTATGAAGCCACGCTGCTTGTTGACACAACACTCCAGCTTTGCCACCCACATTGTTAACATTCGTTCAGCAACCTTCTTGGAACATTATTCTAATACGCAGTGACTGTTATCTTAACTTTATCGAAGATCACGCAGTGTTCCAGCACACACAAAAGCACTGCACAGACTTGGTGTCACCATGTTCAAGATCACAACATATTTATATATATCACCTCACCTGCACCTGCAGCTGGTCTTCTGCGACTGATGCAGTTACTCGCATCTTCACCTGCTCACAGCAGCAGCAGCGCTCAGCAAATGACACACCTGTAGTGCCAGCCAACCTCCTCCAAGTATTTTTTCTTTTTGTGCTTTTGAAGATTTAAAGACGAGGATCAGACATTAAACTTCTAATTCACGAATTACATATTGGGTAGTTTTTAAGCAAAGAACTGAAAAGATCAATATTTGGCTCTCAATCATCAATGATGTCAATTAGTGGGTCGACCAGGCTGGAAGAAGAATTGAGACAAACAGCCCAAGCACATTGTACTGATTTGGTTTTTGCGATAGTTTAATTTTATTTTTAAGATAGATGAATAGTTTTAGTTTTGCCAATCACATAATACAATGATAAATATTATACATAATAATTCATATCGTCAAGGATAAATGGCCAAATGTGCCACATGCATTTTCCATGAGAAGGATAAACGCATGGAAATCGCATGGTTTTTAGCTAATTATAATGAAGCAAAAACAATGCGTTTATCCAAACGCATGGAAAACACACATGGCACAATTGGCCATGTACCTTGTAACTTGTAAAGCAGTTGTGGCAAGGCACCCTTTGGGTTGTTGTTGCCTTTGAGTGGTAAAAAGGAGGGCGGGCGATGAACCAATATCAGTACATTAAACCTGATCCATATTGAACACAATTGTTCATAAAACATAATAATAAGTCGTGAATGCAAATTGACATATGATATATGAAGGGCTTGATTATTCTTGACTGGTTCTACATGAATAACAATTGGCTATAGTACATTGAAATTCATAGATGATGTGACTGCAATGATGTTACTGGAATTGTTAATTGACAGATAATTGACATTTCATTGATTGTCAACAGTAGTCAACTAATCAATTACTAAGTTTTTTATTGTTGAAAATATTATAGCTGACACTGGCTGACTTTCGTACATTCAATGTTGCCTCTTTAATAAGTAATTTTCAATTCACAAGAGATAATCATGATACGTGGGTCTTTGCCCACCTGCCTACTGTATAATCATAGAGAGCTTCTTATCTTGAAATTGAGTGACATCTCAAGAATGTTTGGAGGAATAAGTCCTCCGTTATACCTTTGCTGGTGTTATACCCCAGTTTAAAGTGGATTTTCACGGAAGGTTCTCTATATTTCCACCAGGTGGCTATTATAGAATACTGCAATTCTATTGGCTGAAAAAGTTCCCGCCCTTGGCTGTGATTGGCTGAAGCAAAGTGCATCCTAGCAGCAGTATTTTTTTAGTGCATTTTAAGGTATATTTGACACCTTATCATTCAGTTGATTTTTTTTTTTCTGAGAAAGTTATATTTATTGAATAAGTCAGTGATTATCTTCTATGTCTGAAAAGCAAGATGAGTAATAAGAGGAGAGGAAAGACTTATGTCTTGCTGAACTCAGGGCTGCTCAGTGATAAGACTCTATTGGCTCAATATCTGGCACGACTGTCCCCCTTTTTGAACTCCCTCTTCAGCGAATCATCTATACATGGATGCCTACATTGGGAGCCAAAAATTACTTGACAACCAAATTTTTCAATCCTACTTTGCCAAAAGTACTTATTCAATCATATATTGCACCTTAACCATTACAGTTTTTTTTACTACACATCACTCATACCTGTGGTTTAATCATCATATCAGCTAGTTTTGTCTTTGCTGTTTTGAAGTTGCCTTTATCATGGCAGTGAGACAAACTTCCAATGTTCCGTCTGACAACCCATGCAGAGAAAAAGGCTGATATCTTGCTCAGTTCTTCCTTAATTTAGGCTTTGGACTGCTAAGTACTGATTAGCTGGCTCCTCTTCACTCTGTTATGATGAACTAAGTCTTTATCACATATCACTTCAACTTATTAAAAATGTTCATTTAGAGATTGGTGTGATAAACTTGGTTTTTTTCCTCAACTTGGTGACTCTCAGGCTCTCAAAATAGGTGGTACAGAGGTTAGGGTTGTTTTTCGAGTTATGCTTTTGCTGAACTTCATGAAATCTCCACCTTAATAAATCACAAGTGATCTCTACTAACAGTTGTTACTGCAGAGGGCGTTTGGGGCTATTGGCCTTTACACCACCTACTGGAGATTCACAAAACTAGATCTGCTACAGGTAATTGCAACACACAGCAATGGCTCGTTTTAATGGCTTTAAACAAACCTAATAAGTGGTGACGTTCTTTCTATCCGCTGCTCTATTGGTTTATTCTGCTTCATTTCTGTCATCTTGCTGTCAACTTTCTTGACCCAATTCATTTGCCAATCCCTTATTTGGGATAAGTAATCGCCCCTCTGACCTGCATGAGATCAATCTGGGGCTGGGCAAGCAAACAATCTGAGACGATGATGACAGCAAGAAGCCATGAGTTAGTGGGGTGCCTGAATCCGGGTGTGGACCCAGTCGCTAAATCCTCATTGGTAGGACAAGCCGCGGAACGCTTAGCATATGGGATGGGATTAGGGGCCTCCTTGGCATACCCCGTGTCAGGACAGAAGCCACAACCAGTTTGCGTGGAGCAAAGAAAGAAAGAAGATTTACTAGAGCTGTGGCGGCTGGCAGGAAGCATACAAAAATTAAACGCAAAGCTGCCGGAAAAATATACAGTTTAGATGGGAATCACAGCCACAAGTAGAAGATTTTGTCCATCCAAAATTGTACTTGAATCAGCCAAGATATTGTTTGTCCTTAGACATTGAACATGTAAGTTAACCCAACGCCATTGTTTGAATTATACAATTGTCTAAGCACAAACAATTTCTTGGCTGACTTTAAACAGAATTTTGGATGGACACAAACAGAACAATAAAGAGTGTACTAGCTACTTGATAGTATTTAGTATTTATAGAATTACTGAACCTCTAACCTTTTCTGAAGAGGTTGCAACCCTCCCCCTTGGCCTAGTACATTTTAATTAAACAATATTAAAAAATTCAGCGGTGCCCCCAATACATTTTAATTTGTCAACCCCCCCCCCCCCCCCCAATGAACAATTTTCTGGATGCCAAAACAGTACTTTTACTCAAATTCGTAACTAAAGTTTTGTCACATTTCTCTTTATTTACACTTTGGCTTTACATTCACCTCTTGTATGCATCGACGCAACATGCATGTATGTTTATAATGTTTTTACAGGAAGTCTGTGTAACTGTGTTGTATACCAACTGTGTTACTCTATAGTCACAGGACATTCTGACTAATGGCTGTATAGTGCTGATCCCACAGTGCTGATCTACTATGAACAATTGAATAAACTAGGAATATATTGCAGAGAACAGCTTAGATGACCATATGTGTAGAGTTACTTAAAAACTGCAACTTCTGCAGGAATGATTAATAAACAAATTTTGGTCCTGATGACCTACAGCAAAGCAGCTGCAGTGTAACTAATTTGCACTTTTAAGATAGTATTATACATTGAATGTGTTAAAAAAATTGTTTTACCTGTTCTATGAAAAAATGAACGTGTGACAGCGCAAAGCCCTGGAGTATTATATATGCAATGGGGCGCACTGAGGTCAGAGCTAGGTCAACAATTATTTCGTTATATACCTGCAACACTATGATATGGTAAACAATGTATCAATCAACAATGCAGTCCAGTCTATGGCTTAAGTAAGGACATCGCTACAAAATGAAACAAACTCACCCCATTGGCTCCTGAAAAACTCCAATTTTCCCAGGCAATCCGTTCATTGATGGATTGCCGAAACGTCCTTAAAATTCATAGCTTCATTCTGGAGACTAACTGTTCACTAATCCGCTGGATTCCCAGTGCAGTTTTGACCTTGGGCTAATGGAAAAAGCTCCCTGAAGATCAATCAGGCACCTGAGACAAAAAAGGGAATTAAGCCAGTGATTTACTTAGCTTTTTAACAGCAAATTTGCACCATCCTTTGAAAGGGATGTTTAACATCAAGGTCACATATTGTACATGCTGTACAGGAGCCCTTAAAGGTCCTGGGCCTCCATGCGGCGAGGGTGGAAACACTTGGGGTGAAGTCCTCTATCCCTAGTGGCTAAAACAGGACAGTGCGCATTGCACAAGTTGCTCCAGCTATCCAACGCAGACACTTATTGCTTTTTACATGCTTCTGGTTTCTACTACCAACTATAGATAATCAATCTTACCCTAGAGAGCCTCTACATAGCCCACTCAGGTGCTGATGAGGCGTTAAACAATAATACTACCTACCTACCTACATGCTGTACAGGAACGTACACAGAAAGTATTTTTGCTAAGAACTAGTTCCTAGAATGATTGCTCTTCCATAGCAATGTCTAAAAACATTTTCATGAATGACTCCATGGCCATAATATCTCCATTCAGAAATTTTCAATATATGTTTGCTTTAATATTGCGTATTTGACTTCTCTGTTTGTTTTGTTTGTTTGTTTCATTCCTTCTTTCTTCTTGCTCTCTGTCATTCTGTCTTTGTTTCTTGCTGTCCTGGGAGGCTAATAAGGACAGGCAGTGACCATAGCAACAAGATGATGGATGAAACAGCCATCCAACTTAGGTTCGACTGGGAATTGAACCCGGGATCCAGTGGTTGGAAACCCAGCGCGCTACCACTGAACTAGGCCCCCAACCCCCTACAAGGGCATACCTGATTGCAAATGTTTGTTCTTCATACATATGTGATAAAACTAATCTCTGATGGTCAACAAGCCATTATTTCCCCATAAATTAGAAGAATTATTTTATCATGTGAAGTATTTTGTGTGAATGTGAAAGCTGAAGATGGGATCTGCATTCCATTGCATTTGAAAATATTCTCGAAAGAGAGTTGGTCCTTTTTCATCATTCTTAATCTTGACAGAGAGTACTTTTGGGATCTTAGAAAGCCAAACAAGGCTCTTATCCTGGGAAGACGTCGAGTTGTCTGATGGCTGAAAATTAAACACTAAATTATGTAGAATACTTTGTATCACGAGGAACACATGGTGATTCCCAGCCTTCGCCTTAAGCAGACATTAATTTTAATCTTGCTTGTCATTCTTGGAGAAAACATGAATCAGATTTTTCAGTCCATGTATCTCCCATGACAGAGGCTCGCGCGTGTGACAGAACATTATTACAGATAGTTTCAATAACATGACAACATAGAATAAGTCCTTGTATTTTGCCCTACCTAATATCCTTATTATTACCACCACTATTAAGTTTATTAAGTGTAAAATTTGACCGATACAAAACAATATCGGTTGTCAAATGACTAATTGTTAAGTTAGCTATAGATGGCATTAGTTTTTGCCAACAAGCATTCATTGATTACTTTTTAGTGCCATGTATGAATACCCTGAAAGGTCATCTTGCTCTCGATTAAACTAGTTTTGAATACTCTTTTTTTACAGTCTTATTGTGAGCTTTGGTTAACATATAATTATGGGTAATATACAATTACATAGAGCAGTTCCTGCTCAAAATACAAGTGATTCCAAAAATTTGTTAATGGTTAGGTGGTTTTTACAAAGACGGGGTCTTATGAGATTGTTCTGCCTATTATAAAGATTATCTTGTCCTAGCTCATCTTATCTGGTCTTGTCTTGTCTTGTCGTGTCCTATCTCATCATACTCTATCTTACATTATCGTACATTATCTTATGTTATCTTATCTTTATCTCATATTATTATCTTATGTTATGTTATGTTATCTTGTCCTATCTTATCATACCCTATCTTATATTATCGTATGTTATCTTACATTATCTTACATTATCTTATCTTATCTTATCTTATCTTATCTTATCTTATCATGAATAGGTGCAGCAGTTACAGAACAAGGCAGATTTTTCCCTGGACCACATAGTAAAGGACACCATCAGAGCTAATTTTCATAATAATGAGGTAGTCTTGCTACTGGGATTTGTGTTGTGGCCGATATAATAAAGGTGGCCTTATTGATGGGGTAATAATTATGGGGATTGGTTGTGTTGCATCATTTTTGTGAGTAAAATTTCTTTCTTTGTACCTAAAAATAATTTTACCAAAGATGAGAAAAATATCACCATAATTTAAAGCAAGACTATGATGACAAAGTGTTGCATGGAAGTAGCAATTCCTGTCAGCATCACTAAAAAATGATCAATTGTTAAGAAGCCTGATGGGATTGCAGTCAGTGATCTCCTTCTTTGTAATATGCCAACGTTAAGTTTGAAAAATGACACTCCTAGATCAAAGACCCTGTTTGATAGGGGAGCCAGACCTGCCTGTAAAAGGCATGTAATTGCCTTTGTGCTAAACCAGAAAATTCTTGATAAAGTATCTAATTATCACTGGAAAGTTAGAGCCATGAAATCAGCAATGAAGTTCCAGAATGTAATTTAACGTTTTCCAAGCGCAAACTCTGAAAACGTGTCTTTCTATTTTATTTTATTTTTTTCAGACAAACCATTGTGCCGCTGGTGTCCATGCAATGTATTTACTTACCATGCTGAGAAAAATATGTGTAAACGTACCCTACAGAAAATAATTCATGAAATAATGCAAAACCAGATCAAAATCTAAGTATTTTAAACTGTTTCAAAACGTTTAACCATGGCTGTTGTTTCTTTTATTTTTTCTTTCTTTCAAAACTTTTGCATCGTTGTGGCTTCTTTCTTCCTTTGACTCACTGACTCACTGACTCATAGGGAAGCGAAATACCTTGTCGCTAAGTATCCGCAGAGCTCAGAAAGAGCCAAAATCATGTCGCTTGCTTTACTCTTCAGGCCTATTACATATTTTGGTATTCAAATGAGTGAATAATTTGTAGGTTATAGTAGTCGCATGCAGTGTATACTTAATTCATAACTTCCGGTAAAAGCAATGGTAATTACAAGTAATTAAATAAAACTACTCTCGAGGGTAATTAAGTGTTCATGTACATATTGCAGGCCTACTGTACATTGAGTACAATAGGTTCAAATGCACAGCATAAGCAAGAACTGGCATTCATCTCCTACCACAGTTAGAATATCTCAAATTTATCTTATAGTAGATTTCATATACTTGGAAACTAAACACCAGAGGACGTCATGTGAATCAAGGACTCCCATTGGCTGAGGAAGTGCTTAAACCAATGGGGAAGAGGTGGGGGGGGGGGGAAGGTGATTTCGTCTGATGTTTAGCATTCAAGTGTAAAAATTTGGCTCTAAGCCATAATTTGTGCAATGATAGAACTGCAGCAATTGTCTTAAGTGTTCCAGACTTTTTGGTATTATATTTTTTACTTCTCAATTTACAATATTGCAAAGTACACAACTCTTGACAGATTAGGATAATGTTTGTATTTAATTTTGTGAGCATTATATCAATTTGTTGAGAGGCTGATTGTCTTTTTTAGACGTCTGTGCTAGCTTTTGTTTTGATGAACTGCCCATGATATAAATGCCAGTTCCATCAGCGGTTCTTCTGCGAAAGTTCCATGACAAAAATCAATGATTAAAGCTAGAATTTTCTAAAATCAACAAATTGTTTGCCAAATTAACAGATCCTAATGACAACAAAGCTTAATGTAAAACATCCCATCAATCACTTTAATGTCATGCAGCTGAATTAATTTATTTACCCCAGGCAATAATAGATTTTGATTGGTCTCTTGAGCTTTGAGTTATACTTTTGAAACATTGGCACTCATAATATCGTCTCCTGTTAATAATTCTCAACGTGACGATACAAAGCTGTCCATAGAATTCAATATGGTAAAAAGCTTCATGGCTTATGCTGCAAAAATATACATCACTGAAGTTAAATATTCAAAAGTTTTAATTTTTTTCTTTTCTTTCTTTTCTGATCTTACAAAATATAGGTAAGAAATACAATACCATGATATGAAATGATATGCAATTAAACAATACAATACAATACATACAATACAATAGTTCTTACTATGCAGTTCCGAAACTTAACATACACTTGAGAAATGTCATTAAAGAATTGTGCAAAAATGTTGGCAAATGCTAAAAGATAGATGGAAATAAACGAAAATGGTTTGAAATTTTACTGGAATGTAAATAATGGTGATTTATTTATTTTAAAAGAAAAGAGATGACATGTGGAAAAGGAAGGAAATTGTACATGTTTTCCCGATCGACTGTACCCAAACTCTTGGACCCGACTGTATATTGTCATTTCCACTGTTGGTCAACCAGCTAATTACGTTAATAACACTACATATGCTGAAATTAGAGAGTACATAAACCATTACCAGCCTAATATAGATCTTTACTGAGCCCAAGAACACTATGGCAGAGCACAATACCCAATTTTCCTGCGTCTTGTTAAGAGTGATGGATGGTTGAAAAGACCTTAAAATTCCCAGCTCCATTTCAGAGGGTAACTGTTCAGTAATCCACCCAGATTACTTGCTTAGCATTTGCCTTGAGCTACTGGATAAAAGTCCTTTCTAAGTTAGTCTGCCAATAAACGTGATAAAGATACAGGAGAAAATTTAATTATTTCGACTGTATTTGAGGGCTTGGTGACGCAGTTAAAAAAAAATTTAAAGTGGGGTTTGGTTCAGAGTGTTATTGCTGTTGTAGACTTATTTGTCAATCAAATGTATATTTATATACTGCTAATAATATTCCACACGTTCTTTCACACAACACCTCACAATTGTATCGATATTTATAGATATTACCATGACGTCATGTGAATCCAGGACTCTCATTGGCTCAGAGACTGCTTTTAACCAATGGGAGTCCTGGATTCACATGACCTCATCTGGAGTGAAGTTTCCAAGTCTATGAAATCTGCTGTAATATAACAGAGAATTCTGCAACACAGACATGAAATTACACTTGTCTTCATTTAGAACAACGGTTACATTGGTGCTTTATCTTGTTGGGCAATTCCCCCCCAACACCATGCTCTCTAACCTACAAAGGAAGCCCAATACCCTGGGATGAAAGGAGATCCAGGGTCTTATGCCAGGGTCTTTGGCACCCTCATAACAGGGAATGCCACCTGTTGCAGTGAGCCACCTTGTCTGGACGTGTGAGAAGCAGAAAAGGGCTCTGGCACCAACTGAACTCCTTGCGATGCGTTTTTGATCTGAGAGAGCACAAGGACGTTATTTGAATCCAGGACTCCCATTGGCCAAAGCAACCCTTCAGCCAATTGGAGACATTACATGGATTCAATAGACGTCCTCGAGCTGGTGTTAGTTTCCAAGTCAATGAAATTGACTGCAATACAATGGAAACTGATCAATGACATGCATGGGTTTGAATCTGGGCCTGAGCTGCCCAGATAACATTCCAAATCGGGCCAGCGTCGTTTCTATATCGGCCGCCGTCGTTACAACATCGTTTTGAGATCGTGGATATCGTGCCGACATTGAAACGATTTGGAATGCTATCAGGGTGCGTCCTCGCCCTCATTTCGGTGAATTTAATTTGAGACAAATTGCTTTTTAATAAAACAAACAAAATTGAATTGGAATTTATAGTCTTTGAGACTTTACTAACAAAAAAAAACTGGTGTCCAATGCTAATCTTTAAGCAACATGTCATGGCCTCTGATAGAATTTAACTTTTCATAGCTGCTGCAGGAAGTAGATATGCTATTGTCCCTGTCACGTAATTTTTAGTACAGCTGCACAAACCTCACACCTGCACTGTAGCATGAATCATTTTGACTGCAGTTGATTCCCCTGGATAAAAGATGTTAAATCAAACACTTCTGGAGAAGTTGAGAGGCTATTCATTGGCTTTATACATATTTGATCAGTGTCTGAAAGGTTTCCTGGACCTGTCTTGGAACACCGCGTTTGTCTTATAGTCTCCATGGAAACCTTTTAATCACTTAAATCGTTTGTCCGGGTACCAGGTGTTCTTATTGTTCCAGTTTTGCAATCATGTAGAGATGGTCTCAAGAACGTTTTGTAAATGAAATTTGTTACTCATGAAATAACCTGCAGATAATTACCAAATTATTAAGGACTTTTTCAGTCTGGGTAGTAAAGTAAGCTGTAATATTTTATTTATTATTTTTATAAAATATTTATCTTTATTGACATGTGGTTTTATATTACAACAATACAAACATCATACGTGGAAACATAAACCACCCAGCCCCATAAGGGCTTATATGTCACTCCATTTCAGTGCTTAAATACGTGATGTCTAAATAACAAAAAAGTAACGGTTTCCTTATTTCCAATAGCTTTCAGCAAAATGTAAGCCAATTGTACCTGATATTCGTTATAAATAAACACACATTTTTCAAAATCATCATACTCATCAAAATTACTATTAATGTAACTAATATTATTATAAAGACTAGTTCATATATCATTATAGGCATTACATACACATAGTACATGAAATTCATGCATCTTCTATATTATTTGTAACAGAATTACATAGTTTACAAACTCAATCTTCCAATGGAACATTTCTAAATCTTCCAATTTCGTGTAATAACACAAAACTGCATTATACTAAGAAGAATAACAAAAACTAACGACAACTGCAACCAAAACAGCTGCTTATCACGAAAGTCTAGTCTATTAATAAGACCTTTCTAGTTCATTATCAATACCGATAGAGTCTCACATGTATCACTCTGTTGAAGAAAGTAATGCCTTGAAGTTGTCGCTCTGGCACTTTTGACAAGACCACACTTCCTGTTTGGTGTCGTAACAGTCTTTAGTTTCTTGTTTCCATGGTAACAATGAGGATATAAATCACCTAGGATACGGTCAAAGAGGCGAAGCACCTGCGCCCGGTTGTGGTCCAGTAATGAGGTTTTATATTTCTTTTAGAAGAACAGGATCATCCTGAAGTCAGGCCATTCCCTGAAGGCCAGGTGACAGGTTACATGTTAGATATCCTGAGGAAGAACAACGATAAATCATTAATGGTTTTCTTGTCCGAAGTGACAGCAGTGAGGATTTAGTGGTCTTCGTAGTAATCTACAGGTTGCCCAGGCACTCCCGATTGAAAAATCCACTGTAAAAAAAAGTTTCCGTAGATTTCAAGATACGATGTTGGCAACAAAGGTTGTTTGAATACTGGAAATATAAAAATTATCAACTTTTCATTTTACGGCATGACAGATTGTGCAATAGTTGAAATGATAGACTTAGACTACACCAAGTCTCATGATAATGCTTGCTACATTTTCATTATTTCCATATTATAGATTTACAGAACAAAGATATTTTATGGTAGTATGCTGTATGCAAGATTCACAGTATTTTTACTGTGAACATGGTCAAATTGCAAGAGGAAAAAAAAAGGTAACTTGTTGCATTGTTCCCTGCATGAATGAAGTTGAGCAAGCCTATCTCTTCATACAATACTTGTTATTGTAAGAGATAATGATACTAAGAAAAATTGATAAATTTTTATAGCGCCACCTTTCAGAAATGATTCCTGCTTACCTTTCTTATTGTATAGCAAACTATAGGTCTGTGCGTTGCAGCAATACTTTTCGTGGAAATTTTATTCAAAAATAACTTTGATATATATGTTATGCATCAGTGTTTATCTACTCACTTATGTATTATTTCATGACGTTCAAAATTTCTGTAGAATGATTGGGAGTGTTTTGGACGTTTGTGTGTCCTAGTGTGTATGGAGGCAGAGGTATTTTTCTGACTACAGAAATTGTACAGACCTAAAACATTGTAGGTATAGTGTAAAATTATTTGTTTTATACCCATATCTTGAAGTGAAGATTTTGGATGTGGCAGGTATTGGACAATAAATTTTTTTTTTTTATATGGCTCTTCTTAATTAAAATAATAATAATATATATATATATTAGTGCCTTAAATTAATACGTAATATATTTTGACTGGTGGATGCTGAGGAAAATGATTAAAATAAACAGGCATTCCATTTATTTAAATATATTCATATATTTGTAGAGTTCCCTGGAAAAAGTTCTCCAACTATGTGCAGATATGCCCCTCCTGGGTCTATATTACCCACAAAAGATCTTCCTTATATTATGCACACACTGTTCGTATATCCGGAGGCGCCCTATTATTATTTTCATTGTACAAGTTCTAGACTGCTAAAGAGTATGAAATATGCATAGAAAGAAGCATTAAGCCTCTTTACTGCTTCTTTACGACTTGAACACGAATACTACACTTAAGTATTATCTTATTCTTTGGGATCAAATGTGTTTCTACCAGACTCTACTTGCAAAATAATTATTCCTTCTTTTCTTTTGGGAGTATTTTAGCTGCACCTTCACCCTTGAAATGTGTTGTTTCGACACTTAACCAAATTGGTTTTAATCTAATTGCTTTGAACCAAAGGGAGTAAGGGGTCTTAATAGTGATTCCAAATTCATAGACTTGGAAACAAATCTCAGTGACTTGGAATTTCTAACTCCAGATGATGTCATGTGAATCCAGGACTCTCATTGGTTGAGGGACTGCCTTGGCCAATGGGAGTCCTGGGTTCTCATGACATCATCTTGAGTTTGGCTTCCAAGTCTCTGAATTTGCTGTAAATTACATTACAAATGTCAGGTTATCCAATCAATTTTGAAAACAAAATTCCCTGTATTTTTCCAAACTTTTCCCTGTTTCACTAGATATTTTCGCGGGTGATATATGGCCGCCTGGTACCCAAGAGCTGTACCTTCACCACTAAGTTTAGTGTAATTATTAAATCAACTGAGTCCATTTCAACCTATGAAACTTAATATCTACAATAAGCCACACTGCCATCCAGCGTTATTCATTTCCGATCAAAATTCTGTTAGCATTATACATATTATACATATAATGACACAATTCCCTGTGTTTTTCATGAATTCATAATCAAACATCAAATTCCCTGTTTTTTTTTTTTTTCCTGTTTTTTCCTGTTTTCCCTGTCCAGTGGATACCCTGAACTTTAGATGATTTGTCAAATGCATGGAGCTGAATGATGCATTACACCGATGTTGTTTGGAAAATTTAGAACAGAGCATTACCCAAAATTGCTCAACCCTGTTTGTGTCTCTTGTATTCAGATTGAGGAAACTCTAGACTCATAATGTCATAATGTCAATACTGCATTCTGTTGATAAGCCGCAGTTTGACACTCTGCTCGTGTTTTTGGCTGTAGACATTGTCCTATGAGGTCTCCCTGTAGAACCCTTTATGGCAGCAGTGGACATGTTATTGCGGGAGGAAAGCATTGGGATTTATTTTAGATCTTTCTGGCTGGTTTATGGACGCTCTGTGCATGTGCAAGTGACAAGCATGCATTGAAGCATCTAAATCAATTAAGAGCTGTTTTTGGCTAGTCTCAATTGAGCAATTGATTGCAAATAAAAAGGGAGTAAGAGTCAAATTGTACACTTTGGACTAAACACTTTTTAGTGTTGTGCGAGATAAAATAACAAGATATACTTCGAACTCTTGCAGCATGCATAAGCCTGTGGAAATTTTCAAATTTTAATGAAATGGTTTTTCCTTGTATACAATTTAACCACGTCTTTACAACTGAATTTATATGCTGTACTGTCAGAGTAAATTTGTATAAGCTGAAAACAAACCCACAAATTACGGCAGCTTAAACAACAAGCCATGACTACAATACAAAAAACAGAAATAATTTAAGGACACAACATCATACAACAGACATATACAATAAAAGTTATCTAGGACAAGCACCAAGTCTATGGTGCAAATAGAACATTAAAAAGTAAAACTAGTGTCAAAGCCTTTAATAAACGCTAAAAAAGCAACTTTGCAATTAATATTAGTGTGTAATTATATGCAATATATGTCACTTCATTTTTTTTAAATTATTTGTCACTATATGAATTTAATTTCAACTATTTATAATGTAACAATTTTACAGCTTTTTAGTAAGCTAGTGCACATCCCCCACAGTATGCTTATGTCTTTTATTGTTTATGTAATGTACTAACCGTATTGAAGTACTACATATTGTGTACAATAAAACATCTTATGCACTGAAGCATAAATACACATAATGTTGGATGTATATGACTAACATATTTTTTGGGTTAATTTTCTTTAATCTCTGGTGATCATTACCAGATACCACGCCACATCGATGATGCCGAAGTAAAGTTATTATATGTACAATGTAAATGTAACTGTGTGGGTTTTCTGTCTGCCATCTCGATGTATACCAATCTCTGCCGACATCACAATTTACACCCTTGGCAGGCCCCTGATAACACGCTACGTCGGCTCGATGTCAAAAGGATGTCAGATGCAATCTGGGGCCTGTTCAAGCATGAGTCTTTCTCAACTGCCCGGGGAGTATGCACCCAACCTGCAGCCGTTAAGGCGCACTTAGGGTCAATGCACTCAACAATCACCATTACTGAGTATAGCCAAGTACCCCTGCCCACCTGATTGAAAATAATGATTTCCAAAAAAATAAGATAAAAAAAAGGAAAGCTGTAAGCCATGAAGCTATATGAAGAAGGTATACCATCTGATTAGTGAAATGAAGCCATTTGAAACCCTTGCAAATTTGAATATTAGTTCTCCATGGAATTCTTTGGCAATACCCAGTTATGATTGTCACCAGAAGTGTGCAAATTCATGACGTATATTTCATTGTCAATCACTTAACCTGAATGCTCAGCATTTGGGATGATGCACACTAGTTTTGGCGACAGCTTTTGAAGGAAATCTCGAACAATCACCACAAGGGCCAAATTGAACACGATACCAAATAGAAAATTGCAGATGTAATGGATTGAACAATGCATTGTGGGCGACAATAAAGTGGATTAATAAGTTTTTCATCATTTCTTTATTTAGCGATGTCAGATTCCAGAAAGAACAGCTCATCATTCGTGACATCTTTGAAATCAAATTAAATTGAAATTTGATCACCAAAGTGATGTTTGTGGTAATATCAAAATGCCCATCTCTGTCCATGAAGAACATTTAGTATCTGCTGGAATTGAATTTTTAGTCCCTCCGAGTTCACTATGAACAATTTGTAATCCAGATATATGACCTTACCATCTGATTAGTGAAATGAACCATCATTACCCATCAACCAATACTTTATTTTTAAATTTTGGTTGCTCACATACTTTGGTTGAAATCAGTTTGGTTTTTAGGAACATACATGTACACAACATTAGTGCGCATTCAAGCCTTTAAATTGAGTCAAATTACAAAGTATGGCTCTTCGTCTTGATGTGAAACTTACTGATTCGAGGTCCACACTTTAAAACACAAAATTTCATTTGATGTCAACATATTGTTTGCTTTGCAAGCTGGGCACATGCTAATGACTGTGAAGTTTAAGATGAATCACCACATCCATCATGAGAACTCCATGTTCCTGAATTAATTCCAGTAATAATCGTTATTGGATACCAAACAGGCACTTGCCGGCTTAGTTGTAATATTCAATGGGTCTCAAACTTTCATCTGTAGTTATGACAAAAATGTCTCCTCCAAGTTGTTTGGATTCACATGAACTCAGAACAATTTATTCAAATATCACATATTAAAATATTTACATTGGGGAGTGGCTCTCTAAGGCAGACATTCTGCCGCTTTCAAGGGCCACACCCTAGATAATAAATAAATTAATAAAATTTCTAAAAGCCAACCATGATCATTTTAAAACTTTAAAGAAATGACATTGCAAATGTATAAAGATTCAGTCACTAATGTAATGTCAGTGTTTATTAAAAAAAAACTATGGCATTGTCATTACCTTTTTGTCGTGATTTGAAAATAACTGACTCGAGGTCCACACTTTAAACTAATGTAATGTCAGTTTGATGCCAACATATTGCTTGCTTAAAAATTAAATTAAAATGTGGACCTCGAATCAGTAATTTTCACATCACGATGATGAGGAAATTACAATGCCATAGTTTGTTTTAATTAACACTGACATTACATTAGTTGGGAGAGGGATGGTGAATCCTTGATGATGCCGGTGCACCTTCGAACTATGGATTCCGAGATATAGGAAACACCAAAACCTTTTTTAGCTTAATGATGTCCTCTGGAGATTAGTTTTTTTGAAATAAATGAGGTCAACTTTTGATTTATACTAAATTACTGATATTGATATTTTCCACCTGTAGGATATTTTAGACTTGAGAGAGACCGAAGCGTCCATTTATAATTTATAATTTTAATTTAAACTTTATTTATTGTTCGTGGATTACATGGAACCAATTACAAATCACAAAATATCCTTTGGTTCAATTTAGAATTTTGAGTGGGCGAGGTGTGACATTGGAGAAATTGTACATTTAATGCTTTTGAAGGTCACAATGAGTCGCCTAGTAAATAGAATACAAATAACAGTAAAATAGTGGGAAATAACCCTACACCGTGCAACTAGATTTACCCTTAGTCAATATATTAAAAAAATATGGCTATTCATTTGTAGGGATACAATAGAGTCTTTTCACTGAGCAGCCCTGAATTCAGCAAGACATAAGTCTTTCTTCCCCTCATTTTGCTTTTCAGACATAGAAGGTCATAACTGTCTGATTCCATTAATATAACTTTCTCAGGAAATAACAGAAATTAACTGAACGATAAGATGTCAAATATACATTAAAATGTTTGCTTCAGCCAATTATAGCCAAGGGCGGGAACTTTTTCAGTCAATAGAATTGCAGTATTCTGTGAAAATATAGAGAACCTTCCGTGAAAAGCCACTATTGAGAATGATATACACATTTCCAGAAATACTGTATATACTGCCTGAATTTCACCTATTGGCAGAAATATGAGTATTATGTGATTGTTTGGCAGCTTTGAAAATCTTGTGTCTGAGTCACTCAGTGTGTCCCTGGCTTGGGGTAATCTTACACTTTTCACTGTACGAGTCTGCATATATGTAATCTTTTGTTCAATGCATTTTTCTTTTTTTCGTCCTTTTTTTTTTGGTCAACATTTTCTTCAAAGCAGGGAGACAATTTCTTTTGTGTTGACAGAAATGATGGATGGTCGAGAGGGTATAGAAATTTCGTTCCGTGTGCCACTTGTTCACTTATGCATATGTCCTTCTGGATTACTGTTATATGCATTTACATTTGCCAATAAATCTGTTCTCGTTTGAATAAATAAAGAATATATTATTAGGGTGACCTTTGATTTAAATATTTTTACATCAATTGGTGAAGCTGTTGCATCTGTAACATGTGAGTCATGAAGTGACTCCATGGTATTAATGACAAGGTAGTCTGTCCAGAAGTGCTGATGAAGTGTTAAACAATAACACACACACTGTCCTGAAGTACAATGTAAATGAAAGATCCTGCCCTTGGGGTGCTGATGTAAATGTGTACAATGGAGTGGACTCCTCCCCTTCATCTCATGAATAAAGACTACCGAGTGGCAAAATATTTGGATTTCGAGCGGGATTACCAGAGTCTAAAAAGTCTTTCATAAACTCCTCGAAGCAAATAATAAAACACTTTGTCTTGCTGATTCAAGAAATTTCATGTGGTGCTTTCTGAGCTGCATGGGAAGCAATGCTAATTGATGATAGCCCCAAAGCAGTTTTTCAAAAAGTTGTTTAAAAAAGTAGTGCAATTAATGTGTAAAAAACAATGTTTCTGTGAGCCTTTCTTTTCATTTACTTCAGATATCTTCTCTTCTTTTTTATTTTTTTTACTGCAGTAGTAAGGCCATTTCTAACATCACTGTTCTGGAGACATTGTGTTCTGCATAGCACTTGCCATGCACTTGCTAAATGATGTTGCCTTAGAACCAAACCATTAAGGCAGGTGGCTAATGGGCAGGACTTGGCACCTTGACCAATGGCGGCTCTGAACTAATGGTCATTTTGACCGGACTGGGTGTCGCAACTGACTTTATGAATGGCACAGTTCACCAACACGGACATGGCAAATGTTGTGCCTGGCCACCTAATTACAGAAGCAATTAACGAAAAGGTATATACAGTTAGTTTCATAAAATACGATCGACTCTAGAAAGCTGTAGCGACCAATTCCTGGCTGTAGCTATAACTAGCTAAAGCCAGCTGCTTCTGTCTGCTCCTAGGTTATAGTTGGCTTACACCAAAAACATATAGACTGTGGTAAATGTGTAATTTATCTGATATTGTCCTGAATGCACTTAATTTTAGATCCGGCTTTGAATAGCCAGCTATAGCCAGACAGTTCCGTTTAGTGGCAGGTAGCATCGTATGGCAGAAGTTGTTTTTAATGAAACTAACTGTATGATCATCTAAGGAGAAATGTTTTGTATAGACATCTTCTCTGTCTAAAATAAGGGTAATTTCTACATGGCCAAATGTGCTACATGCGCTTTCCATGAGAAGGATAAACGCATGGAAAAGGCATGGTTTTTAGCTAATTATAATGAGGCCAAAAACCATGCATTTATCCAAATGCATGGAAAACGCACGCGGCACAATTGGCCATGTAGACGTAATGATGAGGTAATGAGCTTGGAGTCCACACCATGTTACACATTTACCCCAATGGATATTTTTAACTTGCCTCAGCATAGACATTTTGTCTATTTTAGATAAGGATCATTTCAGTTACCAGCCATTTCCGCTGAACCAGCAATGGGAATTGTTGCCCCTGTGCATGTGCCATACATAAAACAATGATAAAACGTTCTATGGAAGTTTATTTAAAACACAATTTATTAGCTTTAGGCTAATAGAGATTGTTGACATTTTATACTGAGATGTTATTAAGTAGTCATGCTAATGAAAGTATACACACAAGACATTTGCCATCTTTTTTTATTAATATATTTTAAATGTGATCAACATGGCGTCGCTGCATAAATATACCTGGTGACTCCTTATTTTTATTATTGATTTATACACGTCTAAGTAAATTACAGGACAGCCTTTCTTGTCATTAATACCATGGAGTCACATGTTGCAGGTATATCACGCTGAATCAAGAATATTGGTTAATGATCCTGTTTTGGTTTATTTGGGTGCAACATATTCTGTCTGTGTCAGAGTGCATGCAATAGTGGATTTTCACGGAAAGTTTTCTGTATTTCCACCAGGTGGCCAAAACAGAATACTGCAATTCTATTGGCTGAAAAAGTTCCCGCCCTCGGCTGTGATTGACTGAAGCAAAGTGCATCCTAGCAGCAGTATTTTTAGTGCATTTTAATGTATATTTGACACTTTATCATTTAGTTGATGTTTGTTATTTTTCTGAGAAAGTTATATTTATGGAATCATTTAGTTATTACCTACTGTGTCTGAAAAGCAAAATGAGTAAGAAGAGGGGAGGAAAGAATTATGTCCTGCTGAATTCAGACTCTATTGCTGTAAACATCTGACAACAAAATGCCCTTTCATTCTTTCTTTGGCTTAATACTTCAATGTCATGATTAATGGATCTAAATAGCCCTCCTAATGGCATGCTTGCCACTTTAAGAACGTGTAATGATCATATCTGTTGAAATGCGTCTTAAACCATCACCCGCGGGGATCAATTAAACAAGATTGAAAGTTGCAAATTGTCCACAACTGACGAGATTCATGTTGACATTATGGCTTGAACAAAATCCTGTACAATGATGAAAGGAATTAGCAAATTTCCCCCTCTGTTTATTCAAGAAGGCCATTACTCTGAATCAGGAGCCTGGTTTTATGGCATTGTTGGAACTGCCTCAGGGTGACACTCATTTAGGATCTGGCATTTATTTATTTATTAAACATGTTTACACAGGGTGTATACATTAGTAAAACTGTTTCTACAAATAGATATTAAAACTAAAAGCAGAAGTAAAAACATGGAATAAGAAGATAAAAAAATAATGATAAAATCACATTGCTAGAACATGAGCTTGAAGTAATTGAAATTATTAATATCCTTAATATGATTAGGTCAAATGTTCCAATAGGTACATTGCCAATTGTGCCACGTGCGTTTTCCATGCATTTGGATAAACGCATGGAAAACGCTTGGTTTTTGCTTCATTATTATTAGCTAAAAACCATGCGTTTTCCATGCGGTTATCCTTCTCAAGGAAAATGCACGTGGCAAATTTGGCCATGTAGCACCACAATAATAAGCAAAAGTTCTTTTAGCCATACCACAGTTTGGTCTTGGCGCATAAACATTCATAGGACGACTACTTGTGGATAAACCATTTACATCAAATTGGTATAAAGTATTCTCATTGTCCACACAAACTGTAAATTAATATACCTGTAATGCTTTTGGATAAAATAAACAAATAGTATATAGTTCCTGACATTTAACTTATAATATCTCAAAGAGTTTTGGCGATAAAAATATTTGTTATATATATATAAACTTTTATTGACAAATTCATATCAAAAAGATACATGCGTCAAGTTAAAACATCAAGTATGTACAATAGAATAGCAGAAAGAAAACTAAAGATAGCAATGCAAGAATGATACAACATGAAGTTATAATATATATACACAATGAATATATTAATATGCACTGTAATGTAAAAATCACGTGTTAAAATAATACTGATTGTTAAAAAGCTATGTATGTATAGTCTCTAAAATATTGTAATGTTTCTACACATAAATACACATTGAACTGAGTCACTTAATAGTACGATAATTAAAAAACAATCATCTCCTGTAATATATATAAATAAAACACAAGAAGCAGCACCAGTCACCATACATTAATTACAAAGTACGACATAGACATAGCACCAACCACAAAAGCCGTACAACATATATATATATATATATATATATACAGACATGCACACACAGGCAGTGACATTCAGGGAGCTACTCGTCACCCAGGACCAGAGGTCATAGTCTCTTATATTATGTAAATTGGGAGATAATATCATTAATTTATTTTCAAGGAAACTCTGAGAAACTGGCCTAGTGCCAAATTTACTGCTAGGGATTTACTGCTTAATAATTCCTGGAATTGGCTTTCTACACTCAGAACCGTGAAAGCATTTGTTTGTTCAAATGCTACCTCGATAAGGGGCCCTCTTGTTTCTTTCCATTTCGGGCAGATCATTAGACAGTGTAATTCATCTTCTACAAGTTGCAGGTTACATTTATCGCATATACGTTCTTCAGGGGGGACATAAGGACATTTATGCCTACCTAATTCTATATTCAAATTATGGGAGCTAAGCCTGAATCTGGCAATGATACAGTAAAGTGATTTTGATAAACCTAGATTTAGGTAAGGTTCTATACGCATGTCTTTTTTAAATGTTTTATAAGTTCTTAGTTTGGGGTATTTATTTGTGTAATTGATTTCAGCAAAGAGATTAAACTGGGCTTTATTGTAGAGCATTGTTGGAACTTTGTCTATGTTTTGCAATTCATTTATGTTGTTATCCTGTATAACTTTCATTAGCCTACTATACCAGCACAATGATCCTAAAGTTTTTAATTGCTTTTGAATGTCATAGCAGTTTTTTACCTTAAGTGGGCAAATGTTGAAATTAAGTCTCTGTAAATATTTGATAGCTGATACATGTTGTCTAACTATCAGAGGGTATCTTCCAGTATCAGCTAAAATTCCTACTGTTCAGGTTTGGTTCTAACACCTAGAATATTTTTCAAGAACTTTAACTGGATCTTTTCTACCTCATCTATCTTTTTATTACTAAACCACATTTCACTGTTTTGCTCTAGAATAGGGAGAACATGTGTGTCAAACATCTTTAAAGCTAATTTAGGTGCCAAGAAACCTACAGTTGTTTTTATGTTATCATTTGGATAAACGCATGGAAAACGCTTGGTTTTTGCTTCATTATTATTAGCTAAAAACCATGCGTAATGGTTAAGCACCAGAGGACTTAATGGGAATTCAGAACTCTCGTAGGCTGAGGGATTATTTAACCAATAGTAGTGGAGTTCAATTTCCAAGTCTATGAAATCTGTGTAATGAAAACCACGAGAAAAAGGGATATAATACAGTGTAGAAGATACCATCAAAAGTCGCTGACAGGACAAGGGTTTCCTTCGAGTCAAAGATGAATGAGGTCTTTTGTGGCACTTCCAGGAAACCACTCAGGTTGCGATCAAATATGCATAAAGCGTTGACCTTTCCAGGTGAATGAGGGGTTCTTGATTCAACGATGCAGTTTCAAGTACTGTTATAGCCAGATTGCGTCACCCATCTTCATCGTTGAGTCTAAAAATGATAATAATTAGTCTCAATTGTAAATAAATAAGTTCTAAGTTTAAGCCACACAAAAATTGTTTGTTTTCAAACAAATAATTGTTTCGCTGGTGTTCACTTAATCACTCAATGGTTTATATAAAATCAGCCTTTATATTGTTTGTCCTCAGACAATGATTGTCTAAGCTAACCAACATTAATGTTTAATTTATACAATCATTGTCTAATGGCAAGCAATATAGTGGCTGATTTTCCACAAACTATTGAGTGGACACCAGGGAAACAATTGTTTGCCTGAAACAGACAATCTTTTAGAGTGAATTGATCCAAGTAATAGATGATTAATTATGTGAATATAATACTAAATATTGAGATTTCATATTCCTCTAATTTTTCGCAAAATATGTGTACACATGGGAACAAGCCCACACTTTCCATCTGATGGGCACTAAGTTTTTTTGCAGTGACAATTTGTCTTGAGTTGTTTAAATAATTACAGGGAAAGCGGGGACAGGTTGGGCCCTCGGGGCATGTTGTGGTTTTGTCATTAACACCAAAACTAATCACAAGAGAATGATCACATTTTGCGTTTTCTATGCTGAAAGTACATGTGCTGCATGTGCTGCAAGGGATTGATGCATGTGGAAAATGTTTGGTTTAAGCACATGCAACATTTCACGTAAATCCAATTTTAAAAAATCAGCTCCCTTTCAGACATCACAAGTATGCTTTACGGACCGTATTTTTGATGTAGGCTTCTTTTAACTTAATTTTACATCTACATATTGGTTCAGAACCCACAGTGTGGCCAACTCAGCAAGAAATATCTTAGGATCCAGCCAATCTGGATCAGTCTAGCTGTGAAGATCAAGCTGGTCAGAAGTATTATTGTATCTCTCACAAATAAAGGATTTATACTCATACTTGGAGTATCTCTTTTGTCGAGTGGAAGTATAATGTGAAAGAAAGGAAACGCCGCATAACACAAACAACAGGCCAGTTCAATGTGACAATTTTACTGTCCAGTTGTGGTCCGAGATGGCTCATAAAAATCCGATAAAGTGTAAATTACACATACTATGTATATCCAATATCATACATGGTCAAGCATATGTGTTGCAGCACTTTGATCCACTCCAGTGCATCCATTGGTAACGCAAAACAGGAAAATAAGAAGAACAGACTTGGACGTTCCAATTTTCTCCAATGTCCCACAAAATGATGGATCACTGGACTGATCTTAACTCCATTCTCTGGACCTGCTGTTGAATTGGGCAATGCATAGGGACCTTAATCCTTCAGTGCAGACAGGTCATTTAATTAAACTAAGGTCGTTGTACGCCGACTTAAGAATCCCCATCAACTTAACTGTCTACTAGTAGTTCAAAATCATCCGGATGTATGGATTGCTAGTAAATAAGACAATGCTGAACTCACAAAGTACAAAATGGGTTATTTGCTCAAAGAAGCCTATCTAAAGACTATTATCTGTATTGTTGAATTACTTTTCTTGTGAACGATTCTCTGTGTATATACTTTTCATGCCTTTTTTGTATTGTAATTAATTTATAACACTGAAATTAATATCTGGTAAATGATGCACTGAAAAACAAAATCAATATAATATGCAAATGACATCAACATAATACACCAATGGCATCGTATGCATAATGTTCATGTGATACTTGAAATGATAATAAAGTCTTACTTACTTACCTACTTACCTACTTACTTACTTACCTATATACTTACTTACCTACCTACTACTTACTTACCTACTTACCTGCTTACCTACTTACCTACTTACTTACTTACTTACTTACTTACTTAATTGCCTGTAGTTGATTTAGAATTAGTCATCACTGGGTTTATCAACTCAAACATGGCTGAGAAAGAGAGATCATGCCGACTTTGCTTTAGGAAGTAGAAGTTGGAGCTCTGGCACTTGAGACCTCATTTCCTGTTTGGTGTCTCAAAGTCTTGAGTTTCTTGTTTCCATGTAAACAATGAGGATATAAATCCCCTAGGATACGGTCAAAGAGACAAAGCACCTGCCCTGGTTTGGTCCACTTAAGAGGGTTTAAGTATCTTACCCTGATATGTTTGGGACAATAGGATCATCTTTAAAACAAGGGTGTTAATAGACATGCTGTGTGGTGCAGATGGCAGGTTAGGTAGTGTCCTGTGGAAAACATTGGATTATTTAATGGGTGCCGTGGTCCAGAAGATAAAATGTTGGACTTACACGCGCATGGTCATGGGTTCAATGCAGCCAAGGCATGGGGGAACTGAGCAGATCCTCCTTGAACCCCTGCATCACTCCACCCAGGTGTAAATGGGTAATTGGCTATAAGCACTGATGGCAATTGTAGAGTTCTTGACCAAAGGAGCGCAGAAATGGCTGCACACTGGATGTATACTTCACAGGGATTGAGAAAGGCTAAGGTAGAACAGGCCTGCCTAGGGTGTAAATGGTAATGTCGGCGGGGCTTGTTGAGGATAGCAGCCACAAAACCCAATTACATTACAATTACATTTAATGAGCCTGTGAAGGTAGGCATCAAGGTATTATAGATCAATTGTATCTTTATCATCTTGTGCCATTACATAGTTTGTTAGTATTAATAATACTTCTGTAATGATTATTGGTTGGTATTTTTCTTCTTTTGTGCAAATCAGACTAGTCAGATTTTTGGCTCACATTCTTTGCTCCTATCTGTTTGGTCTCCCAATTAATATCCTCTATGTAGCTCCTTCCTGTCTAGAAGTATATCCTTCCCCACAAAGCCCTCCTCAGCTTGATTTTCCATAATATGATTATCAACTTAGCCTAGCACATGAGCATCATAAACTAGGTAGGAGGAACTAAACCTAGTTCCATTCGCCTCCCTCCGGTCCTGAAAAGTACATTGCTGTCATGGAGAGGTCTACCGGGAGTCAGTGTGGCACCATACACACGGGAATAATGACAACTTGAAGATCTAGTAAAATACGCAAACACTCCAAAAACAAGTGTTTGAAAACCAGTTCTAAATAAACACTTTTTTGTTACACATTATGAACGTGTTGACATTTTTAAGACTATTAAGATAAACATGTTGAGGTGTTTATGAAAATAAACACTAAAACACCTTTAGAAACTTGTTACACTTTATTAACTCTACGACACGTTAAACAAGAATGAAGCGTTTATAATCAAACATTTCAGTCTACAACATGTCTAACAAGGATGAAGTGTTTATATCAAACAGGTCAGTACATAACATGTTTAACAAGTGACTTGTGTCAAACATCTCAGTCTTCCACTGTGCAGGCTATCTTTAACGAATGCAAGGCAGCTGGAGCCTCTTTATCAATCCTCTTTCGAGCATCTACTGGTATGGAACATTGTCTACCTGCAAGTGAAATGTAAAATGCATCCTAATTCACAAGTGAAAAAAATTAAATTTTGAGATAAAAGAACAATTGATAGTGATTGTTTCAAATATATTACTACAATCATCTAGTAGAAGTACATGACTTAGTTTGCTTTACACCTAGAGACCATCAGTTGCCCCTGGTGGGGCTTGAACCAGGTACGTCTGCATTGGGGTCTTTCAAACCAATGGCTTTTGTCATTAGACTGACACATTATTCAACTTGGCCATTGGCATTCAAATATTTTTGACCAAATGTCAAGTGCAAGTTGCAACACTCACAGTTGTCACTTTGATTGACAGCTGGCTTGCTAAAATTTGTAAATATTTTGACAAAATTATTGGAGTGTGACTATTTAAGTAACTCAGATGCATCACCACTGAACTTGAGCATGGTATTAATTTTGCTGTGGATTAAAGAGGGCCTTCCTATCCTATCCTATCTGCTGTAGAACAGTAGAAGTACAGACACCCAGGCAGATAGATAGCTAGACAGACAGAGAAATAAGAGATAGAGAGATATCTCTTGTCTCTATATGTCTTTTAAATTTGAGTTTTGAATTTTTTTCTTTTTGTGGGCAAACTCATAAAATTACAAATTACAAAAATATACTGAGTACATAGATTTAAAAATAAATATACTCTTTCTCTGTCTCTATATTACTCTTACATGTCTGTTTCTGGCTGTCTCTCTATCAGTAGCCCAGCTGCAGCTGGACCTCCTGGAATGGGGAGGGGGGGGGGGAGGCAGTGTCAGGCTATCTTAAAGATTTGATTTTGACCAACTGGTCGAAAATGTTTGAACGCCGTTGTGACCTTACCACCACCCCCCAAATTCTTCTATTTCAATGTGTAAGATTGTTGGTCACAGGTACCATTAGCACCATACCTTCAACAGGCTATTAATAGCTGCAAATGAAAATAATTGGCTCAAAGCATTAATTTGCATTGTAACTGATGTTGATATAATCTAAACATATACATATAGATTACTTGAATGAACTATCAAATATTAGTTTAGTAAATTTGTGTAGGTTTATTCAATAGTTATTAATGTTATTCATTATATTTCAATATATATATATATATACATTTTATTGACAGTAAAAAATCATCTATGATATATATGTCATAAATAAAATAAAGAACAGAAAATACAGGAGTACAGAAAATATAGTAATGTTCAAATAAAATTTGTAAACTAGATAAGCATATGTTATACTAGTAACACGGTTCCAGTCACCAGACTTAATTTTTTTAAATAATGTTTATAGTAACATCTATGTATGTATACTGTACAGTGTCAGAAGATGGAGAACATATAACTCACATATCAATATCAATTAAGAATTTTCCCAGGCACCTCAGTAGCTGTATTTGAAATTCAATATTTAAACATTACAAGTGGGTATGTCAAGAATACAAGAATAAGGTCATGTTCATAGTTATGCAATGGTGGCTGAGTGGATTAAATGCTTGCCATGTAATGCAAGGAAAGTGGGTTCCAGTCCTTTTTGGGAAATGCATCAAAAAGTTATCACACGAGGTCGACAATGTAAAACTCCAGCAAAAAAATTTCCAAGTATTTCTTGACACATATTAAACAATGCTTGAAATGGGAAGAACATTGCTGCCATTTTGTATCATTCAGGAATTAACCTGTGTTTGCTCAGTAGACAGTTTTAACTAGTCATTGTTGAATGCCGTGGTAGCTCAGTATATAATAGTATATATAGGCCATGTGGTCAATAGCCTATAAAAAACTTTGTTGTTTAGCTTGTTCTACTGCAGTAAAACTCCAGGGTTATACCAGAATGGTTGGAAAATGCTATGCTATACAAAGCATGTGAATTCATCAAAGTGACCTGCTCATTTTCTTCTGAACTACCCAGTTACCCCACCTACAGTGTATTAATGTCATCTTAATACATGTGAGTGTTTTTTGGGGCTTGTATCAATTTTTATTGCTCTGTGCACCCATATTTCCTCCTATATATTTATCTGGTTCACCTTAACTTGTTTTTCTTTTTAGTTGAATATACTGTTGTTTTTGAAAGGTTTTGTTGGAGTCACT
This sequence comes from Alitta virens, assembly GCA_932294295.1. Lineage (NCBI taxonomy): Eukaryota > Metazoa > Annelida > Polychaeta > Phyllodocida > Nereididae > Alitta > Alitta virens. The sequence goes on from OW028582.1 coordinate 15,990,073, forward strand.
CTGAGATCCGGGGGGCACCTCAGCAGCGACACATCATGTCTTGGAAGTGTCCCCTCATATTACATATATAATGAATATAAATATTTCTTGCATATATGTTATGATAAAATGTAGTTGATATATGTAATATGAAATAAATGAGTTCTGAGTTGTGGTTATCAGTTCCATGATGATTCAAACTTTAATTTATGAACTTTGGAAGTGGTAACCAAGGACTTTATCCAAGATTTGCGAAAACTATGGTCATGTTGTGTGAATTATCATGATTTTAATATTGTCAGGATAGTAGAAATTTGGACAAAATATATTTTCTTCATCTGACATTATTTACAAAATAATTACATACACTATGCTGTCTTAACGTTTGTGTTTCATACAATGTATCTTTCCAAGAGATTCATCAATTTTTTTTCAATTTTCACCAAGCAAACTTTTATAACATTTATGTACATTATAGATCCAAATCTCCTATCAGTCATTGACCTAATTTTTGTCACAGAACTGAGAACCTGTTCTTTCTATATATCTGGCATTGTTAAAGTCCACATCAGTCAGGGTAATATCATGGTTATATTGTGTTATAGGTCTAGATGCCAGATGTAAAAATTGGAGAAGTGTATATGGTAAAATGTATAACCCTATTATCATATTCTTTGATTAAAAGACATATTTATCAAAATAGTTGGCAAAAGTGTGAATAATATCCCTTGTCAACTGATAAAAACATTATGTGGTATTTGAAAATTATATTCTTTCATGCACATATTATACTACAGGATATTTATTCACACAATTGGCAGATTGATATCTACGTACATTATGTTATAAATATTCATAGCTATTTTTTTTATTGTAATATAACTACCAAACTTCAAATCACACAAAAATTATTTACATAAATTTATATTGGCAATTTGAGTTCCTACCTTTTTCGAAGCTATGTTTTTCGTCACTACTTAGATTGCTAGCTTGGCCAAAAGTTGACCCAAACTGGGCAAAGGCCAGATTAACATCGAGTTGATGTGACCTGTTATCCAGGTTAGAGTTTAAATGTTTTCAAGAAGTATGTGAGGTTTTAGAACAGATAGCATGTGCAGGTGGCACAATATATGTAGCTTATAAAGATAGGATTTTGCACAGCTTGTTACTCATCAGGAAGTTGTACATTAGCACGAAATTTGCTTTGTATTTCTTTACATGCATTGTTAATACCCCCAGGAGTTGTGAATTTCATAGCTGAAAGACCTGATACAAAGGCCACCAGACATAATAGAATAAATGGATTTTTTTATATTCAAACGAGGCAGCGTGGGCTTGTTTAAAAAATATGTAAGGTAGATAGTATTTAGATTATGTGACGCAGTTTTAAAAACCTCACATGCAGCTAATAACGTTGCTGCATTCAAGACTTAGTCTTTATCTTACTTCAGAGAAACTTGAACTCTATTTTCACTAAGATCCTATTAAAGTCTAAAGAGAGCAAATATAGAAGGGACAGCATAGGATTACTTGCGTGTCTTAGACCAGCAAAATATCTATTAAAAAAAGAAGTATTTTGATAAGGGCCACCTAGCATCCAGCCAAGGTGGTCTTTATCCTGATATCTTTTCTATTACGAAATATGTAAAATGATAATAATGTATTCCTTTGCCTCAATTTGCAACAGTAGAGCCAACTATATTTTTAAGCCACTACCTAGCTTGCTAGCCTGGCCTAACATTGGCACAAAACGTGACCCAAGTGACGCTGAGCTGACTATGTTTTTCGCCACTACCAAGCTTGGTCCAAAGTCGCCAAAGCTGTGCAACGCCGGATTGACATACTGATGTGACCTGTTATCCAGCTCGGTTAGAGTTTAAATGTTTTCAAGAAGTATGTAAGGTTTTAGAGCAGATAGCATGTGCAGGTGGCCCAATATATATAGCACAATAAAGCAAGCTCAATCTCAAGTGTTCTTCACTGACAACAGTGTAGTTGTGAACTAAAGTATAAGATACGATGCTGTACAGCTTGTTACTCATTAGGACTTGTACATCAGCTCGAAAATGGCTTTACACTTCTTTACATGCATTATTAATACCCCAGGAGATAAGAATTTCAGAGCTTACAGATCTGATAGAAAGGCTGCTAGACATAATAGAAGAAATGGATGTTTTTCTTGTTCAGCAGCACTTCAGCATTAGAGAATTCAGACAGTTCAAACAAAGCAGCTTGATCTTGTTTAAAAAAATTATAAGGTAGATAGTATTTAGATTATGTGACACAGTTTTAAAAAGATCACATGCAGCTAATAACGTTGATGCATTAAAGTCTCTATCTTGCCTCAGAGCAACTAGAACTATATTTTCACCACGATCCTACAAAAGTCTGAAGAGAGCAAATATAAAAGCAGAGAATAGGATTACTTGCATGTCTTAGACCAGAAAAATATGTATTAAAACAGAAGTATTGCTGATCAGTAATGTTACAGCTCACAATGCAATGAAAGAAAGGGTCAAATGTACATAGAATGCATAACAAATTCTGATTTTTTATCAACGCAATAAGAGTTACAGAATTTCTATTATCAATGATTATGACTATAGCAATATCCTCTAGGAATGTTTTGTTTTGAAGATATGAGTTTTTTGCATGTTCAAAAAGAAGAGTAGTTTATCAGCAGAGTAGTAACTGTGTCATTGGAACCCAAAACTAAAGAGTTGTCAGCGTCTTTGTTTTTGTTATTCATTAATTCCGCTCCTCTTTCCTCGCCTCAAACAAGGATTGTTTTGCTGCTTTAGTGTTCATTTTCCATCTTCTTTTTTCCCCAATAATTGTGTAATTGAGTGACCATGTAGAGCAGTTTCCCTGTCCATGATTGTGAGCCTTGTCATTCATCTGGTCAGAATGCACCACCAAGTCTAGTCAGAATGACCATTAGGTCAACACTATACTGTTAGTCCAAGTGCCAAGTGTTGGTTATTATCTGACTGCCTCAATGTATTGGTGCTAGAGCAGTTTCATTTTCTGAGTGAACCATATTGTACAGCTGTTTAAAGGAAGTGAATGTAGGCACAATTATGAAAAAATAAGAAAAACCGTTTATGCTAATCTTGTGTCAAATTTGAATATTTCACTGACAAAGCACAGTTGCAACTTCCATTGTAAAATTATCACAACTTTATCATAAAATAATGTGTAGATTAAATTATTTATTTTTCTGGTAGACTTAATTGTAGTCAGGTTAACCTCTAACAATATAATCATGTGGTCTGAATTTAATTCATCGACTCTGTACTGTCTCATCATGGAATATTGCTTTGTTACTACTAGATAAAGAGTGTTGCCATTTTTGATTGAGGCTTTGACCAGTGTTAAAACTTACTGACTGAATATCTGAACAGTTTTTAACAAGCTCATACTTGATACATGCACTTATATCTTAAGAAGAACACCATCTGTAGAGGAACTTACAGCTTATTTAAGTCCTCATTACTGAAGCAACTAGGAGAAGGTGAGTTGCCTTTGTGACCGTGGCCAAAGTGATTTATACCCCCTGTGTTACCATGGAAACAGGATACAAGAGTGTTAAGACACCAACAGGAAGTGATGTCCTGTCAGAAGTGTCACTACTCCTACTTCCGGCGAATATCCTTATTGACAAGACTGACTTGACTGAGATCTTCTGGCTCACATCATTTGCTTGAATAAATTGGGTCAGATGTTTGTTGATTCCATTATGCATTTCGATATACAGTTGAAAGTTATGTATGTCCACCAGTACTAACCAATTTAAATCAACAGACGAGTAGTATACACGTAGCTCCTTTATATTGGTAATAGAGTAGTTTCAAATAGTTTTAATTGAGTTTACAAAATATAATGATTTATGGAAAATGTAAATCTGCTGCAAAAAAACAAACCAAAACTCTAACATATCATGGTAGTTTAGTTGTAGCAATTGTTGTGCAATTGTATTACATAACTAGTGCTGTATCATAAATATGTTTTTTGTTTTTGTTTTGTATGTGTATATGTTATTATTGTACCTTAGGCCTTAGCTCTTACCTCAAAGAGTTCAATTTTGTACAAAATATTACAATTTTATCTTATCTTATCTTATCTTATCTTATCTATCTTACATGGCATCTTGGAACAACACTAGAACTGGGTGTGCAGCTGAATTCATAAGGTTACCCCTTTGACATATATAGATGATTTTCATTAAAGCTGAGAAATGTGTACAATTAGTCATATTATGTTTCATAACATGACAAATTATGTAGAGACCTGCTTGGAATTTAGGCTGTGGCTTGTAAAGCCCCGTTCCCACATAGCCGAGTTTCTCGTAGTCAACTCGTAGTATTATGTAACACGCCTCTCGGGCCCAATACGTACTAAACTCTGCGACTACTCCTCGCACTCGGGAGATACTCGGCGAGTAACTCCTGGGATTTGTAGCCAACTCCTGAGATTTGGAGCCGATAGCCGAGTATGCCGCGCTGCACGGCACACTCGGCGGATTTTCAAGGAGTTACTCCTCGAACTCGGCGAGTTACTCGGCGCTTATTTCACTCGTATTACACTCGGTGGGATGTTCAGGAGTGCGGGTTGTAGGAGTAACTCGCCGAGTTCTACCTTTAGTACATGCATCATCAGCATAGGGGGTCGTATATAATTTAAAAGGCCGCTGCTCCTCTAATATTAGTCCGATTTTCGTCAAATAAAGATTGTTTTGTAGTATAATTCATAGTGACTCCATAGGTGTTTTCGGATTGAAAATAGACCAAATATTAAGCGAGATATTTGTCTGAGAAGACAGGTAGTCTGGCGGCGGCAAGGTGCTCTGTGTATGGCCCTGACTTGAATGGTGTGGTCAATATTTTTGACCATTTTATATACATTGTTTGGATGAGCTTTATTGCAATTCATTTCTACTCATTCTGCCAACTGCCATGACTGTTATGTCAATTGCTATTAGCATTTTGAATGATACAAAGAATGGGTGTAGAGAATACAGCAAATTCAATACATGTGTCAATTGCCTAATTGCCTAAATTGGGGTTATTTGACCTATCATTTCATGGTTTGTTCAAAGATGACACAGTAATTGCTATTAGCATTTTGAATGATACAAAGAATGGGTGTAGAGAATACAGCAAATGCTCAATACATGTGTCAATTGCCTAATTGCCTAAATTGGGGTTCTTTGACCTGTCATTTCATGGTTTGTTCAAAGATGACACAGTAATATGACATTGTCTTGATTGTCATTCACAATTACAAAAATATGTAATTGCTTTCATTAATTAAAAGCAATATATTTTATTGTAATTACCAGGCAATGATTATATTTGTATAACTTTCTTTTCTTTTGTGTTAATTTGAATCTTATTGTGATATTATGATCAGTACAAATTTGTGTATATTTTTGTAAAATTTAAATCTAATATTGATATTGTAATTAGTATTTGTGATTTGATCTGTGATTTTATTTGCTATCTTTAATTTACTTATACTGGTGCTCCCTGAAGCGTCCGCGCCCGGACTGTATTAATGCAGAAAGCTGAGCGCTTCTTTAAAAAGCTACTGCTCCCTTAATATTAGTCAGATTTTCGTCAAATATAATTGAATTGTAGCATATTTCATACTTATTCCACACGTCTTTTCAGATCGAAAATAGACCGAATATTAAGCGAGATATGCGTCTGAGAATGCAGGTAGGCTGGCGTCAGCCTATCATTCGACGGGTGACTCGCCGCTGTCGTAGCTACCTTGCTTAACCCGGCGAGTCACTCCTACAACTCGGCGAGTCACCCGCCGAGTCACCCGCCGAGTCACTTTTTCCGCCAGAATTCGTCGCCAACTCCTCGAATTTTGGCCGTTACGTAATACTACGAGTTGACTACGACAAACTCGGCTATGTGGGAACGGGGCTTAATACAAGTATTGGCTTGATAGATCACTAGGATAGTTCAGTTATTCAGAGCCATGGTGGGATAAACATGCTACTGGCAGTATACTATAATAATAGTATGATATCTTAAATAATGCATACAGAAATTTACGTTTGCCATATGAACTTCCAGAATGATATTATAACATAATAACACTGAATGCTTGTGATTGGCCAGCAAACATTAATATCTGCAAATGACCAATAAATTTTAATAGAATTCATTAATTACATAGGTCCTAAAAATACCCCAAATTATAATTTCTCCCTTCAACAACACATCTTTAGTTGTCATATGGTGTTCTTCAAGGAGGCCACATTGGACCGGATCTACAGCCATAAAGGCATTAGCATAATCTAGCAGTGTAACTGTGCTAACATCCTTAGCCTTGTGCCAAACTGGCTTATCAGCAGAATGCAGTATTGACATTTTTTATTTATAGCTCCCCTTTTTTTCTAATATAATCTGGGTTGAAATACCTGTACAAGCTATTTTTAACGCAAAAAATTTGTCCTTCAAAACCATTACAACTTTAAAAAATTTGTTACGGGGCTGCATTGCATTAAGACAAAAATTAGGAAACTATTCAGATGCTAATTTTCTACCAGTCATTTTTAGTTCTTTCAAAATGAAAAGACTATTGCTCATGTCAAACAGTAAATTCAGTCAGCGCATAAATTACTCTGGAAACAGGTGTCATACAGTGAAGAATGATGATTATGATGTACATGTGAGTGCATTCCATAAATAAGCACTTGCATTTATGAATGAGAGAAATGGAGAAAACTAGATATTCTGATATAAATTCAATTTGTTTAAACCCCTATAGTATATTATCTACGAAGTATCAATGCTGAAATGCAGATATGCGAATAGTGGATTTTCACAGAAGTTTCTTGATATTTTCACCAGGTGGCTGCAACAGAATACTGTAATTATATTGGCTGGGAAAGTTGCTGCCCTTCACTGTGATTGGATAAGGTAAAGTGCATCCAGGTAGCACTATTTTTAGTGCATTTTAATGTATATTTAACATCATTCAGTTAGTATCTGTTATTTCCCTGAGAAAGTTGTATTTATTCAATAGGTTAGTTATGATCTTCTATGTCTGAAAAGCAAAATGAGTTATAAGAGGAGAAGAAAGACTTATGTCTTGTTGAATTCAGGACTGCTCAGTGAAAAGACTATTGACCGCATAACCTACCAAAAGAATGCTTTGCAATTGACCAACAAGTTTGGCGTGTACTTATTATGAACAATAATTAAACGTGCAGGTTTGCTTGAGCTATTAAAAGACCTTTCACGCAGTTGCAGCATTGTACTAAAGATCCCTTGTCTCATAATCAATGTATACCTTACAGCTTCTGTGTTAGTTTGTCAACGCGCACGTTTGAGGCTGTTTAAAGCATCAATTATTCATGTTAAGAAGTACCGAGCCATTTGCCACTGATGTACTTCATCCATTTACAATGCATTAGAGAATCCTATTATCTTGTCCCAGCATAATCCTAGGTTTTAGCATGACTTAGTGCAATTTTATCTCTCAGACATTGTTATTTGTTTTTCCTGTATTGTTTGTTCTATTCTAGCCAGTACAAATTCAGAAAAATGCACTCCACTGGACTAGCTGCACTTGAGTTAATAGAAAGAACTATCACCAGCATGGACCACAACGAATTACCTATTAAGATTTACCTTGACTTTTGACTCATTTAACCACAATTTATTGTGCCAAAAACTTTTGTATTATGGTATCAGAGACAAATCATATAATCTATTAAAAAATTATTTAGTCGCTTCCAGTAAGTTGATATAAATGGCATATGTTCAAGCACTCTCAAATTGAACTGTTGAGTCCCCCAAGGATATATTCTAGGCCCTTTATTCTTCATTATCTACATAGATGATATAACAGGAGCAACTAAATACTTCTATCTCATGATATACACTTATGACACTGCTCTTTCAGCCATATTGAATTCTTTATGTCAGAAGCATGAAACCCTTTAGGCATGAAACAAATATTAACATGTATATTAAATTAACTGCCATTAATGGTTAAAAGTGCATAAACTATCCATAACTTTCAATAAAACTGAAGTTATTATACTCCATTTACCCCAAAGAAATGTTACAATAACCTAACTTATACAATAAATACCAAACTAGGATTTATTAATAATTTCAATTTCCTGGGTCTGATGCTCAATAAACATCAGAAATGGAATAAACATATTCACATGATATCTAAAAACTACTAACTATACAAAAGAAAGCCATGCAAGTTATTGGAAAAACTAAATATAATGCCCATATTAGTCCAATATTCAATTTTTTTATATTTTAAAGCTTCCAGATTTATGTGCATTGCATGACTTGAAGTTCTGTTTTAAATTGATTAATGGTCTACTTCAACATTATTTTCAATCTTTTTCCCTTCTTGGGGAAAACATCTCTCACAATTATACAACAAGACAATGCCGAAATCTTCCTGTAGTCTATATGAAATGCCACCTATTGTCAGGCATGATTTTGCAAAAAATGGCATTTCATATAGACTGCCCGACATCTACAACAAAATGAATCAAACTAGATAGATAGATAGACAGATAGATAGATAGATAAATAGATAGATAGACAGACAGACAGATTTATATATATATAGATAGATAGATAGATAGTGGCCAGTGAAATCCAGCTGTGAGCTATATGATAGCATTATTTTTTTTATTTCAAAATGAATAACCACGACTAGTGCAAAAGATATGCTTCACATGATCAGGTCAAAGAACTATCTACAAGTTAAAACAATGCAGTTATTGGTTGATTTTACTATCACAGAATTTCTTCGTGTGAATTGGTTCTGGAATTTCACGAATGTTTTTGACCAAGAGGCCGAATCTTGTAGCAAACATCACTGCAGAGCAGAAGCTAGAGGAAAGCCATAAATACAATATGTCAATACTGTGTTTTCTTGATAAGCCCGTAGGTGACACCCACGTGTGTTTGTGTACTTTGCAAGATCTTGTAGTTCTGGTTTTTTGCCATGTATATGGTGCTGCACTGACTCCCAGTAGACCTTTTTATGGCAGTAATGTACTTTTTATGACCGAAGGGATATAAATGGGACCAGGTTTAGCTCCTCTTGTCTAGTATATGATGCTCATGTGCTTGGCCAAGCTGATAATCATATTATGAAACAGAATCAGGATCAGGAAGTCTTTCGCGGGGAAGGATATACTTCTAAACGGGAAGACACTGAGTGGGGGAGAGTAACGGTACTACGTATACAGGATAACAGATAAGCACACGATGAACTGTGAAGCCGTAATTGACTTTGGTATTGTAAAAGAACAATTCAAGCTTACCATTTAGTGAGAATGGGTTCAAACAGACAGGAGCTCTAAAAGCCATATTGTACTTTGATACTGTCATTTACAATTTTATCTTATCTTATCTTATCTTATCTTATCTATCTTACATGGCATCTTGGAACAACACTAGAACTGGGTGTGCAGCTGAATTCATAAGGTTACCCCTTTGACATATATAGATGATTTTCATTAAAGCTGAGAAATGTGTACAATTAGTCATATTATGTTTCATAACATGACAAATTATGTAGAGACCTGCTTGGAATTTAGGCTGTGGCTTGTAAAGCCCCGTTCCCACATAGCCGAGTTTCTCGTAGTCAACTCGTAGTATTATGTAACACGCCTCTCGGGCCCAATACGTACTAAACTCTGCGACTACTCCTCGCACTCGGGAGATACTCGGCGAGTAACTCCTGGGATTTGTAGCCAACTCCTGAGATTTGGAGCCGATAGCCGAGTATGCCGCGCTGCACGGCACACTCGGCGGATTTTCAAGGAGTTACTCCTCGAACTCGGCGAGTTACTCGGCGCTTATTTCACTCGTATTACACTCGGTGGGATGTTCAGGAGTGCGGGTTGTAGGAGTAACTCGCCGAGTTCTACCTTTAGTACATGCATCATCAGCATAGGGGGTCGTATATAATTTAAAAGGCCGCTGCTCCTCTAATATTAGTCCGATTTTCGTCAAATAAAGATTGTTTTGTAGTATAATTCATAGTGACTCCATAGGTGTTTTCGGATTGAAAATAGACCAAATATTAAGCGAGATATTTGTCTGAGAAGACAGGTAGTCTGGCGGCGGCAAGGTGCTCTGTGTATGGCCCTGACTTGAATGGTGTGGTCAATATTTTTGACCATTTTATATACATTGTTTGGATGAGCTTTATTGCAATTCATTTCTACTCATTCTGCCAACTGCCATGACTGTTATGTCAATTGCTATTAGCATTTTGAATGATACAAAGAATGGGTGTAGAGAATACAGCAAATTCAATACATGTGTCAATTGCCTAATTGCCTAAATTGGGGTTATTTGACCTATCATTTCATGGTTTGTTCAAAGATGACACAGTAATTGCTATTAGCATTTTGAATGATACAAAGAATGGGTGTAGAGAATACAGCAAATGCTCAATACATGTGTCAATTGCCTAATTGCCTAAATTGGGGTTCTTTGACCTGTCATTTCATGGTTTGTTCAAAGATGACACAGTAATATGACATTGTCTTGATTGTCATTCACAATTACAAAAATATGTAATTGCTTTCATTAATTAAAAGCAATATATTTTATTGTAATTACCAGGCAATGATTATATTTGTATAACTTTCTTTTCTTTTGTGTTAATTTGAATCTTATTGTGATATTATGATCAGTACAAATTTGTGTATATTTTTGTAAAATTTAAATCTAATATTGATATTGTAATTAGTATTTGTGATTTGATCTGTGATTTTATTTGCTATCTTTAATTTACTTATACTGGTGCTCCCTGAAGCGTCCGCGCCCGGACTGTATTAATGCAGAAAGCTGAGCGCTTCTTTAAAAAGCTACTGCTCCCTTAATATTAGTCAGATTTTCGTCAAATATAATTGAATTGTAGCATATTTCATACTTATTCCACACGTCTTTTCAGATCGAAAATAGACCGAATATTAAGCGAGATATGCGTCTGAGAATGCAGGTAGGCTGGCGTCAGCCTATCATTCGACGGGTGACTCGCCGCTGTCGTAGCTACCTTGCTTAACCCGGCGAGTCACTCCTACAACTCGGCGAGTCACCCGCCGAGTCACCCGCCGAGTCACCCGCCGAGTCACCCGCCGAGTCACTTTTTCCGCCAGAATTCGTCGCCAACTCCTCGAATTTTGGCCGTTACGTAATACTACGAGTTGACTACGACAAACTCGGCTATGTGGGAACGGGGCTTAATACAAGTATTGGCTTGATAGATCACTAGGATAGTTCAGTTATTCAGAGCCATGGTGGGATAAACATGCTACTGGCAGTATACTATAATAATAGTATGATATCTTAAATAATGCATACAGAAATTTACGTTTGCCATATGAACTTCCAGAATGATATTATAACATAATAACACTGAATGCTTGTGATTGGCCAGCAAACATTAATATCTGCAAATGACCAATAAATTTTAATAGAATTCATTAATTACATAGGTCCTAAAAATACCCCAAATTATAATTTCTCCCTTCAACAACACATCTTTAGTTGTCATATGGTGTTCTTCAAGGAGGCCACATTGGACCGGATCTACAGCCATAAAGGCATTAGCATAATCTAGCAGTGTAACTGTGCTAACATCCTTAGCCTTGTGCCAAACTGGCTTATCAGCAGAATGCAGTATTGACATTTTTTATTTATAGCTCCCCTTTTTTTCTAATATAATCTGGGTTGAAATACCTGTACAAGCTATTTTTAACGCAAAAAATTTGTCCTTCAAAACCATTACAACTTTAAAAAATTTGTTACGGGGCTGCATTGCATTAAGACAAAAATTAGGAAACTATTCAGATGCTAATTTTCTACCAGTCATTTTTAGTTCTTTCAAAATGAAAAGACTATTGCTCATGTCAAACAGTAAATGCAGTCAGCGCATAAATTACTCTGGAAACAGGTGTCATACAGTGAAGAATGATGATTATGATGTACATGTGAGTGCATTCCATAAATAAGCACTTGCATTTATGAATGAGAGAAATGGAGAAAACTAGATATTCTGATATAAATTCAATTTGTTTAAACCCCTATAGTATATTATCTACGAAGTATCAATGCTGAAATGCAGATATGCGAATAGTGGATTTTCACAGAAGTTTCTTGATATTTTCACCAGGTGGCTGCAACAGAATACTGTAATTATATTGGCTGGGAAAGTTGCTGCCCTTCACTGTGATTGGATAAGGTAAAGTGCATCCAGGTAGCACTATTTTTAGTGCATTTTAATGTATATTTAACATCATTCAGTTAGTATCTGTTATTTCCCTGAGAAAGTTGTATTTATTCAATAGGTTAGTTATGATCTTCTATGTCTGAAAAGCAAAATGAGTTATAAGAGGAGAAGAAAGACTTATGTCTTGTTGAATTCAGGACTGCTCAGTGAAAAGACTATTGACCGCATAACCTACCAAAAGAATGCTTTGCAATTGACCAACAAGTTTGGCGTGTACTTATTATGAACAATAATTAAACGTGCAGGTTTGCTTGAGCTATTAAAAGACCTTTCACGCAGTTGCAGCATTGTACTAAAGATCCCTTGTCTCATAATCAATGTATACCTTACAGCTTCTGTGTTAGTTTGTCAACGCGCACGTTTGAGGCTGTTTAAAGCATCAATTATTCATGTTAAGAAGTACCGAGCCATTTGCCACTGATGTACTTCATCCATTTACAATGCATTAGAGAATCCTATTATCTTGTCCCAGCATAATCCTAGGTTTTAGCATGACTTAGTGCAATTTTATCTCTCAGACATTGTTATTTGTTTTTCCTGTATTGTTTGTTCTATTCTAGCCAGTACAAATTCAGAAAAATGCACTCCACTGGACTAGCTGCACTTGAGTTAATAGAAAGAACTATCACCAGCATGGACCACAACGAATTACCTATTAAGATTTACCTTGACTTTTGACTCATTTAACCACAATTTATTGTGCCAAAAACTTTTGTATTATGGTATCAGAGACAAATCATATAATCTATTAAAAAATTATTTAGTCGCTTCCAGTAAGTTGATATAAATGGCATATGTTCAAGCACTCTCAAATTGAACTGTTGAGTCCCCCAAGGATATATTCTAGGCCCTTTATTCTTCATTATCTACATAGATGATATAACAGGAGCAACTAAATACTTCTATCTCATGATATACACTTATGACACTGCTCTTTCAGCCATATTGAATTCTTTATGTCAGAAGCATGAAACCCTTTAGGCATGAAACAAATATTAACATGTATATTAAATTAACTGCCATTAATGGTTAAAAGTGCATAAACTATCCATAACTTTCAATAAAACTGAAGTTATTATACTCCATTTACCCCAAAGAAATGTTACAATAACCTAACTTATACAATAAATACCAAACTAGGATTTATTAATAATTTCAATTTCCTGGGTCTGATGCTCAATAAACATCAGAAATGGAATAAACATATTCACATGATATCTAAAAACTACTAACTATACAAAAGAAAGCCATGCAAGTTATTGGAAAAACTAAATATAATGCCCATATTAGTCCAATATTCAATTTTTTTATATTTTAAAGCTTCCAGATTTATGTGCATTGCATGACTTGAAGTTCTGTTTTAAATTGATTAATGGTCTACTTCAACATTATTTTCAATCTTTTTCCCTTCTTGGGGAAAACATCTCTCACAATTATACAACAAGACAATGCCGAAATCTTCCTGTAGTCTATATGAAATGCCACCTATTGTCAGGCATGATTTTGCAAAAAATGGCATTTCATATAGACTGCCCGACATCTACAACAAAATGAATCAAACTAGATAGATAGATAGACAGATAGATAGATAGATAAATAGATAGATAGACAGACAGACAGATTTATATATATATAGATAGATAGATAGATAGTGGCCAGTGAAATCCAGCTGTGAGCTATATGATAGCATTATTTTTTTTATTTCAAAATGAATAACCACGACTAGTGCAAAAGATATGCTTCACATGATCAGGTCAAAGAACTATCTACAAGTTAAAACAATGCAGTTATTGGTTGATTTTACTATCACAGAATTTCTTCGTGTGAATTGGTTCTGGAATTTCACGAATGTTTTTGACCAAGAGGCCGAATCTTGTAGCAAACATCACTGCAGAGCAGAAGCTAGAGGAAAGCCATAAATACAATATGTCAATACTGTGTTTTCTTGATAAGCCCGTAGGTGACACCCACGTGTGTTTGTGTACTTTGCAAGATCTTGTAGTTCTGGTTTTTTGCCATGTATATGGTGCTGCACTGACTCCCAGTAGACCTTTTTATGGCAGTAATGTACTTTTTATGACCGAAGGGATATAAATGGGACCAGGTTTAGCTCCTCTTGTCTAGTATATGATGCTCATGTGCTTGGCCAAGCTGATAATCATATTATGAAACAGAATCAGGATCAGGAAGTCTTTCGCGGGGAAGGATATACTTCTAAACGGGAAGACACTGAGTGGGGGAGAGTAACGGTACTACGTATACAGGATAACAGATAAGCACACGATGAACTGTGAAGCCGTAATTGACTTTGGTATTGTAAAAGAACAATTCAAGCTTACCATTTAGTGAGAATGGGTTCAAACAGACAGGAGCTCTAAAAGCCATATTGTACTTTGATACTGTCATTTATAATCCATTCAGGGATGTCAAGACACTTCCTCTGGGATATCTAATGGGTAACCTGTCAAGTGGCCTGCAGAAAATGTCTTGACAGCACTTCAGTCTAGTCAAGAGTATCCAGACACTTAAAAGCAGCTTCTTAAACCATAACTACTGGTTGCAGGTGTTTTAGTTCTGTGATTATATCCAAGCTGATTTATACTCCAATTGTTACCATGGAAACAAGTAACTCAAGACTGCTACGACACCAAACAGGAAGTGACGTCTTGTCACAGGTGCCACAGCTCCAACTTCTTGGGCATTACTTCCTTCAACAGAGTGATACATGTGACTTTACAGGTGATGATAAAGAAATATGGGGATGGTTAATGGCCAGGTATATTGTCACGAGCAGCTGCCTTTCATCAAGCTGTATTTTCATTTGTGTCGTCATTCGTCACTGAAACATTACCTAGATTTACCTAACAGGCAATACAAGCAAAGGAGATGAATGATCTGTGGTATTCGATACAAAGATGTCTACACTTGTAATTTGTGTCATTACATACATGTCTTTTGTTATCTGTAAAATAAACTCTTGAAAGTCCTAGGCTTTGGTGGTGACACTGGCTGAAGACCGCAAACCTTAGTGGCCAACACAGGGCTCTGTGTAAAGTACCCTCTAGTTATATCTTTCTAGCTATCCCTTACCCAGCACAGACAAGTATGACAATGCTGGGCAACATGTCATTTAACAAAATATTGCTGAACTAACAAACTAAAAAGCACACATCCAGAATATTCAAATTTGTGTATTAGACCTCTTAGTATGTAGCCATCTCCATCGAACAACTTCATTGGGTAATTCATCACCATTCATCGGTGGTGTATAAACTATGCAACAAACCTTGCGATCTTTACTGGTGGTTCATTTAATCAATATTTGGGTTGCCAAACATTTTAAAATTTTTAACAATTCTTTTCGGCTCTGGTAAAACAAATATTATTCAGCATATCCATTGTAGGTACAAGTAAAATGTAAGCAGACATGTACAAGTAAAATGTAAGCAGACATTTTTATAGGTGAGGAGCCTTTCCCTTGTAATATGTGAGCAAGGTTTGAAGGATAATATGTATGGATCAACGACCTTATTTTGCAAGGTGTATGTTTCAGCGGGTATAGTGCAGTAAAGCGGACCCAAATGTATGCCCATATTTGGCGTCCATTAAATATTAAAAATATCAAAAATTTTTGTCCAAATTTGTTCTATCACAGAAAAGGAATAATATTTGTGTAGCACAGCGGGGTTTGGGGGCAGCAGCCCCCAATAAAGAAAAAAATAAACGATGTGTTGTCTTGAAAATGAAGAGAGCGGTCTTTTTTTGTGATGTCATGTATTGAATTCAGGGATATGACGTCATAGGCATGACAGAAAGGCTCACTACATAAGGTCATAAATTTGGGTCCGCTATACTGTACTTTTTCCGTTTCAGCAATATAAAGAATTTGTAATTGCCACTATATTAACGTAACAGGGCTCTGCTCTTAAAATGATGTAAGTGGGGCTTAATAACTCAAGGCTTCGCATTTGTACCACATTCTTTTTGTAGTGGAAAATGTACATATACAGGTTAATTCTAAGCACAAAAAATCTTACACATTTTGTAAAGCCAGGTAAAGCCATTCAATGAGTCAAATTTGGTTGACATGGTAATTAATTTTCAATTTATTTTTATTGGTTTCTTTATTTTTTTAAACAGCTTGTCAAATTTGATCAGCTGCATGCCAAAATAAGACAATTTGACAGTGCATAATATGGCTACAGATTGCAGTGCATATTGTGGCTTAGGGTTTTAAACGTGGGAAGAAATGTGAGTTCCTGTCCTTGTCTCAGTGGAAGTACTCCAGTGTCTTGGGCATGTGGTGGTTTCTGTGTTTTCAAGAAAAAAAAAACTTCTTGGAAGAGTGTTTACAAATCGCTGATTCCCAGAATATCAAAACAGGGATGAACTACATGGATGTTATAAAGTTGAAGCTTACTTGATATCACTTAAACTTGACTTAACATTGTGCCATGCCATGAGATAACTGAAGCTTGGATCAAATCGAGCTGGATCACATACAATGTACAGCTAGTTTCATTAAAAACGGCCTGTCAAATTGAACTTAGACAATGCAGGACAACTTCTGCTATATGATGCTACCTGCCACTAAACAGAACTGTCTTGGTATAGCTAACTACTCAAAGCTGGATCTAAAAGTACATACAGCATCATCTGGTGCATAAGTTAGGAGTTGCACATATTTTTAATTTCTTGTTGAAAAGATGTGTGTCTATTGCAAACACATATTTGTGATATATTAAATAGTTTCTTACATGTACCAAGGTTTATAATTTGTTTAATGGTGGTAGGTGTAAGCCAACTATAAGCTAGGAGTAGACAGAAGTAGCTGGTTTTAGGCAGTGCTGCTACAGCCAGGAATAGGTTGCTACTGTCACAGCTGTCTAGAGTCGATCATACTTTATGAAACTAACTGTAGGCTAAACCATTGGAGGAATCAGTAATCAAAATATGAATTACATTGACATAGACTGAACCACTTACAGAAATGCAATTGAGAAAACCAGACTTTGTAACAACCCTTGTTGAATCAAATGCTCTTCAGTTACATGCAAAGGTCATTGGTTTTATGAATATTTGATCAGAACTTGAGTGTTTTCCTGGAAGTGTCTCCAAAGATCTCATTCATCCTTGTCTCAGTGGAAATCCATGCCATGTTGTCCATCAAATATTGTCATTTATAAGTAGTATAGTATCTCTGAGGCTTCATATGTGTGTTTTATCCAACTGTAGTTAGTATACACAGTTCATCACTATCAGCAAAATGTTAGCATAAGTTCACCAATCTTCATAGTAAGACTTGTAGCATTAATTACATTTTGAAAGTGTTCACTTCGATCAGTGTGTCAAAACAACATGTTCTAAATAACTTAAAGTGTTGAATATAGGATGCAGAGATTAGGGAAAAATTCTATTACGTTTAGTTTAGTGGTTTGATATGAGCATAATGATTACTTCCTCTTGAAAACTGACAATAATCTAAGTTGAAAAAATATGAAGCAGGCTTGGTATATATTTTTAATTTAATTAGTGAAGTAAATGTCATTAAGGTATAGTCAATGCAGTTTGACCATACAGTGTATATTCATAAATATGCTTTCCTATTGATATCTATTGTGACATTTGTAAGATGGAAATTAAATTGTGGATGCAAATGATCACGAAATTGTGCTTGTAATTATCTAGAAAAAGTATTCAAGCCTGGATGATGAAGATTTTGATTGGTAATCCAATGGTGAAATTATGAACAAATTACTGGATATTTTTAACTTCAACAATATTCAAGAAACGTTTTTTTAAAGGTAAAAATATACAATAATTTATGAAATATTCAGTAATGCATGAAACGTAGTTGTAAGTTAAAAATATCCAGTAATTTATTATAATTTCACCATTATTCAAGACTGGATTTTCAAAGTTCGCCAATACCTTTGGAGGGCACTGCAAATTAAGCTGCATGATATTATCATGGTGATTTATCTTCTTTAATGTCATTAGCTTGTGCTTAGTTTTGCAAAACAAACAATTTGATGGCATTGACCCTGATTTGTGTTTTAATGAGTTGGATTTTCGAATAATTATTTTGTCAAGAAAATTGTAGCATTTTGAATTTAACTAAATAAAAGGATCAGTTGATCGATATATTAGATATTTTTTTTATTCAGTCCAGAATTGACAAACATGAAAAGAAATTAAAAAACAAAAAATATATCTTGCATAATTGGCCCCTTGGGTCCGTTATGGTCGTTATATGTGATTATAATATACAATTATAAAATGGTCACATGCATTTGCAGACATGAAGATATGTACAGTATTGTACACCCAAAAATGTCAATGTACAACGAGGCTGATAGGACGAGTTGTACATATCAATTTAAGAGTATACAATGTACAACTCATATCTCACAATGTAATCATTGTGTAATTGTTTTGAACCACTTAACCCCATCCAAGTGTCAGAAATAAACATTTCTACTGTACAATTTTTCTGTTTCCTCATCATGATTTTCTGGAAAAATAGCTCTCCGTCTACAGTTCATCTGATTGATTAATTACAGTCATGGTTGCAGACAGTTGAATACCTTAGCTTTCAGAAAACGTTTGAATTCTAAAAATAGACACATCTTTTCAACAAAAATCGACAAATATGCATAACTCTCAACGTATGCAAATGGTCCTGCATGCACTTTTTAGATCCGGCTTAGAGTAACCAGCTATAGCCAGACAATTCCATTTAGTGGGAGGTAGCATTGTATAAATTGTCTAAATTTGTCTAGGTTCAATTTGACAGGCCGTTTTTCATGAAACAAACTGTATTTGTAATGAAGTATCCATGCAATTGTCAACATAGGATGTTTCAGCGTGAGATCAAATATTAGTTATTAGGTGTCTCCAGTAACTTAAAGATGGTTGTGTCTGGCTTATATAAGTTATGTCTTTTAGACAGCTGTAATCAAAAGTTAGCTGAACGTTCTTTATGGACACACTGAAAAATACAACATATTTTCAACACCTTGTGTATGATACTGACTGTATCTAAAACTATTGCTGTGTAAGATATTTTTAGGTCCTCACTTTCATATTGTGACATTATAACCTTATTCTGTTCCTGGACAGTACTGTAGGTAGAGAGCATGATTCGTGATAGTCTTGCTGCTAAGATGGAGAAATATGTAGAGGTAACATTTACTCATAATGCTGATCTCTGTGTATTTCCCCTGGGGTAATTGCATTATCCAGATTAACTGCTGATGCTGCAAATCAAATCACACATGACACATGAACATAGTGCTCCTTCCTTGGTACATATGTCACTATATTTGTTGCATTATACTCTTCCAATACTTGGTTACTTGCAAAAGTTGCAAGTCTTATTTTCACATGGGAAATACTGGTGCAGCGTGAAATCCCATCTGTTAGTACACACAGTCTCATTATAAAGCCATATGTTTTGTGATGGAAAATAAGAGATGTAATAGCAATCAATCATCAGTTTGGAGGCTGTTGCTGACAGTCAATTTTAGTCGACTAAGAATTTGTGATATTAAACTTAAAACAACGGTACTTGTGATATACTGAAGTAGCCCAGCATATGAGACAGATTATTTGAGGCTATATCCTGCAGTACCTTCACTGTGAGGTTAAGCTAGTTTTGTAAACTCGACTATGAGGGATAGAAATAACTTATTCTCCATTAGCCATATATACTAATTTAATTGTTTGTTTTGTTTTAATGCCATAATTACACTAGAAAAGTTCAGTGTGCATTCAGGAGGGAGTTAACTAACATTTTTGTTGGTTATTGCCTGCTCAGAACAACAGGAAAACAGTCTAATTAATTATAATTATTTAAATTAATAAGTCGAGTATAATATTCAGTTGATCGATCATAACACAATGTACTGCAATCAGTAAGCTGATAAGTAGTATTGGAAATATTACTAAAGGTATCATTCATTTGTTAAATTATTTGTAAATACATGAACATACATGTGTTGCCCTTTTTTCAACTTTCAAAATAATGTAATCAGTTTCAGTGACTGGCATGACCCCAGCATTTCCATGTATGCCCTTTTATTTGGCTGACAAAGAATTCTGATGACTATTTTGTAATTGATCCTCATGCTTCATCACCTGCATATCAAATTTAACATGCACATAAAGTGACATAAAGCAGACAGGAAGGAATTGAATAAATCCTCTGCACTTCGTGTAGGTAATAAAATGACCATTGCTGCTATAAACTGCTCTACAGGAAAGTTGTATAGTACCTTTAACCGGAGTATCTTTGGCTGCTTCTGCAAACATTATTATATGATTATTGGCTCTACCAAAACAAAGAAATATCAATGCATTTCATGCCACTTAAATGGATCTTATATCGGAAGATAAACATACACTATACAGCTTCTCAGATTTAATTAACAATATAATGGGCGGCCAAAGTATCCTGCATCTGCGTAACATTGGCCGCCCATGGCTTTTGCAATGATGCAGCCAATATTTTGGCCATGATAGAAAAATCAATTTTATAGCCATTTGTAGGACAGCAGCAATACTTTGAACCAGGTTCATCAAGTGTATACACCTATTTACCCACAAATGTTGATGGTTTATCACAATACCAAATTACAGCATTCAAAGGTCAGCCAGAATGCATAACGACCAGATAATTTGATGATTTCGCAATGATTTGACCCTGTTACATATTTTTGCACATATGTCATGTAGACTTCATTGATATACAAAAGTATACAGCCTAAGTTGTGTAGCTGTTTCATCCATCATCTCATTGCCATGGTCCCTACCTGTCCTAATTAGCCCACCTGGTGCAGAAATACAGGACATAATGCACCACCTCAGTGGTCACCAACTTAGCTGGGTGTCAAACTTATGTCCAGCTTATACCAATTAAAAGAGTGCTTTAAAGCTATGGAACTATTCAAACTATTTTGGAATGTGACTTACATTAACAAAATTTTCTGATAAATTTGACAAGAGACTATGTAGTAATAATTTAACAGTTATCTTAGAATAAATGTGCGGCAGATTAATTTAATATCATATACTGCGAAGATGCGTGAGATAACTCTGTGCTGGAAGTTGTTTACATAACATATGACAATGTTAGTGACTTGCCTATGAACGCTATGCAAATGTGTAACTTGGTGTGGACGCCAAGCCTCAGTATCTTACAGGTATTTGTTAAAGAAAAGAGATAATCTGAATGATAATATAATGTCAAAGATACCATAACAGAAGCCCTGTTACTAGTGTGGGAGTTTCAGCTTCCATGTCTTTTGTGTTAATCTTCTGCTCTATTGATGCTTAGAAATGAGGTGTCTGATGAATTTCTCAGGATAGAGAGCTAGATGAGACACTCAGTTTGCCTGTGGTTCACAATATGTGTCTAGCCTAAAAAAGGATTGGGAATGGAGCATAAAAGATCAGTGATAAATGCACATTTCAGAAGCTGGCTAGTGGTTATTGAAACTGGACAAAGGGTTAGGGGAATCGGGTTGCTGATGATAAAAGATGGGTCAGTGGGTCAGTGGTCTGCATTTTTGCCCATCTGGGCAAAAATCGAGAGACAAAAATGTTTACCCTAAAGTATGAACTGTACAGCTGCAGCTTTTATTTGCTGACAATTATAAAATATCCAAATGGATTTGATGGATGGCACACTGCTTTAATGTATATTAATGACAATTCCAAATACCATTCAGATATAGTTTATGCACAGTTTTTGTCCAAAATTACTAAATTCTCTGTTTTACAATGATAGTAAGTTCATAAAAAACTAAAAGGCTTTTGTGTTATGTTTCAGACAAAAATAAATATCAAAACAACAAGCCAGAATTAAAAGAATTTAGTTTTCAGGGTAGGATATACAGTGCAGTGCAACCTTGTCATAATGGCCACTCTGTGTGCTATTTTCAATGGTTTTTGTTGTAACATGTCTAACCAATTTCATTGGCAGGAAAAGATTAGGATCCAAAGTTCAGCAGTCCTTATGGTGGGGTGGTCTTAATACTAATGTTCACTGAAAGGATTCCAAGTACTATACCCACAGTATGGCTTCATATACAATACATTTATTGTGATATTGAGATAGATGAGATGTGTTTGTTGTGATTGTTTTTGTTTTTTTTTAAACATGATTATCGCAAGTATGTGCACACTTTTTTTAAATTAATAAATGGGATTGACAAACAATTGTTTGTGTCCCTGAAAAGTTAAAAAAATGTCAGTTATTCATGCAATAATGGCTATCAGTTTCATCATATTGAATGGCCAGTTTTTCTTTTGATTTTAAAAATAATTTTTATTTCATATGGTTTATATGGCAGGTTGTGTGCAGTTTCATCAAATTTAACCAAACTGAAAATTACACAACTCAAAACTGAAAATTAATTATTTTGATAATTAGGCGAAATGGGTAAGACATTTCCTTTTTGGTTAAAATTTCTGGCGAACTCATATCCATTTGACAAGCAATGAAAAAAGGAAAGATAACTGTCCCATTTTGTAATGTGTAGTCATTATCAGCTCATTGTGATGAAACAGTGAATGTTAACAACCCTGTTATGAATCATAAAAAATTTGACGGTAATGTGATGGTAATTGCCTGTGAGTGAATAGAGCTCTCTAAATATGGGAGATATCCATATTGATTTTAATTTCCATTGATGTCACTGAGTAATTGGAGGCATAATTTTGACTAAATTGACTATAATTGGACACCACTGAGCAACGTGGCAGCTTTGTATTGAGACATTATGATTGGCAACCCCACTAATGACCTAATGTCGTATTACAATAACTTATTTTTGGGTGTTCTGAATGATTCAGGAGTGCCACAATGAAATCCCAGGAGTCATGTTGCAGCAGTAGTAGCAGTAGTAGTAGTGGCAGCAATTTTCATGGGTTTTATTAAAAAAATCACTTATATTTTTATTAATATTTGGAATGCATTAAGTTAGTAGGTTAGGAGTTACTTTTTTAAATGTGTTAGGAAGTAGTTTTTTCTTAAATCAGATGATTTAATATCCATGAAATTACCCTATGGAAGACTCACAGTTAATATGAAATTCTTTTTTTTTTTAACAATTACTGCTGGAATTTTCTTTGGCCAGTTGTGTTAGGCAGAAAAGTCTCCTTGTCCTTGATGGTAAGCCATGCTATTCATCTGGTCAGAATGCACCACCAAGTCTAGTGAATTAAGTCAGAATGACCATTAGGTCAACGCTATACTGTTAGTGTTGGTTATTATTTGGCTGCCTCAACGTATTGGTGCTAGAGAAGGTTAATTTTCTAAGTGAACCATATTGTATTATTTATTTATTAGCTGTTTAAATGAAGCGAATGTGGGCACAGTTATGAAAAAAAATAAGAAAAAAACTATATATGCCAATCTTCGGTCACATTGAATATCTCACCGAAAAAGTACAGTTGCAACTTTCATTGTAAAATTATTACAACTTTGTCATAAAATACTGTGTAGCTTGTATTATTTTTGGTAAAAATCTTCACTACATTGTAAGGCCTGTTTGTTTTTCAATAAACAGCCTCAATCCAAGAACAAAACCCTTTGTTTGCTGTTTATCAAATGCTTATCATTATGTTGGTCTGCTTAAGAACCACCAGAAATTATAGAAGTAAATACGGCAACAGTCTGTCATTTATAATGAAGAGCTGTTTTTGTCAGTTAAATATTTTGGGTGTGATTGATTAATAAGATACTGATTCCTTTTGCACATGTTTGCTTTTATATAGCAATAACAAAAAAAAGACTATAATTGTATTTTTGTGAGATTAATATTGTGTTTAATTTAACTGCAGGAATAGATTGAGGTATTACCCGGTGTTAGAACTTACTGACTGAATGTCTGAACTTTTTTTAACAAGCTCATACTTGATACATGCCTTTATATCTTAAGAAGAACACCATCTGTAGAGGAACTTACAGCTCATTTAAGTCCTCATTACCAATGATTACTGAAGCAACTAGGAAAGGGTGAGTTGCCATTGTGACCGTGACCAAAGTGATTTATACCCCCTGTGTTACCATGGAAACAGGACACAAGAGTGTTAAGACACCAACAGTAAGTGTCCTGTCAGAAGTGTCACTACTCCTACTGCCGGCGAATATCCTTATTGACAAGACTGACTTGACTGAGATCTTCTGGCTCACATCATTTGCTTGAACAAATTGGGTCAGATGTTTGTTGATTCCATTATGCAGTTCGATATACAGTTGAAAGTTACGTAAGTCCACTAGTACTAACCAATTCCAAGAAAATTTTCTTAGATATCAAAAGAAGAGTTGCATGCACTATAGCTCCTTTATATTGGTACTAGTGTAGTTTCAAATAGTTTTAATTAAATAAGTTTACAAAATATAATAGTTTGTGGAAAATGTAAATCTGCTGCAAGGAATCTGATGCAGAAAAACAACAACAAAAAACAAACCAAAACTCTAGATAGGCCTATTATGGTAGTTTAGTTGTAGCAATTGTTGTGCAATTGTATTAGATAACTAGTGCTGTATCATAAATATGTGCTTTGTTTTTGTTTTGTATGTGTGTATGTTATTATTGTACCTTAGGCCTAAGCTCTTACCTCAAAGAATTTCATTTTGTAAAAAAATTACAATTTATCTTATCTCATCTCATCTTATCTCGTCTTATCTTATCTTATCTTATCTTATCTTATCTTATCTTATCTTATCTATCTTACATGGCATCTTGGAACAACACTAGAAATGGGTGTGCAGCTGAATTCATAAGGTTACCCCTTTGACATATATAGAGGATTTCCATTAAAGCTGAGAAATGTGTACTATTAGTCATATTATGTTTCATAACATGACAAATTATGTAAAGACCTGCTCAGAATTTAGGCTGTGGCTTGTAATACAAGTATTGGCTTGATAGATCACTAGGATAGTTCAGTTATTCAGAGCCATGGTGTGATAAACATGCTACTGGCAGTATGCCATAATATTTGTCTGATATTTATATAAGGACTGTGATAAATGTAATAACATAACACTGAATGCTTGTGATTGGCCAGCAAACATTAATATCAGCAAATAACCAATCAATGTTTATAGAATTCATTAATTACACAGATGTCCTAAATATACCCTAAAATTATAATTTCTTCCTTCAACAACATGTCCTTACTTGTCATATAGTGTTCTTCAAGGAGGCCACATTGGACCGGATCTACAGCCATAAAGGCATTAGCACAATCTAGCAGTGTAACAGTGGTAACATTTTTAGCCTTGTGCCAAACTGGCTTATCAGCAGAATGCAGTATTGAAATTTTGTATTTATGGCTTGCCTTTTTTTCTAATATAATCTGGTGAAATACCTGTACAAGCAATTTTTAACGCAGAAAATTCGTCCTTCGACAGCATTACAACTTCAAGAAGTTTGTTACGGGGCTGCATTGCATTAAGCCAAAAATTGAAAAGAAAGAAGTTCAAATGGAAACTCTTCAGATGCTAATATTCTACCAGTAATTTTTAGTTCTTTCAAAAACAATATGACTGACCTGCTGGAACTGCCATTTGTGTGTGAAAATACACAGTTTCTCCCAGCAGACTTACATGTAGGGCCATAGTGGATTTTCAAGGAAGTTTCTTGATATTTCTACCAGGTGGCTATGACAGAATGCTGCAAGTCTATTGGCTGGAAAAGTTCCTGCCCTTCACTGTGATTGGCTGAAGCAAAGTGCATCCTAACTGCTGTATTTTTAATGCAGTTCAATGTGTGTTTGAAATCTTACCATTCAATTGATATCTGGCATTTGCTAGAAAGTTGTATTATGTATGAAAAGCAAAATGAGTTATAAGAGGAGAAGAAACTTATGTCTTGTTGAATTCATGGCTGTTCTATGAAAAGACTCTATTGCTCATGTCAAATAGTAAATGCAGTCAGCGCATCAATTACTCTGGAAACAGTCTCAGGTATCATACAGTGAAGAATGATGATTATGATGTACATGTGAGTGCATTCCATAAATAAGCACTTGCATTTATGAATGAGAGAAATGGAGAAAACTAGATATTCTGATATAAATTCAATTTGTTTAAACCCCTATAGTATATTATCTACGAAGTATCAATGCTGAAATGCAGATATGCGAATAGTGGATTTTCACAGAAGTTTCTTGATATTTCCACCAGGTGGCTGCAACAGAATACTGTAATTCTATTGGCTGGGAAAGTTCCTGCACTTCACTGTGATTGGATAAGGTAAAGTGCATCCAGGCAGCAGTATTTTTTGTGCATTTTAATTATCATTCAGTTGGTATCTGTTATTTCCCTGAGAAAGTTGTTATGATCTTCTGTCTGAAAAGCAAAATGAGTTATAAAAGAAGAAAGACTTGTGTCTTGTTGAATTCAGGACTGCTCAGTGAAAAGACTCTATTGACCACATAACCTACCAAAAGAATGCTTTGCAATTGACCAACAAGTTTGGCGTGTACTTATTATAAACAATAATTAAACGTGCAGGTTTGCTTGAGCTATTAAAAGATCTTTCACGCAGCTGCAGCATTGTACTAAAGGTCCCTTGTCTCATAATCAAAGTACACCTAACAGCTTTTCTGTTAGGCTTGTCAACGTGCATGTTTGAGGCTGTTTAATGCATCAATTATTCATGTTAAGAAGTACCAAACCAATTTGCCACTGATGTACTTCATCCAAGTTCAATGCATTAGAGAATCCTATTATCTTGTCCCAGTATAATCCTAGGTTTAAGTGTGACTTAGTGCAATTTTATCTCTCAGTCATTGTTAATTCTATTTCTGTTTTAACTGTATTGCTTTTATAAATTCTGTTTTAACTGTATTGTTTGTTTTATTTCTGTTTTAACTGTATTGCTTTTTTATTTCTATTTAACTATTGTTTGTTTTATTTCTGTTTGATCTGCATTGTTTGTGTTATTTCTGTTTGAACTGTATTGTTTGTTGGTTTCTGTTTTAACTATTGTTTGTTTTATTTCTGTTTTAACTGTATTTTTATTTCATTTCTGTTGTAACTGTTTGTTTCATATGTCGGTTACAAGTACACTGCGCTTATGTTTGTTGTTTTATTACCTATACTGATGTTAAATAAAGTTTTACCTTACCTTACCCTCAATGAGTCAATATGTTCTGAAGTTCTTTATGATTCACGGTATTCTCAAATCAATTAAAGAAAAGGATAAACTTTATGCCCATTAAAATCTACTTCCCAAAATGACCAAAACTCTATAATAGAATCCTCAAAAGCAGTATCAGAATAGCTAAAATTAATTATTTCTTTAACCGATTTCAGACTTTTGAGAATGACATGAAAAGAACATGGACAACAACAAATGAAATAATGAATAGAACAAAAAGAAAAAAATTAACAACTTTCACATTGCTTTTAAATAAATGGTAAACCTGTTTCTGATAGATTAAAAATTGCTAATCAATTTAATACTCTTTTTTGAAACTACAATTAGCTGCAAACTATCTGGACAATTCAAAAACCAAACTGGCAAAACCTTTAGAAATAATCTTATCAATCCAAGTTCGGAAACGTTCAGTGTCAAACTTATTGATAAAACTACCATACTTAAAGTAATTGACTCTTTAAAGTCTAAATCTAGCTCTGGTCATGACAGAATATCAACAAAACTTTTGAAATATATGAAAAATGAAATGGCTGAGACCTTGAAATGCTTGATAAATCAATCATTTAAAAGTGAAATCTTTTGTTCCCTTTTAAAAGTTGCAAAAATAACACCAGTACATAAGAAATATAATAATCAGCTATTTGATAATTATCGACCAATACCTGTCTTGCCTAGCACCTCAAAAGTTTTTAACATTTACTTTGACTTTTCAAAAGCTTTTGACTCATTAAACCATGATATATTGCGCCACAAACTTTCGTATTATGGCATCAGAGACAAATCATACAATCTATTAAATAATTTCCTCTGTAGTCGTCTCCAGTAAGTTGATATAAATGGCATATGTTCAAGCACTCTCAAATTGAACTGTTGAGTCCCCCAAGGATATATTCTAGGCCCTTTATTTTTCATTATCTACATTAACGATATTACAGCAGCAACTAAATACTTCTATCTCATGATATACGCTGATGACACTGCTCTTTCAGCCATATTGAATTCTTTACAACAGAAGCACGAAACCCTTTAGGCATGAAACAAATATTAACATGCATATTAAATTGAATGCCAATAATGGTTAAAAGTGAATAAACTATCCATAACTTTCAATAAAACTAAAGCTATTATACTCCAATCACCCCAAAGAAATGTTACAATAACCTAACTTATACAATAAATACCAAACTAGGATTTATTAATACTTTCAAATTCCTGGGTCTGATGCTCAATAAACATCAGAAATGGAATATCCATATTCAAAAGCTACTAACCATCCAAATGAAAAGCATACAAGTTACTGGAAAAACTAAATATACTGCCCATATTAGTCCAATATTTAAAAAATTTATATTTTAAAGCTTCCAGATTTATGTGCCTTGCATGACTTGAAGTTCTGTTTTAAATTGATTAATGATCTACTTCCACATTATTCTCAATCGTTTTCCTTTCTTGGGGAAAACATCTGTCACAAGTATACAACAAGACAATGCCGAAATCTTCTTATTGTATGAAATGCCACCTATTGTCAGGCATGATTTTGCAAAAAATGACATTTCATGGTCATGACAGAATATCAACAAAACTTTTGAAATATATGAAAAATGAAATGGCTGAGACCTTGAAATGCTTGATAAATCAATCATTTAAAAGTGAAATCTTTTGTTCCCTTTTAAAAGTTGCAAAAATAACACCAGTACATAAGAAATATAATAATCAGCTATTTGATAATTATCGACCAATACCTGTCTTGCCTAGCACCTCAAAAGTTTTTAACATTTACTTTGACTTTTCAAAAGCTTTTGACTCATTAAACCATGATATATTGCGCCACAAACTTTCGTATTATGGCATCAGAGACAAATCATACAATCTATTAAATAATTTCCTCTGTAGTCGTCTCCAGTAAGTTGATATAAATGGCATATGTTCAAGCACTCTCAAATTGAACTGTTGAGTCCCCCAAGGATATATTCCAGGCCATTTATTTTTCATTATCTACATTAACGATATTACAGCAGCAACTAAATACTTCTATCTCATGATATACGCTGATGACACTGCTCTTTCAGCCATATTGAATTCTTTACAACAGAAGCACGAAACCCTTTAGGCATGAAACAAATATTAACATGCATATTAAATTGAATGCCAATAATGGTTAAAAGTGAATAAACTATCCATAACTTTCAATAAAACTAAAGCTATTATACTCCAATCACCCCAAAGAAATGTTACAATAACCTAACTTATACAATAAATACCAAACTAGGATTTATTAATACTTTCAAATTCCTGGGTCTGATGCTCAATAAACATCAGAAATGGAATATCCATATTCAAAAGCTACTAACCATCCAAATGAAAAGCATACAAGTTACTGGAAAAACTAAATATACTGCCCATATTAGTCCAATATTTAAAAAATTTATATTTTAAAGCTTCCAGATTTATGTGCCTTGCATGACTTGAAGTTCTGTTTTAAATTGATTAATGATCTACTTCCACATTATTCTCAATCGTTTTCCTTTCTTGGGGAAAACATCTGTCACAAGTATACAACAAGACAATGCCGAAATCTTCTTATTGTATGAAATGCCACCTATTGTCAGGCATGATTTTGCAAAAAATGACATTTCATTTGAACTGCGCAACATCTACAACAAAATGAATCAAACTAGATAGATAGATAGATAGATAGTGGCCAGTGAAATCCGACTGAGAGCTATATGATAGCCTTATTGGTTTAATTTCAATGAATAACCACGATTAGTGCAAAAAAAAATATCATGTCAAAGATCTTTCTACAAGTGAAAATATTGCAGTAATTGGTTGATTTTACTATCACAGAATTTCTTTGTGTGAATTGGTTCTGGAATTTCACGAATGTTTTTGACCTAGAGGTCGAATCTGGTAGCAAACATCACTGCAGAGCAGAAGCTAGAGGAAAGCCATACATACAATATGTCAATACTGTGTTTTCTTGATAAGCCTGTAGGTGACACCCACGCATGTTTGTGTACTTTGCAAGATCTTGTAGTTCTTGTTTTTTTGCCAAGTTTATGGTCCTGCACTGACTCCCAGTAGACCTTTTTATGGCAGTAATGTACTTTTTATGACCGCAGGGATATGAATGGGGCTAAGTTTAGCTCCTCCTGTTTAGTATATGATGCTCATGTGCTTGGCCAAGCTGATAATCATATTACAAAACAGAATCAGGATCAGGAAGTCTTTCGTGGGGAAGGATATACTTCTAAACGGGAAGACACTGAGTAGGGAAGAGTAACCGTACTACGTCAATAGGATAACAGATAAGCACATGATGAACTGCGAAGGTGTAATTGACTTTGGTATAGTAAAATGAACAATTCAAGCTTACCATTTAGTGAGAATGGGTTCACACAGGTAGGGAGCTCTAAAAGCCATATTGTACTTTGATACTGTCATTTATAATCCATTCAGGGATCTCAAGACACTTCCTCTGGGATATTTAATGGGTAACCTGTCAAGTGGCCTGAAAAAGAAAATGTCTTGACAGCACTTCAGTCTAGTCAAGAGTATCCAGACACTCAAAAGCAGCTTCTTAAACTGTAATTACTGGTTGCAGGTGTTTTAGCTCTGTGATTATATCCAAGCTGATTTATAATCCAATTGTTACCATGGAAACAAGTAACTCAAGACTGCTACGACACCAAACAGGAAGTGAGGTCTTGTCACAAGTGCCGGAGCTCCAACTTCCCGGGCATTACTTCCTTCAACAGAGTGATACATGTGACTTTACGGGTGATGATAAAGAAATATGGGGATGGTTAATGGCCAGGTATATTGTCACGAGCAGCTGCCTTTCATCAAGCTGTATTTTCATTTGTGTCATCATTTGTCACTGGAACATTACCTAGATTTACCTAACAGGCAATATAAGCAAAAATAATGAATGATCTGTGGTATTCGATTCAAAGATGCCTACACTTGTAACATTCGTGCCATCACATACATGTCTTTTGTTTTTTGTTAATGGGCTCTTAAAAGTCCTAGGCCAGGTTGACACTGGACGAAGACCTCAAACCCGAGTGGCCAACACAAGGCTATGTAAAGTACCCTCTAGTTATACCTTTCTAACATGCCCTAACATGATCAGGTTCTCATTTATGAGCATTATAAATAAAAGTCTAGCACATTTTGCACATTCCTTAGGACTCTCTTGTTAAATATTATAAGTTCACTTTTCAAGATCATTGTAAATAATGTAATATTTATTGAACATTAAATTAACAGCCAGGTAACCTCATATTGACAATTTAGGACACCGGTGTCATATTATGGTCACCTTGTTTATGGTAAAAACAGCTTCTGAATTAAGGCAATTTTGTTAATTTACTTTTTCAGACTTTTAAACATGCAAGTTTGAGGAGAAACCCTGATGACCAACATGGTTTTCATGCACTCTCTATTTCTTGGCTTATTTTGTATACGAATTGGAGCCAATACACACATCAAAAGTTTCAATATGCAACTGCTTCAGTGGTGCAACTGCTAAACAGATGAATTGAGGGAGCTTTAATTGTAACTGACCATATTAGGACACTTACCATAATAGGGCACCTTAGCTATCCCTTACCCAGCACAGACATGAATGACAATGCTAGGTAAGATGTCATTAAACAAAAACATTGCTGAACTAACTAACTAAAACACCACACATCTATTGTAGGTACAAGTAAAATGTAAGCAGATATGCATGATGTCATGAAGGTTGTTCTTCATAATATTTTGATAGGTTAGGAGCCTTTCCCTTGTAATATGTGAGTGAGGTTTTAAGGATAATATGGATGGATCGAAGACCTCATTTTGCAAGGCGTATGTTTCAGCAATAAAGAATTTGTAATTGCCATTATATTAACGTAACAGGGTTCTGCTCTTAAGATGATGTAAGTGGGGCTAAATATAACTGAAGGCCTCCCATTTTTACCACATTCTTTTTGTAGTAAATAATGTACATGCACAGGTTAGTTCTAAGTGCAAACATTGTACAAATATTGAAAAGCGAGGTATCGTCATTAAATGAGTCAAATTGCATTGTTAAATTTGGTTGCCATGGTAGCCAATTTTAAATTTTATATCTTTTTGGTTTCTTAGTTTCTGTTTTAAAAACAATTTGTCAAATTTGATCAGCTGCATGTCAAATACGACAATTTTACAGTATAGCTAATGATTGCAGTGCATATTGTGGCTGAAGGTTTTAAACATTTGAAGAAATGTGAGTCCCTGTCCTTGTCTCAGTGGAAGTACCCCAATGTCTCCGGCATGTGGTGTTTCTGTGTTTTTCAGAAAAAAGAAAATTTACTTTTAACTTCTTGCAACAGTGTTCACAAATCACTAAATATCAAAACAGGGATGAACTACATGGATGTAATGAAGTTGAATCTTACTTTATATCACTTAAACTTGACTTAACATTATGCCATGCCATGAGAAGCTTGAAGCTTGGATCAAATTGAGCTGGATCACATACAATGTACAGTTGGTTTCATTAAATGTCAAATTGAACCTAGACAAAGCTGGACAACTTCTGCTATACGATGCTACCTGCCACTAAACAGAACTGTCTGGGTACAGCTAGCTACTCAAAGCCAGATCTAAAAGTACATGCATCATCATCTGGTGCATAAGTTAGGAGTTGCACATATTTTAATTTCTTGTTGAAAAGATGTGTGTCTATTACAAATACATATTATGATATATTAGATAGTTTCTTAAATTTACCAATAATACATAGTTGATAATTTTTTTAATGGTGGTAGGTGTTAGCCAACTATAAGCTAGTATTAGATAGAAGCAGCTGGTTTTAGTCAGTGATAGCTACAGCCAGGAATAGGTTGCTACAGCTGTGTAGAGTTGATCATATTTTATGAATCTAACTGTAGGCTAAATTATTGGAGGAATCAGTAATCAAAATATGAATTACATTGACATAGACTGAACCACTTACAGATATGCAATTGGGAAAACCAGACTTTGTAACAACCCTTGTTGAATCAAGTGTTCTTCAGTTACATGCAAAGGTCATTGGTTTTATGAATATTTGATCAGAACTTGAGTGGTTTCCTGGAAGTGTCTCCAAAGATCTCATTCATCCTTGTCTCAGTGGAAATCCATGCCATGTTGTCTGTCAAATATTGTCATTTATGAGTAGTATAGTATCTCTGAGGCTTCATATGTGTGTTTTATCCAACTGTAGTTAGTATACACAGTTCATCACTATCAGGAAAATGTGCATAAGTTCACCAATCTTCATAGTAAGACTTGTGACATTAATTACATTTTGAAAGTGTTCACTTCGATCAGTGTGTCAAAACAACATGTTCTAAATAACTTAAGGTGTTGAATATAGGATGCAGAGATTTAGAAAAAAAATTCTATTACGTTTAGTTTAGTGGTTTGATATGAGCATAATGAGTACTTCCTCTCGAAAACTGACAATAATCTAAGTTGAAAAAATATGAAGCAGGCTTGGTATATTTTTTTAATTTAATTAGTGAAGTAAATGTCATTAAGGTATAGTAGATGCAGTTTGACCATACAGTGTATATTCATAAATATGTTTTCCTGTTTATATCTATCATTACATTTGTAAGATGGAAATTAAATTGTGGATGCAAATGATCACAAAATTGTGCTTGTGATTATCTAGAAAAGTATTCAAACCTGGATGATGAAGATTTTGATTGGTAATCCAATGGTGAAATTATGAATAAATTACTGGATATTTTTAACTTCAACGTTTCATGAAACGTTTTTTTAAGTTAAAAAATATACAAAAATTTATGAAATATTTAGTAATGCATGAAACGTAGTTGTAAGTTAAAAATATCCAGTAATTTATTATAATTTCACCATCATTCAAGCCTGGATTTTCAAAGTTCCCCAATACCTTTGGAGGGCACTGCAAATTAAGCTGCATGATATTATCATGGTGATTTATCTTCTTTAATGTCATTAGCTTGTGCTTAGTTTTGCAAAACAAACAAGTTGATGGCATTGACCCTGATTTGTGTTTTAATGAATTGGATTTTGGAATAACTATTTTGTCAAGAAAATTGTAGCATTGTTGAATTTTAACTTAATAAAAGGATCTGTTGATCAATATATTAGATATTTTTTCGATACTGAATAGTCCAGATTTGACAAACATGGAAGAAAATTAAAAAACAAAAAACGTATCTTGCATAATTGGCCACTTGGGTCCATTTGCAATGCTTTTCAAAGTTATGGTCGTTATATGTGATTATAATATACAATTATAAAATGGTCACATGCATTAGCAGACATGAAGTATTGTACACCCAAAAATGTCAATGTACAATGAGGCTGATAGGACGAGTTGTACATAGCAATTTAAGAGTATACAATGTACAACTCATATCTCACAATGTAATCATTGTGTAATTGTTTTGAACCACTTAACCCCATTCAAGTGTCAGAAAAAAACATTTCTACTGTACAATTTTTTTTATTTCCTCATCATGATTTTCTGAAAAATAGTTCTCCGTCTACAGTTCATCTAATTGAATAATAACAGTCATGCTTGCATACAGATGAATATCTTAGCTTTCAGAAAACGTTTGAATTCTAAGAATCGGATAAACACTGACGAAGTTATCAAATAAAACGTACAAGTATGGTTTCTAGCTTGCCGCTGGCGACGCTCCACTCCTTGCCCACCTTCTGGCTGCCGGCCAATCACAGAGCTGCATGGCTCATGTACAATAGCTAACTGTTGTACATAAGGATTTTCACAACGGGGTACCTAATGCTAAATTGCACTGGTGAGTGGTACAATGGCCACTATTCCACAATTAATGTGAATACTAAGTGTTGATATTGAACCAATATATTAAGGTAGCCCATCCAGTAATTAACACTGTCTACTGTAAACTATAATTAACACTCTCCTGTATGATCGATCTATAAATATTTCAAAGCCACATCATGACTGACATTTATTCATATGGCATAAGACAAGTCGTACAGCTAGTTTCATAAAATATGGAGTCGTACAGTTAGTTTCATAACATATGGTCCACTCTAGACAGCTGTAGTGGCCCATTTCTGGCTGTAGCTATATCTGACTTAAGCCAAATGCTTCTGTCTACTCCTAGTTTGTAGTCAACTTACACCTACCAACACTCAAAAAATATATTAACCTTGGTAAATGTAAGAAGTTTATCTAATATATCATAAATATGTATTTGAAATAGACACATCTTTTCAACAAAAATCGACAAATATGCATAACTCTCAACGTATGCACCAAATGGTGCTACGTGTAATTTTAGATCCGGCTTAGAGTAACCAGCTATAGCCAGACAATTCCGTTTAGTGGCAGGTAACATTGTATAAATTGTCTATATTTGTCTAGGTTCAATTTGACAGGCCGTTTTTCATGAAACTAACTGTATTTGTAATGAAGTATCCATGCAATTGTCAACATAGGAGGTTTCAGCGTGAGATCAAATATTAGTTATTAGGTGTCTCCAGTAACTTAAAGATGGTTGTGTCTGGCTTATATAAGTTATGTCTTTTAGATAGTTGTGCCTAGTTATGTCTTTTGGACAGCTGTAATCAAAAGTTAGCTGAACGTTCTTTATTGACACACTGAAAAATACAACATATTTTCAACACCTTGTGTATGATACCGACTGTATCTAAAACTATTGCTGTGTAAGATATTTTTAGGTCCTCACTTTCATATTGTGACATTATAACCTTATTCTGTTCCTGGACAGTACTGTAGGTAGAGAGCATGATTCGTGATAGTCTTGCTGCTAAGATGGAGAAATATGTAGAGGTAACATTTACTCATAATGCTGATCTCTGTGTATTTCCCCTGGGGTAATTGCATTATCCAGATTAACTGCTGATGCTGCAAATCGGATCACACACGACACATGAACATAGTGCTCCTTCCTTGGTACATATGTCACTATATTTGTTGCATTATACTCTTCCAATACTTGGTTACTTGCAAAAGTTGCAAGTCTTATTTTCACATGGGAAATACTGGTGCAGCGTGAAATCCCATCTGTTAGTACACACAGTCTCATTATAAAGCCATATGTTTTGTGATGGACAATAAGAGATGTAATAGCAATCAATCATCAGTTTGGAGGCTGTTGCTGACAGTCAATTTTAGTCGACTAAGAATTTGTGATATTAAACTTAAGACAACGGAATTTCTGATATACTGAAGTTACTATAGCCCAGCACCCCCATATGAGGTAGATTATTTCAGGCTATATCCTGCAGTACCTTCACTGTGAGTTTTAGTTAGTTAGGTAACTCCCGACTATGAGGGATATAAATAACTTATTCTCCATTAGCCATATATACTAATTTAATTGTTTGTTTTGTTTTAATGCCTTTATTACACTAGAAAAGTTCAGTGTGTAACTAACATTTTCGTTGGTTATTGCCTGCTGAGAACAATAGGAAAACAGTCTAATTAATTGATATTATTTAAATTAATAAGTCGAGTATAATATTCAGTTGATCGATCATAACACAATGTACTGCAATCAGTAAGCTGATAAGTAGTATTGGTAATACTACTGAAGGTATCATTCATTTGTTAATTTATTTGTAAATACATGAACATACATGTGTTGCCCTTTCTTCAACTTTCTAAATAATGTAATCAGTTTGAGTGACTGGCATGACCCTAGCATTTCCATGTATACCCTTTTATTTGGCTGACAAAGATTTCTGATGACCGTTTTGTAATTGATCCTCATGCTTCATCACCTGCGTATCAAATTTAACATGCACATATAGTGACATAAAGCAGACAGGAAGGAATTGAATGAATCCTCTGCACTTCGTGCAGGTAATAAAATGACCATTGCTTCTATAAAGTGCTCTACAGGAAAGTTGTATAGTACCTTTAACCAGAGTATCTTTGGCTGCTTCTGCAAACATTATTATATGATTAATTGGCTCTACCAAAACAAAGAAATATCAATGTATTTCATGCCACTTAAATGGACCTTACATTGGAAGATAAACATACACTATACAGCTTCTTGAAACTCATATCATAGCAGATTTAATTAAGAATATAATGGGCGACCAAAGTATCCTGCATCAGCGTAACTTTGGCCGCCCATGGCTTTTGCAATGATGCAGCCAATATTTTGGCCATGAAAGAAAAATTTATTTTATGGCAATTTTAGGACAGCAGCAATACTTTGAACCAGGTTCATCAAGTGTATACACCTATTTCCACAAATGTTGATGGTTTTTCACAATACCAAATTGTAGCATTCAAAGGTCAGCCGGAATGCATAACGACCATATTATTTGATGATTTCGCAATGATCTGACCCTGTTACATATTTCTGCACATATGTCATGTAGACTTCATTGATATACCAAAGTATACAGTAACTGCTGTGTCACTGAAAACCAAATGCCCTGACATAACTGTCCCTAGAACAGAATTGAGTGCATTAAAGGTCATTACATTCTGTTTAATTAAAAGATAGGTAACCTACATTTTATTTTATATATAAAGCCAATTCAGAGTGAGACTCAACAAAATCCCTTTTTTCATAGGTTGCAAAAGTTACCCCTGGTGACCAAAGATACCTCGGTTGATGGTACCTGTTATAATGGTAGGTGATATAGAACATGTCTATGGTCCAAAACACATCCACGAGATCTCAGTGTTCACCAACGGGTGGTAGCACACTTGGCTTCCAACCACTGGTTCCTGGGTTCGATTTCTGGTGGAGCCTAAGTTGTATAGCTGTTTCATACTTCATCTCATTTTCATGGTCCCTGCCTGTCCTAATTAGCCCATCAGGTGCAGAAATACAGGACATAAAGCACTACTCCACTATCACCACCTCATTGTTCACCGACTTAGCTGGGTGTCAAACTTATGTCCAGCTTATACCAATTGCTAGCACTTCAAAGCATTGGGACTATTCAAACTCATTTGGAATGTGACTTACATAAACAACATTTTCTGATAAAATTTGACAAGAGACTATGTTGATATAATTATCAGCCATTATAGAATAAATTTGCTGCAGATTAAATTTAGTATCATATACTGCGAAGATGCATGAGATAACTCTGTGCTCGAAGTTGTTTACATAACATATGACAATGTTAGTGACTTGCCTATGAATGCTATGCAAATGTGTAACTTGGTGTGGACTCACTATCGTACATGTATTTGTTAAAGAAAGAGATAATCTGAATGATAATATAATGTCAAAGATACCATAACAGAAGCCCTGTTACTAGTGTGGGACTTTCAGCTTCCATGTCTTTTGTGTTAATCTTCTGCTCTATTGAGGCTTAGAAATTAGATGTCTGATGAATTTCCCAGGATAGTGAGTGAGATGAGACACTCAGTTTGCCTGTGGTTCACAATATGTGTCTAGCCTAAAAAAGGATTGGGAATGGAGCATAAAAGATCAGTGATGAATGCACGTTTTAGAAGCTGGCTAGTGGTTATTGAAACTGGACAAAGGGTTAGGGGAATCGGGTTGCTGATGATAAAAGATGGGTCAGTGGTCTGCATTTTTGTCCATCTGGGCAAAAATTGAGAGAAATTGTTACCCTAAACTATGAACTGTACAGCTGCAGCTTTTATTTGCTGACAATTATAAAATGTCAAAATTAATTTGATGGATGGCACACTGCTTTAATGTATATTAATGACGATCCCAAATGTTTTGTGTCATTTCTGAGCTAATACAAAACACTCAGATATAGTTTATACACAGTTTTTGTCCAAAATTACTAAATTATCTGTTTTACAATGACAGTAAGCTCAAGCCCGAATTAAAATAATTTAGTTTGCAGGGTAGGATATACAGTGCAGTGCTATTTTTGTGCTATTTTCAATGGTTTTTAGTTGTAATATGTCTAACCAATTACATTGGCAGGAAAAGGTTAGGTTCTAAAGTTCAGTAGTCCTTGTGTTGGGGTGGTCTTAATACTGATGTTCACTGAAAGGATTCCAAGTACTATACCCACAGTATGCCTTCATATGCAATACATTTATTGTGATATTGTGATAAATTTAATGTGTTTATTGTGATTTTCTTTTTTTCAAGATGATTATCGCAAGTATGTGCAAAATTTATTTTAATTAATAAAATGGTATTGACACACAATTGTTTATGTCCCGGACAAGTTCAAAACATGTCAGTTATTCATGCAATAATGGCTATCAGTTTCATCATATTTAATGGCCAGTGTTTCTTTTGATTTTAAAAATAATTTTTATTGAATATGATTTATATGCCAGGTTATGTGCAGTTTCATCATGTTTAACCAAACTGAAAATTCCACAACTCAAAACTGGAAATGAAATATTTTGATAATTAGGCGAAATGGGTAAGACATTTCCTTTTTGGTTAAAATTTCTGAGAAACACATATCCAACTGAAAAGCAATGCTAAAGGAAAGATAACAGAGTGTCCCATTTTGTGATGTGAAGTCATTATGAGGTCCTTGTGATGAATCAGTGAATGTTAACAACCCTGTTATGAAACATAAAAAATTTGACGGTAATCTGATGGTAATTGCCTGTGAGTGAATCGAGCTCTCTAAATATGGGAGATATCCATATTGATTTTAATTTCCATTGATGTCACTGAGTAATTGGAGGCATAATTTTGACTAAATTGACTATAATTGGACACCACTGAGCAACGTGGCAGCTTTGTATTGAGACATTATGATTGGCAACCCCACTAATGACCTAATGTCGTATTACAATAACTTATTTTTGGGTGTTCTGAATGATTCGGGAGTGCCACAATGAAATCCCAGGAGTCATTTTGCAGCAGTAGTAGCAGTAGTAGTAGTGGCAGCAATTTTCATGGGTTTTATTAAAAAAATCACTTATATTTTTATTAATATTTAGAATGCATTAAGTTAGTAGGTTAGGAGTGTTTTTTTTAAATGTGTTAGGAAGTAGTTTTTTCTTAAATCAGATGATTTAATATCCATGAAATTACCCTATGGAAGACTCACAGTTAATATGAAATTCTTTTTTTTTTTAACAATTACTGCTGGAATTTTCTTTGGCCAGTTGTGTTAGGCAGAAAAGTCTCCTTGTCCTTGATGGTAAGCCATGCTATTCATCTGGTCAGAATGCACCACCAGGTCTAGTGAATTAAGTCAGAATTTTGACCAAATTGACTATAATTGGAAACCACTGACAAGTGTGGCGTCATAGCCTTGTATTGAGACATTATGATATATACCTCACTAATGACCTCAAGTCGGAATTACAAACACTTATTTTTGGGTGTCCTGAATGATACAGGAGTGTCACAGCAGAAGTAGTAGCAGTAGCAGTAGTAGTAGTAGTAGTAGTAGTAGCAGCAATTCTAATGGGTTTTATTAAAATAATCACTTGTAATATTTTAATTTATATTTGGAATGCATTGAGGTAGTAGGTTAGGAGTTACAACTTTAAATGTGTCAGGAAGTGAAGCTTGGGTTTTTGATTCTTCCTAAATCAGATGATTTGATATCCATGGAATGACCCATTGGAAGACTCTCACAGTTAATATGAAATTATTTTAGTTTTTTAACAATTACCCTGCAAACACAAGCATATTGTGACAATCTTGTCACAACATTGGATAATATTGTAGATCACATTGTAGCAGTATAAAAGTGTGGACCCTGAGAAAATTGTGCAGCAACATTTCTGATAATATTCCCAAAAACATTATTGTTAGAACAATCGTATTATTTTTATAAGTATTCCTTCCAATACAATATTGTAAGAATATTTTAACAGCATTGACATGTTTAACTTTCATTTTGAGAGTATTGCAGATCAGATTTTCACCACATTAAAATGTTTACAGTAGAAACATTATTGCACATGTTTCCCTAAAACATAGCCAGCAGGTACTCATGACATTGACATTATTGTATCGAACAAATACTGTGACTACTTGCAGAACATATTGTCACAAGATTGAATTGTGGACACTTAACACTTTGAAGCAATATTTTCTAAATATTGAGACAAAAGATTTTCACAATATTCTATTACATGATTTAGGTTAAATATATAAAATATAACAGCAGCATGTCTGGGATAAGGAGAGAAAATCTTTATTTTCAAATTAACATTCAATCAGTATCTGGCAGTTATCAACAAAACTGCAATTAGTTCTTTTTATACTTTATACTGAATATATAAATGGCAAAAGTTGGTGAGCATTCACAGTGATGTATCTCTCCATATCATGTCTTGTTGTCAGTCAGGTTCTTGATTAGGTCCACTTATACATCTCTGAAAATTATAATTTAAAAAACTGTTTAAATTAATTATGATGTTGCAAATGTTTTAGGGGCTGACTGGGCAAAAAAAAAAATCACATTTTAAAGGGAATTATTCTGCATATGTTTTCTACAATGAATTATCACTGACAACACTTCAAAAAATAATAAAAATGCCAACCTATTTCGCAGATGTTCCTGGATTTTCTTGCTGAGACTTGAAAACTCTCTTCACATCAAAATGGCTACCAGATGAATATATTCCCTAGATGGCGCTTGTAAATTTAAATTGATATTTTCATAATGTAAATAAAAATATTGCAGCAATGTTTTTAATGATATTTTTAAAACTATTGCACAGCCAGCATTGCAACATACATATTATCATTCACCTAGTGTTGTGACAATATTATTTGAGCATAATGTAACATTATGATAGTGTGGACCTAGAAATAGTTGCAGCAACATCATTAATCATATTATAACAAAACATTATAGAAATAATGGCAGAACACATTTTCATATGGTGAATAAAATCCTCCTTGCAATGTGTTTATTAACATATTAAAAAAAATATGGCACAGATACTTTTACAACATCCACATTATCATTCAAATTATGTTGTGGCAATATTATTTGAGCATAATGCAACAATATAAAAGTTTGGACCCTAGAAATGACTGCGGCAATATTATAAATCATATCATCACAAAACATTATCAAAATAGTTTGACCATGTAAATTATATTATACAATGTTGTCTCAACATATACACAATCTGTTTTGGAACATTTGTCGTCAAATATTGTCCAAATGAGTGAACGCTAATATTGTTCAAAAGTTGTCGCATTTGCAGGGCACTACTGGAATTTTCTTTGGCCAGTTGTGTAAGGCAGAAAGTCTCCTTCTCCTTGGCTATAAGCCATGCTATTCATTTGGTCAAAATGGACCACCGAGTTTGTCTAGGTCAGGGCTACCATTGGTAAAGGTGTTCAGTGTGAGTCATTAGCTGGTTACCTTAATGTGCTTGCTCCAGGCCAGTCATTTTGCTGCTATGCTCACAGTTTATGGGCGCAATGTCATCAATGGCCAGTTAATGCCTAAGTTAAGGTTAGACCATATTGAGTTAGAATGGGGCCTGAGGAGAACATTCAGATAATCTAAGTGCTGAAAGGAAATAGAAAGTACATTTAGGCTTTAAAACTGGGTTGGATTCCAGCAAAAAATTGACATTGCGGACCCAGCATGACAGAAACATTATTTTTTAAGAGTTAAACTCTGTATCAGTGGTAAAAGTACAATAAATCTGCTTCTGTCCGCTGATGGTAGACCTATTATAAAAATAATCTGAATAATCTTACAGTAACCCCAGCTAGGATGGGGTGAGAGTTTTAGCTTCCATGTCTTTTGTGTTAATCTTCTGCTTTATTGATGCCTAGAAATGAGGTGTCTGATGAATTTCTCAGGATAGAGAGGCTGATGAGACACTCAGTTCTCCTGTGGTTCACAATATGTGTCTGGCCTAAAAAAAGGATTAGGAATGGAACAAGGAAGATCAGTGAAAAATGGTTGTTATAAAAGCTGGCCAGTGCTCATTGGAAGTGGACAAAGGGTTAGGGGAATCAGGTTGCTAATGATAAAAGATGGGTTAGTGGTTTGCATGTTTATTCATCTGCGTAAAAAATTGAGGTAAACACAGACAACAGCAGTTTTAATGCTCCCCATACAATCCATTCCAACAGGAATCATACTGGACTGGCTGTGAACTTAGGAAAACAAGGTTTAGGGTTGCAGTTCCAGGAGGAAAAAAGTGTATTCTTAGCTCTTGCCGATTTTTCATATCAATAAAACCACAAACTGCAGTTATAAGACACAGCGGCAGCTTTGGGTGTTACCCTCAATGCAGTAGAAAACAGAGAAAATGGATTTTGTCTTTATTTGATTGACAATAATAAAATATCAAATGGGCTGGACAACTAGTTCACTGGCTTTATTGCTTCTGAATAATGACGATTTCATACACACAGTTTTTGTTAATAAATTAAAATTTCTGGGCTTTCTTATATTACATCAGAACTGTAGTTTCATAAAAAAAGAGGTGGCTTTTAATGAAATAACATGCCAGAATCAAATCAAAATATACTTCTGAGGATAGTGTAAAGTGCAGTGCAACCTTGTCATTACAGCCACTCTGTGAACTATATTTAAT
The DNA here is from genome assembly GCA_932294295.1 of Alitta virens. Lineage (NCBI taxonomy): Eukaryota > Metazoa > Annelida > Polychaeta > Phyllodocida > Nereididae > Alitta > Alitta virens. The sequence continues at coordinate 16,034,065 of OW028582.1, forward strand.
GAGATGTACTCTTAGTAATTCTAAGCAAATAAATGGTCAAGAATACACTAGGATCCAAAACTCAGTAGTCCTTAAGGTGGAGTGGTCTTAATACTGATGTTCCCTGAAAGGATTCCAATGCACTACCCATAAATGACTTCATTTCTCCCATATACAAATACACTTGTTGAGACATTTTAATGTGATATTTAATATGGTTATTGTCGATTCAGATATGAAATTACAAGGTAATAAAATGTGTGTGTAATATTAATTAAATTAAATAGGATTGACACACAATTGTTTGTTTCCCTGACAAGTTAAAAACATGTCAGTTATTCATGCAATAATAGCTATCAGTTACATCATGTCCGTTTTCTGTTGATTTCTATAAAGGATTTTATTGTTTATGGTTAATAAAGCAAATTGTGTGCAATTTAATCCTGTTTAACCAAACTGAAAATTCCATAACTCAAAAATTGGAAATATATGAAATATTTTGACAGTTAGGCGAAATGGGTAAAACATTTCCTTTTTGGTTAAAATTTCTGAGAAAGACATATCCATTTGACAAGCAATGAAAAAAGGAAAGATAACAGTGTCCCATTTTGTAATGTGAAGTCATTATCAGCTCATTGTGATGAAACATTGAATGTTAACAACCCTGTTACAGATCATCAAAATGTTATGGTAATGTGATGGTAATGGACTGATGGTGAATAGAGCTCTCAAAATATGGGAGATATCCATATTGATTTTAATTTCCATTGATGTAACTGAGTACTTGGAGGCATAATTTTGACTAAATTGACTATAATTGGAAACCACTCAGCAACGTGGCATCATAGCCTTGTATTGAGAAATTATGATTGGCAACCTCGCTAATGACCTCACGCCGTAATTACGATCACTTATTTTTGGGTGTTCTAAATGATTCAGGAGTGCCACAATGAAATCCTAGGAGTCATGTAGTAGTAGTAGCAGCAGCAGTAGTAGAAGCAGCAGCAATTCTAATGTGTTTTATTAAAATAATCACTTGTTATATTTAATATATATTTGGAATGCATTAAGTAAGGAGTTACAACTTAATATGTGTCAGGAAGTCAAGCTTGGGTTTTTTTAATTCTTAAATCCAGGTATTTGATATCCATGGAATGACCCAATGGAAGACTCTCATGGTTAATATAAAATAATAATTTTTTTTTTAACTATTACTGCTGCAATTTTCTTTGCCAGTTGTGTTAGGCAGAAAAGTCTCCTTGTCCTTGGTTGTAAGCCATGCTATTGATTTGGTCAAAATTGACCACCAAGTCCATTCGGAATGACCATTTAGGTCAGGGCTACCATTGGTAAAGGTGTTAAGTGTGAGTCATTAGCTGGTTATCTTAATGTCCTTGCTCCAGGCCAGTCATTTTGCTGCTATGCTCGCAGTTTATGAGGTCCCATTCTAACACAAGATGGATAATTTGTTAGAGTTATACTCTGGATCAGTGGTAAAAGTATAAGTCTGATTCTGTCTGCTGACGGTAGACCTATTGTAAATATAATCTGAAAAATCGTATGGAAACAGAAGCCATAATGGGGTGGGAGTTTAAGCTTCCATGCCTTTTTCGTTAATCTTCTGCTCTATTGATGCCTAGAAACCAGGTGTTTATATATGAATTTCCCAGGATTGAGAGGCAGATGAGACACTCACTTCCTCTGTGGTTCACAATATGTGTCTGGCCTAAAAATGGAACAAGGAAGATCAGTGAAGATTGCTTGTTATAAAACTGACCAGTTGTCATTGGAAGTGGACAAAGGGTTAGGGAAATCGGGTTTCTGATGATAAAAGATGGGTCAGTGGTTTGTATGTTTATTCATCTGGGCAAAAAATTGAGGCAAACACGGACAACAGCAGTGTAAATGCTCCCCATACAATCCATACCAACAAGAATCCTACTGGACTGGCTGTGAACTGAAGAAAACAAGGTTTAGGGTTGCAGTTCCAGGAGGAAAAAAGGGCAATCTTAGGTCTTATTCTGCTCTTGAAGATTTTTCTCGTCAATAAAACCGCAAACTGCAGTTATAAAACACAGCTGCAGCTTTGGGTGTTACCCTCAATGCGGTAGAAAACAGAGAAAATGGATTTTGTCTCTATTTGACTGACAATAATAAAATATCAAGTGGGCTGGACAGCTAGTTCACTGGCTTTGATGCTTCTCAATTATGAAGATTTCATACACACAGTTTTTGTTAATAAATTAAAATTTCTGGGCCTTCTTATATTACGTCAGAACTGTAGTTTCATAAAAAAAGAAATGGCTTTTAACCTTGTCATTACAGCCACTCTGTGAACTATATTTAATGAGATGTACTCTTAGTAATTCTAAGCAAATAAATGGTCAAGAATACACTAGGATCCAAAATTCAGTAGTCCTTAAGGTGGGGTGGTCTTAACACTGATGTTCCCTGAAAGGATTCCAATGCACTACCCATAAATGACTTTATTTCTCCCATATACAAATACACTTGTTGAGACATTTTAATGTGATATTTAATATGGTTATTGTGGATTCAGATAAAATTTACAAGGTAATAAAATGCATGTGTAATATTAATTAAATTAAATGGGGTTGACACACAATTGTTGGTGTCCCTGACAGGTTAAAAACATGTCAGTTATTCATGCAATGATTGCTATCAGTTTCATCATGTCCAATTGCCAAGTTTTTTTGTTGATTTCCACAAAGGATTTTATTGTTTATGGTTAATAAAGCAAGTTGTGTGCAATTAAATCATGTTTAACAAAACTGAAAATTCCACAACTCAAAAACTGGGAATGAAATATTTTGATAATTAGGCGAAATGGGTAAGACATTTCCTTTTTGGTTAAAATTTCTGAAAAACACGTATCCATTTGAAAAGCAATGATAAAAGTAAAGATAACAGAGTGTCCCATTTTGTGATGTGAAGTCATTATCAGCTCATTGCGATGAAACAGTGAATGTTAACAACCCTGTTACGGATCATCGAAATGTTATGGTAATGTGATGGTAATGGACTGATGGTGAATAGAGCTCTCAAAATATGGGAGATATCCATATTGATTTTAATTTCCATTGATGTAACTGAGTAATTGGAGGCATAATTTTGACTAAATTGATATAATTGGAAACCACTCAGCAACGTGGCATCATAGCCTTGTATTGAGAAATTATGATTGGCAACCTCGCTAATGACCTCACATCATAATTACAATCACTTGTTTTTGGGTGTTCTGAATGATTCAGGAGTGCCACAATGAACTCCTAGGAGTCATGTTGCAGCAGTAGTAGCAGTAGTGGCAGCAATTTTCATGGGTTTTAATAAAAAAATCACTTGTTATATTTTAATTTATATTTGGAATTCATTAACTTAATAGGTAAGGAATTACTACTTTTAATGTGTTTGGAAGTTTTTCTTCCTTAAATCAGATGATTTAATATCTATAAAATGACCCAATGGAAGACTCACGGTTAATATCAAATTTTTTTATTTTTAACAATTACACAGGCAGAAAAGTCTCCTTGTCCTTGATTGTAAGCCATGCTATTCATTTGGTCAAAATGGACCACCAAGTTTGTTTAGAATGGCCATTTAGGTCAGGGCTACCTTTGGTAAAGGTGTTAAGTGTGAGTCATTAGCTGGTTATCTTAATGTCCTCGCTCCAGGCCAGTCATTTTGCTGCTATACTCACAGTTTATGAGCACAATGTCTTCAATGGCCAGTTAATGCCTAAGTTAATGTTAGACCATATTGTGTTAGAATGGGGCCTGAGGAGAAAATTTAGGTAATCTAAGTGCTAAAAGGAAATAGAAAGTACATTTATGCTTTAAAACTGGGTTGGATTCCAGCAAAAGATTGAAATTGCGGACCCAGCATGACAGAAAGATAATTATTTTAGAGTTACACTCTGGATCAGTGGTAAAAGTACAATAAATCTGCTTCTGTCCCCTGACGGTAGACCTATTGTAAAAATAATCTGAATAATCTTACAGTAACACAAGCTAGGATGGGGTGAGAGCTTTAGCTTTTATGTCTTTCGTGTTAATCTTCTGCTCTATTGATGCTTTGAAATTAGGTGTCTGATGAATTTCTCAGGATTGAGAGGCTGATGAGACACTCAGTTCCCCTGTGGTTCACAATATGAGTCTGGCCTAAAAAAGGATTGGGATGGAACATACAAGATCAGTGATGAATGGTTGTTATAAAAGCTGGCCAGTGGTCATTGGAAGTGGACAAAGGGTTAGGGGAATCAGGTTGCTGATGATAAAAGATGGGTCAGTGGTCTGCATGTTTATCCATCTGCGCAAAAAAATTGAGGCAAACACAGACAACAGCAGTGTTAATGCTCCCCATACAATCCATTCCAACAAGAATCCTACTGGACTGGCTGTGAACTGAAGAAAACAAGGTTTAGGGTTGCAGGTACAAGATTGAAAAAGTGCATTCTTAGGGCCTTCCAGAGTTTGCATATCAAAAAAGCTGGAAACTGCAGTTATAAGACACAGCTGTAGCTTTGGATGTCACCCTCAATGCAGTAGAAACAGAGAAAATGGATTTTGTCTTTATTTGATTGACAATAATAAAATATCAAAATTGATTGGATGGCTAGGTTACTGGCTGTAATGCTTCTCAATAATGACTATTTCATATGTGCAGTTTCTGTTTATAGATTAGCATTTCTGGGCTTTCTTATATTACATCAGATTCTCTTTTTAAAGAACTGTAGTTTCATCAAAAATGAGATAGGTTTTAAATGAAATAACACAGAATTAAATCAAAATATACTTCTGAGGATAGTGTACAGTGCAGTGCAACCTTGTCATTACAGCCACAACTATATTTAATGAGATGTACTCTTAGTAATTCTAAGCAAATAAATGGTCAAGAATACACTAGGATCCAAAATTCAGTAGTCCTTATGCTGAGGTGGTCTTAATACTGATGTTCCCTGAAAGGATTCCAATGCACTACCCATAAATGACTTCATTTCTCCCATATACAAATACACTTATTGAGACATTTTAATGTGATATATTTAATATGTTTATTATGGATTCAGATATGAAATCTCAAGGTAATAACATGCTTGTGTAATATTATTTAAATAAAATGGGATGGACACGCAATTGTTTGTGTCCCTGAAAAGTTAAAAAAATGTCAGTTATTTATGCAATGATTGCTATCAGTTTCATCATATTAAATGACTAGTTTTTCTTTTGATTTAAAAAAAAAATTATATTGAATATGATCTACTGAATATTCCACAACTCAAAAACTGGAAATGAAATATTTTGATAATAGTGGATTTTCACTCTATATTTCCTCCAGGTGGCTATGGCAGAATACAGCAATTCTATTAGAGACAGTTCCCGCCCTTGACTGTGTTTGGCTGAAGCAAAGTGCATCCTAGCCGCAGTATTTTTAGTGCATTTTAATGCAGATTCGACATCTTATCATTCCATTGATTTCTGTTATTTCCTTGAAAAATTATATTTATTGAATCAGTTAGTTATAATCATTTATGATCTTCTGTGTCTGAAAAGCAAAATGAGTAATAAGAAGAAAGACTTATGTGTTGCTGAATTCAGGGCTGCTCAGTGAAAAGACTATTATGGGAAATAGGTAAGACATTTCCTTTTTGGTTAAAATTGTGTGCTCTTTGTGGGTGGTCTGATTTCGTTTCTTGCTAGCAGCTAGCTCATCTTTCTGTGATTTCGTTTCTTGCTAGCAGCTAGCTCATCTTTCTGTGAGTTACTTTTTGCTTGTTAGCCCTCTTGACTTGTTGCTTGTTTATGGAATCAGAGTTTGCGCTGCATTTATTGCCTTGCTTTAATGTTAAGCCAGGATGATTGGTGTTGTTGCAAAGTCTTAGCGACTCTTTTAAGCCATGCAAAAATATTCAGCACCATGCTCTGGATATTATTGTAAGCATTTTACCCAAACATTAACTCATCTTTATGGTAGGTGACGCCTTCTTATTTACAGGATAATGACAATAGATTAGGCTAGTTAGCGTCAACCAATTTCGTGAGTGGAATGACGCAATTATCTGTGACAAACATTGCTTCTCTTCAAGTGTCCTGGCTTTTAAGTGGAGCGCAATAAGAAAGTTAATGCCTTATCAATCGTGTATTATGCATTTTTGGCGTGAGGTGCCACAATAAAGCCCAAATAAGGCGACTGATTGCGTTTTAGCACACGCCACGTGCAGGAAGCCGGAACGTAACTCTCTATGATTGGAGGCGCAAACTAGACTAGGGCGCCACTCTGCGGGACTTGCTGAACTATTGCATGTTAGAAGACCCGGCTGATAGTCTTCGGCGGGTCTATTATGGTTGTTTTGGCAACAAAAAACACTTGCACAGTTGTAGCTCTGTTACTTAAAGTGGTTCCTTAAAAACGAAAGGGACTTTTGTGTATATTGTCAGATAAGAATTAAAATTACATTGTACTCAATAGAGAACTTATTTAGGTTAGAAAAATATTAACAGGCATAGTAACAGATTTGCATACTCCATTGGCTAGCATAAGATAAGATAAGATAAAATTGTGTTTAACGTCGGAGGTGATACAATAAAACAAACAACATAAGCTGTGAAGCTTTTAGCCGACAGGGTAAAAGTAACAAAAAAAGAAACAAAGTGAAAATATGAAATTATGAAAAATATAAGTTTAAGGTATTTACAATTATTCAGTGGGAATAAAGAATAATAACTTGTAAAGTGAATGGTCAGTCTTAAGATTATAAATTATTAATCATACAAAGTATACATGAACCACAATGACATTCATTAAATACAGAACAGTGATGTAAATCCCTTTTGAATTCATTGAACTCTGTTAAAAGTTTAACATTTACTTGAAGAGCATTCCAAAAAGAAGCACCTTGATATAACAGAGATTTTAACCATATTGCACTGTATTATACTTAGGTTTTACTTATTTGTAACTTAGATAGTTGCTGCAATTCCACCAAAAAGTCCAAATTAATGAAGACCTTAATTTAGAAATATTTTAAATTGTACAAAACTATATAAACAATACCAAGCGATTTAAATTTTGACAAAGTGGTGTAACATGTATTTCTCTTGCTGAAACCTTAGCAATTATAGAAAAATGTATTTTGTTGGTTGTCAAACCTTGAAAATATCAGGCATTAGAAATTCTTAGTTTTTATGGAGTGGACTTTTTGAATTACTAACAAACACACTAACAAGTGGAGAGCCATCTATATGTGGCAATTGTATGTCGTGTGGTCATCCCAAGAAAATGAGTGATAAAAAAAAAAGAAAAAAAAAAGAAAGAAAAACTGATTTGTGTCACAGTAACTGTTGTTACTTTGGCAAAGTCTCCAATTTTCCTCATCTTGGCCTCAAAAAACGACATACAATAGTAGATTTTCATGGAAGGTTCGCTATATTTCCACCAGGTGGCTATGACAGAATACTGCAATTCTATTGGCTGAAAAAGTTCCCGCTCTTGACTCTGATTGGCTGAAGCAAAGTGCATCCTAGCAGCAGTATTTTTAGTGCATTTTAATGTATATTTGACATCTTATCATTCAATTGATTTCCGCTTTTTCCTGAGAAAAATATATTTATGGAATCAGTTAGTTATGATCTACTATGTCTGAAAAGCAAAACGAGTAATAAGAAGATATGGAAGATTTATGTCCTTCTGAATTCAGGGCTGCTCAGTGAAAAAACTCTATCGCATATACTACCAAAATTTTACCCAACTTGCTATACCGCCATGTATAGCTTATTATGAACGTATTTTCCAGGAACTGTCATGTATATAGGCCTATATATCGGTTTAAAGCATGCAGCAGAGACAACTGTTGTATTGATTGCTGTAACATTCAATATTTAAGTACAATGTATGACCTTTGATTAGGCAAATGACAAATGAACGAGTAAGCATGTTTACCTACACTTTCTATTATGCCGTGGTTCTGAATATCAACTACGCTCTTCATATAGAAATATTCTCTTCATATTCTCTTACAGGAAGAAAAGACTGGCTGTTTGCTCATCCCTTGGTTAGGTCTGAACCTGCATTACTAGGTCTTAATGAATCGATATCCATATTCAGTCTTAAGCAAGTGAAAGATCCACCAGGTAGAGAAATGCTTACTTATCGTCTCTTCATTACTTTTGCCTCTGACTTCTGGTATTATCATCTTATTTAGAGGCACTTGGGTGGTGTTCTGACTTGTGCAATACAATACAATCATAAGGGAATGATGTTCTAAAGTAATATATATAAGCCTACATAATATAGAATTAATTCCACAATATCACATTAACCCTTTAAAAAGGCATTGTTAAACGTTAAGATGCAATTATGGCATGTGCAATATGAAAAACTGCGTGCATGACGGCCAACGCGGATTACAATGAGAGATTTCATATCGATTTAAAGCATTTCAACTGGCAGTTCATATCGTGAATGAAGGCAAAATTACAGCACAAAGCTTCATTACAATGCGTTAAAATTGTCCAAAGACGGTTAACGTCAGCTTAATATGGTGTGACAGCTTTAATAGGAGGTTGTGTGACGTGTGGGGCCGATTTTGCGCGGGGCCGTTTTGTCATTTGCCGATTCGACTGGTGGGCTTGTGGCGCGCCGTAGAATTTGGCTCACTGCAGAGTTGTTCTCACTGCACATTGCAGGGCGCTCTCTCAAGTACTGGTCGACGAGGCCTCAAATGTTTGGGGACGAATTGGACAGTTCTCGTGCGAACTCTCACCAATCAGTGAACTGAGTGAATAAAGTATTGCCTACACTTTTACATGGAATATAATTGACATTTCATTTATAAAAAAATGCACTGGAATTTTTATAGAATGATGCCTCACACCGCTACATGTTTCTTAGTATCATTGCTCCTGTTGACATTTGTAAATCCTTTTGAGAATACACACATGGGCCGGAACAGCCACAAAGGTAAGCTTTTAAATCCTCTGTTTGCATTCATGGAATACACTAATGGGTCCACGATGCTAGGATGCGAAGTCACTCACAGTATATTTTGAGAACGTTGGGCCAATGTTGGGCCAATTTATCTTGTAAAAGTTGTGAAAACCAGCGAATTACTCTGAGTAAAGACTAACATTGGTTTAACAAAACTCAAACATTGATATAACAATGTGAAAGGTATGAGACATGAGTAGAATGTACTATTAGAGTACTTGAAGTTTTCCACTGTTTTACTCACCTCAATTGTAAATTCTAGCATCATCAGAATCCTTACCTTTGAACTTACATATCTATCTCACAATAACAACATCACCAGAAAGACCAGTAAATGTTCTCTTTAAACCGTCACAATGGCGAGTTTCTACTGTAGGCAACTCTGGAACTAATAAAGCGAGTAATTTAGATGCTACTTATTAAACATGCAGAAGCGGCAGCTGTCTATTTTTAACTTTCCCAGCATTCTCCAAGACTCATAATAGAGGGAATTTATTGGGTTATAAATATGGAATGGTGACACTCCCTTTGAAATAATAGAAAATTGCAATGGGCCCCATTCACATGAATTCTCAATGAATTAAGTCAATTGCAAGGGCCACGGAGAGGAAGAGAATGCAAGGAGAGACAGAGAGACTGGGACAGCTATAATGAGACAGAGACAATATAGAGGTACAATTAAAACTTTGGAGATAGCTACAGATTCAGGACACACACACAAATAGAAAAACAATTGCTGCTCGTTTGGAGAATGTGACAAATTAGGGAAGAGGGCAAATTTAATGACTTGGAACAGCAATCTACTTAACATGTAAATTTACTCAGTTTATGTGATTGTAATATCTTGTAATATCTTGAAATATCTTGTAATATCTTGTAATATCTTGTCTTCTTATCTTATCTTATCTCATTTCATTTCATCTCAGCTCATCTCATCTTATCTTGTCTTATCTTATTTTGTCTTATCTTAGCTTATCTCATCTTATCTCATTTTGTCTTATCTTATCTCACCTCACCTTATCTCATCTCATTTTATATTATCTCACCTTATGTCATTTTATCTCACTTTATCTTATCTTATCTTATCTTATCTTATCTTATCTTATCTTATCTTATCTTATCTTATCTCATGTCACACGTGATGTATATTGACTTCTAATTGTTGCCCACAGCAGCAGTTGTGGAATTTCATATAGTGAAAGTCAATACTCCTGCCATATTCATGTTTAAATGTTTATTAGATCACAACTGAGCTCTGAGAGTATTCCAGAAACTTTCTAGCACCGCTTACATTATGTGAGCCAGAAGTGAATTAACACATGAAAAGAAACAGGAAGTCAAATAAAATTACAGAAAGTGACAGAAAAAGCGTTAATGAAGCAATGACACAGAACTGTGACAGCAAGACAGACATCCTCAGGGTTATGTGAGAGTGGGACTAATTGGGGCAGAACCATTACCCCAAGGACAATGAGGACTGGTATACAGTGATGGTGAAGAGTTTTGGCACACCAGATACATTTTGTATCCTCTAATTGTATTACATTTGTTTAATAACATAGATTATGTTGAGACAATCAAGAGTAGTATGACTTTACTGCTTCCACACCAATTTGATACAGAAAGTGCTTTTCACCACTGTATTCGACCTCGTAGCTTCTGCTTTTACCAAAAGAAACCACCAGGAACCCAATTCATCTTCATGGGAGCAAATGGCATTTGATGACGCGTATACTCCATGCAATGGGATAGGGACTGAGATTTCCAGATTCAGATTTGATTTATAATTCCCCAAAGCCCACAATGCAAAGCTCACAATACGGAGATACTCCTCAGAACCAGTACAGTGTGTGTGGTTGGAACCCATACACCCACAAACTGCCATCCCTGTACACCACTTGGCCACCCAGATCTTTACTGGACCGTAGAGACTGAAGTAAGAAACTATACATTCATGGTACAGTTAGTTTCATTAAAAACGGCCTGTCAAATTAAACCTTGACAAAGCTAGACAAATTCTGCTATACATTGCTACCTACCACTAATTAGAACTGTTTGGCTATAGCTGGCTACTCATAGCCGGATCTAAAAGAACATATAGCACCATATCAGATACATTTAAAACATGTACCAAGGTTTATATGTTTTTTATGTCAGCCGACAATAAGCTAGGAGTAGACGGAAGCAGCTGGCTTTAGACAGTTATAGCTACAGCCGCGAATAGGCCACTACAGCCGTCTAGTGTCGACCATACTTTATGAAACAAACCGTATGTACAATTGTACATCTATTGACACAGTTGATGAATATATCCCAATCAAAGGGACAGGGACTGAGATTTTTCTGGGATTTACCGAGATATGCCATAAACCATTGCAGTGTGTGTGGTTGGAACCTATACACCCAGAGCAACAGGGGGTGGGGGCCTAGCTCAGTGGTAGCGCACTGGGTCCCGGGTCCAATTCCCGGTCGAGTCTATGTTGGATGGCTGTTTCATCCTTCGTCTCATTGCCATGGTCCCTACCTGTCCTAATTAGCCCATCAGGTGGAGAAAAACAGGATGTAAAGCCCTAATCCACCACCACCACCCAGAGCAACAGCCATCCATACACTATATACATGACCACACAGACCTTCACTGCATGGACCATATAGACAGTAAGAAGCTACATTGATTGGGATGTACATCTATTGACAGAGCAGCAGTGCTTTGCACTGGTCACTTGGAGACTAGATTTCAAAGTACATTTGAGCCAGATTGGGACTAGCTCAGCGGATCAATTCTGTTGAATAAATAAACAGCTCTTTACTGAGACCATAAGTATCAATTTTTTCTCACTGTGTGCAGGTGTTGAGACGTCAATAGTGGGCTAAAATAAGTGACCTTTGTGTTGATCGAAATGCAACATCTTATGGAAAGAGAGCGACCTTTCTTATGTTTCAAACAGTGCAGAAGTAATGCTCAAGGAAATGAACCATCTGGCCCAAAATTACACATCAGAGTCTCTATTTGGTGCTGTTAAGCTCACTGCTCATTGCAGTGCACATTGGAGGTATATTTGCTATTTTAATTTGTTCTCAAGAAGAGCAAGAAAATTCTATAACTGTTGTATTCAACAAACCTCTGCGAACGCCTGATAAGTGTTATCAATTTGTTGAGCAATTTCAGTCTTCTTTCCTCAACTATTAGTCTCTGTCTGTCTGTCTGTCTATGTCTCTCTGTCTCTCTGTCTCTGTCTCTGTCTCTGTCTCTGTCTCTCTCTCTCTCTCTCTCTCCTTGCTATTTTGTGGCAATGATTGTCTTTACAGCCGATTTCATAGATTTGGGAACTAAATTCCAGATGATGTTTATGTGAATGCAGGGCAACCATTGGTTAAGGTAGTCCCTCAGCCAAAGGGAGTCCTGGCTTAACGTGGCTTATACTCCACTTAAGACTGATTTCCTATTGTTCTGTGTGGGCAATAACTAACGAAAATGTTAATTAACTCCTGAGTGCGAACTGTACTTTAATTGCTTGAAAAGAGCAGTTAAGTATTGTAACATCCCGAATAGGAGGGAGTTAACTCCAGAATATGAGGATATGTAACTAACTTATACTCAGACATATTTACTGATTTGTTTGATTTGTTTGTTTCCATGTCAATGAAAATCGGTGTAAACAAGGTGACCATGGTTATTAGGGCCCAGCATCAGATTTGAATACTTCTTGGCCAAATTTTGGTCCATCCTGTCACCCTGCCATTCCACCTCTCTGTCAAAGATCGTTTCATCAGTCCCTACATCAGTGAACTGTCATATAACTACCATCCCTTCTTCCTTTCTTTGTACCAGAAAGTTGTGCTATGGTCATAGTCATTCTGCAGAAGACACTGCCCTACTATTTGCACTGTTTGGTCCATAAGCACAGTCAGTCTAGTACTGCTGTGTAGACACTGTGGACTTTGTGGACTGCAGGGCCTCTCTTGAGGTGAATGGACAAGCCCATTATCCCAGTCAAGGGTATAGTTACAAGGACTAGACCGTCTCAAAATGAGGTGTGTCAGCTTCACTAAAGGCACATATTTGCTGAGGTCATTAACCTTTGTGGAACGGTCCCAGCACAAATTAGGGATAAGTCAGCGACTGATCCTATTCCCCAACTGCCTAATAGATATCATGCAGCTCCTGTCAGACCCAATAACAGGGATACCTGAATGTAGCTATAAATAGTTTTGACTTTTATGTTCTTACAAGTAGAAATTAATAGTTTTTGACAAGGAAAGACTATATGGTAAATTATATTACTACTATGGTAAATTAGCCTGTTGAGGTCAACAGGCCTGAAATGAGGCTCTTTTTTCAGATTCATATAAACCAAATTCGGAATGGTCTAGTTGATAAGGTCCTGCATAGCTCCTTGTGTACACTCGGCGACAGTGATTTTCGCCATGACAACGAGATTCGCCATCCCCCTAAAACACGATTATGCACATACCAATGACTTGATTTGTTACAAAACTAATTGTACAGATCATTGACAGTGTTCTTACGCTGCGGCAGCCATCTAAAAGGTGTTTATTGTAGTTTTCGGGGGGGGGGGGGGGTGGCCAATCTCGCTGTCGTGGCGAAAATCACTGTCGCCGAGTGTAGTCTTGGGTTCAATTCCTCACTGAAACAACATATTCGAACTCAGCTACTTCTATTACTGCATACCAGACACTGTACATAATTTGAGTCCTCGTTTATGATAAGAATGGTTAACCCTGTGGTGGAAACAACTTGCCTGTGAGGGCTGCAATAGCCCAGTCAATAGAGTGTGCCCATATTTTAAAAAAGCTATTTGTTAGGTCAAAGCCTTGCAGGAGATGCTTTTACAGAAAACGGCCAATGCAAAACTTAAATAAAACAGCAACAGATTGCTATGCACTGAGGTGACCAAATGGAATTCCTTCAGGCTTTAATTGGAGAATTACTGTTGTGAATCTTAGAATCCGTCAACCGTTAGGTTTAACATTTTTAGTGGGATAACTCATGCTTAAATCTGTTAGATTAGGAGAAATTCCATCACTTAAAACGGTTAAGGTTGTTAAAGTCAAACAGCCTTAAGGAGGAAGAACTTTAAGGCATGATTGCCTTGTCCTTAACGACGTTCAATGTCATTTGGTCGTTCCCCAACCTGTTGAAAGAAATTCCCCAGGGCCATTAATTGGTAGGGCCCACAAATCCTTGTGCCCTTAATGCCATGATTAACTTAAGTGCTGCACTTAGACTTGCTACTTTTTAACAAATTGCAAAGCTGGGTTGCATGAGCTGCCCTCGCCAAGATTTCTCAGACAGCTTCCTTGGCTTGCTAGGGCTCAACTCAAGTACCTTCCATTCCTACAACCAGGTGCAGACTTGTTAAATATTGAAAGGGGAAAGAGTGTGGTTCCAGAACAGAGCCTTGTTCAATCCAAATTACAACTGTACCGCTAGAATTCCATTCTATTCTGAATCAATATGACATTGTGGTGTGCTAGTTCCTACCTGGGATATATATAGTAGCTGTTATATACACACACCTAACGTCGTCGTGGAGACCAAATGAGCTAACAACAGTATACATCAGTATGTTCAAAGGGACGCTTTAAGAAACATTTATAATGGGTGGGATATGAATTTTGCTCATTTGTTTCCTTTAATATCTTGTTGCATTGGATTAGTTGATTGATTGATTGATTGATTGATTGTCAGAATATAACATCAAAATGTAATATAATATTATGTATATTGTCAATGCTATGTTCTGATGTTGAGTCAGCTTATACGAACTGCTGACAGAGGCAGATGTAATGATGGGATGATAAAGCTTTTTGTTAGGACAGAACTCCCTTAGAATGCCCTGAAAAATTTACAGGAGACGCGGCATCATTGAAGAGATGGCCTTAAAGCGAGGTTCAGTGGTCCAATTTTATAAGACTTGTAATTGTACAGTGAACAATGAACATGCCACATATTTTTCAAGGCCCAAAGTGTGACTTTTCATGCACTCATAAGGATTTTCACTTGTTACAGTACTGTGCAAATTTGAAGTCTTGAGCCATCCTCAAATTGATGCTACAGCAGGAAAATACATTTTATACATTATTATTGTGTTGCCTGTTGGGTTGAACATGCCTACACTGAATGAATTACAGACATAGTAAAATAGGAAATAATAATTGAGAAGAAAGTTTGTTTCTTCTGGTTCATTTCTGTTATTTGGTATGGTCCCCATTTTACATAAAACTGCATGAACTGGCATTAAAAGGTACCTTAATTTAGATTAAGGTCTGCATACGAGCAAATAACACATAATGCATTGAGGTGGCTCAAGACTTTCACACAGTTCTGTACATCTCAGGGTAAGGTTTGTCAGCTGGCGTGCAATCTTCGCTTGTTGAATATTGAAACAGCAATTAGAGTGGGTTCCAAAAGAGCACCTTGTGTAATGCCAACATTGCATTGGTAGCCCCCATAATTTTTCTGAGAATAATTGAGATTTAGCTTTTCAGAAGAACTTGTTGATACCCACTCAACAAATGCAAATTAGTTCTTGTAAATTGTAAAACAATTAAAAAGAAATGATGTGGGATCAGCGAAACTGAATACGATGCGTGAATATAAAAATGCTGTTTTCAACGAGGATATTTTTTGTAGTGAGGCATCTTAATGTGTGGCAAAGTAAACCCCCATCCAAAACTATGATGCTGTTTGAGAATATACAGCGGTAAAAGTGATTTGGTAGTTTCGAGAGTAGTTACAAAACTGTTGTGCGTGATAGCGAGGTGGTCTCACTATTTGGTTCAAGTGTAGTTATTTTGTAAAAATTGTAATTATGACTCAAATACTAGATTCTTTTAGTTATTTCATGGTAATTATGACTCAAATACTAGATTCTATAATAAAACCCAACCACAGTGTTGTTTCAGCTCAATGAAACCCATGAGTGAGATGTCTGGCGGAGGAACTCACGAGTGGCGAATATTTATATCCCACACTTTTACAGATATTTTCTGTATTTTTAGTTGAGAAAACTGAGAAATTAAGAATTGTTTTGACCAAATTCTTGTACTTTTCATTTTGATATTCCTACACAAACAGTGAGGATCAAAAATCTCATTAATATTCATGCTGAACTCAGCAGCCAATCACAGAAGTGAACCAAGCAAGCAGACAGACGTCACAACGTCCTCCCATTCACAAAGGCTTTTAGCAGAAAAACAAACCTTTGCTAGACTGTATTTTGCAGAAAAACATTGGTTTTATGCATGTAGAAAGACGTTCTGCGTTATTTGTTGTGAAAAAAGCTAATATTTTAGTCAGAAATCACACCTCAGTGCGACCAAATTCCTCAGTGACAGCACTGTGCATTTGGTCTCCATGGCAACAAGGCTGAATGCTTATCTGTTTGAGTTTAACAGACAGTGTCGTCGGTAAAAACAAATCGCCGGTACGGATAAAAAACGAATTATATATATGTAATGTTAGTAGATTTGAAATCAGGAGAGATTCAGCTTCATGCCAGTCTTAATTTGGTCAAAATCGGACAAGAATTGGCGAAGTTATGGCCATGGCATGTTCAATGTTGTGGATGTCTGACTGTTTGAGATCAACAGATTGTATCGTCGGAAAAAAACGAGTCGCCGGTAAAAATCAACTATTCCAAAATCGGTCAAGAATTGAAGAAGTTACGGCCATTTTCCAGATTTAATGGGCAAACTGAAAGTGTAAGTGTTTGAACTGCAGTCTTATCCAGACATGACCAATGACCGCTATGAACAACCTTTAGTTTTCAAAATTACTTTTAAATAGCAAATTTACTTCAAACCTAGTTTGTGTTCATGAATAGTAGTCTATATAATAGGCCAAGCTGTGATTTTAGTGTGAAAGTGAAAATGAAAGTGAACCTGATCAACCTAAAGTAGTCCGTCCAATATGTAAATCAGGGATGGTGGAACACAATTTATTATAATTAGGGATGGTGAATCACAAAAAATACCACATGGGTTGTTCCTAATAGGTCTTCTATGAGGAACACAGCCAAGTGTGGGATATTTTTAGTTATTTCATGGTAATTGCGATGCAAATACTAGCTTATTTACTATGGATATATTGAACTTCTATGCTGAGGCAAGTAATGACCCCATCCATGGAATAAATGTGTAAAATTGTGTGGACCCCATCTCATCATTAAGTTTGCCTCTGCCAGCTGGCCATATAAACATTGAGACATAGACATGGACTTGCAACTGTAACAAAAAGAGCTGTCAGATAGCAAATTTATCTCAACAAATGCTCACCCTGCTCTATTTCCGGTTTAGGCCTAATGGTATCAAAGGAGGGGGGTAATATTTGCCTGTCAAACAGAGGTCGCAAACAGTGAAACCCGTAATAGACTTGTAAAATGCTGAGGCAGGAAGGCTGTAGACAGGGAAATGGGGACTTATCCAGCAAGGAAAGTCCTGCTTTCTAACACAAATCTACTTTTGTAAGTAAACATCTTAGCTACATCTTAAAGTATATGAAATTTCATACATACAGTGTAACCATGGAGTCATTGCTTATGTCGAATGTCTCAATGCGACTGGGTCTGAAGCGTAGTCAGCTTATATGACCAGGCAGATGTAATGATAAGATGATAAGGCTTGAAGTCCACACCATGTTACACATTTACCCCATGGGTGGGGTCTTTTATTTGCCTCAGCATAGACACCGAGTACAGGCACCTCCAATTTAACGTCACATGCGATCGACATCCGGCTGGGATGTAGCTCATGAAAAGTGCCCGGACTTGGATCAGCTGAGATGGACAATGTGGAATTGGTGGATGCCTTAATCAAAATAGTGTAACTCATAGATGTTACCTTAACTCTTTTAGCTAGACTGAGCTGGACCACTCCATTCAAACCAAACGACCTAGCCTTTGCTGTCTGTTGAAAGCTGTGACGAAGGTTCACCGTTATGATTAATATTAAAACCTTGTCATTTCATGACAGGCACTTAATTGCAATGTGTACATTAATAATTGAGATATCATTAACAGTGTTTGTTCTCATGTGGGATTTACCTTGAACTCTCTCCAGCTAGGTATAGCTTGTATTGGTTTGGCTTGCGTAGCACTGAATAATTTGCAAGATTCCACAAAAGTTTTACAATGACGATTCTATTCTTCAAGAGAAAGAGTGAAATAAAATGTTTTCGAGTTCTGAATCCAGTGGTTCCTTACAGCAAAAGAAGTGACTATTCTATTCTATTCTATTCTTTTCTTTTCAATTCTATTCTATTCTCTTCTATTCTATTCCTGGCGTCTGCAGGTATATTCAAAGTTTCAGATCACAAAGCTCGGGATTTTTTTTGTTCTGGACTAAAGGATTTCCAAGTTTGTCGGGCTGAAACTTCGGTCAGAGAAGTTGCGCACGCCATTTCTTCCGCTCGGATTGAGGCAAACGGTTTCTCTTCCGGGTCAGGGCAAGTCACGTGATAAACAAGATGGCTGCTTCCGGAAGTGGTACATCCTTGCATGCATATTGCGTGTATTTGCAGTACTGGTTGATGTATGAAATTAATTTGCATGCCACAGTCAATTTATGGTTCCTATAACATGGTCAGGAACAGTGGACCCTGTGACAGTGAAACTTGACCATTAAGACCACATGAGCGATATACCGTAAGGGGATATTTACAATTGTAATTTAACTCAAACTTAATCAGTGGTCGTATTGTATAAATTGTGATGCTTTACTGTATTAACTGCCCTTCATAATATATAGCGAGTCTTTCTCGTTAGTTCTAGTTCTTGATTTGAATTAAGCTTTCTTCAAGTGGGATTCCTTTGTAATTTGATCTGAAAACTTTCAATGCAGTTCAATGTTTGCTTCTCTTAAGAAGTCTGTGATAAAATACAACTGCGATGTATATCAAACTGAAGTGTTATGAGTATAAAATATCAGATATTATAACATTGCCAGACTAAGAAATCAGTAACCATATTGATACATTTCCTTTGTGTACTTCATCACTTTTAAAAGTCAGTTGTCATATTCTTTAGTATTATCTGATATCAAGAAAGTTATATTTTTATCCGGAGTTAATGACATCATTGTTGATTACTGAAAGCCTAGTGACGCTTGAATTCAAGTTCTCCTTACATCCTACTTCATGGTTTCTGATTCCTTATGCCAATCATGTTCTTTAATCTAAGATCTTGGTCATTTCTTGTGACCTACATTGGCCATGTCCAGGAAGTCCGGGCCTCCTGTATTCATCAATAGTGGTCCAGGAATGTGCCAGGTCACAGGTCCGAACCCTGTTTGACCCCCAAGTCATTAACTTGGGCAAAACTAATTGGTTCTTCCGGGTAGTTTCAACTCCACAATGTTCTGCTGGGAATTTTACAACAGAATTCTCAGTGCTGTCTTAACTGATCTAAAACACTTCAACTCATTGCATCACCCACCAGGGGCAGATGTAACCAGAGGCAGAAGTAATAATGAGATGATAAGGAAGTCATTTTTTACTCAAATGTGAGAGGCATGGAGAAGGGCATGGTCTTGACTTTGGTGACATGCCCAATTCAACCCAGATAGCATTCCAAATCGGGCCAGCGTCGTTTCTATATCGGCCGCCGTTGGAACCACATCGTTTTGACATTGCCGGCACCGCACCGACGGTGATACGATTTGGAATGCTATCGGGGAAGCCAACATTAGTAAATATTGAAAACTACAAATTCATGTTCAAAGACATTTCTAGGGTTAGGTTTGGAAGTACTTATTAAAATTCAATTAATGATTGAATCCCGGATAGCATTCCAAATCGGGCCAGCAACGTTTCCATATAGGCCACTGTCATTACAACATCGTTTTAACATTCCCGACATCACACCGATGTTGAAACGATTTGGAATGCTATCTGGGATGTTGTTTGAAGTACATGACTACACGACAAAAGGTACTGTTACATACTCCTGAGTGCTTTGGAAATGTACTTGAGTACAGGCACATTGACATTGACACTCGGAGTACAACTACAACTTCAGTACTTCTTAAACTGTACTTGAGTACAATTACAACTTGAGTACTTCTTAAACTGTACTTGAGTACAACTACAACTTGAGTACTTCTTAAACTGTACTTGAGTACAACTACAACTTGAGTACTTCTTAAACTGTACTTGAGTAAGATTGGAATCAATGATAATATCAATTTTGTCTGAACGAGCTTCCATCTGAAGGATTTTTATGTGTATCTAGTGCATCCAAGCTAGTCATAACTATTTTTTCCACTCCATGTAACAATGATTGATAGTTACGATTAAAACCAGATAGCTATTCTGCCAAACTGACAGCCAGAAAATTTGAGCCATGGATACCAATTGTGCATAGAATTTGTATGAGATTCATTCGTTTATCTTATGCAGAGTACAAAAACAACAGTTTACAGCTTTATTGACTGGACAGGTGACTGTATGTCTGGTCAAGTTCCTTAGGACCTTGGGACGACATCTCTGCTTGTTAAAACGCACCTTAAAACATGTATTTCGTGTCTCGCTAGAGGCCACTGGTCACACGATGTGTCCATTTAAATGGACCTTAGACAGTTTGGAGACGATGAAATTCTTCTCCAAGCACGACACAAAAGCAAGACTCCCAACAGTTTTTTTACAATCTTACTTGAATGCACCCTTATAGCCTGACCTTTGCATAACCTTAGAAAATGGGGAAATATCATATGAAGACCCCACAAAGTTAACGTTGAAAGAAAAAGTATATTAAAAATATTTAATTTAAGTGTTTGCAGGGTAAATGTTGGCTAGGCGTCTTCAACATTGAGCCAACCTGGCATGCCATCTGGGGCCGACCTGGCTGCTACAGCCGTGGCTAAAAGTTTTCAGACACTTACTATAGATGGTGCCTATGATCTTGCATCACAGGTTTTAAATATGGCCGTAAATATGACCTAGGGTAATGTAATGGCCTGCGCCTCTGTCAGTTGTCCCTCCCTTTGTCTATTTGTCTTTGAACCGCACTTACAGACATGATAACTTCAGGTCTATTGATGCTAAGCTCATAGAATTACAGGTAATCTACCTTAGAGGAAGACATTGAATGAGTCTAAAATGAGTTACTTCGACTTTTTTGGGGTCACAAGGGTCAAACTCATCCAGATTATTGTGACTCTTCACTTTGCTCCGGCGGTGAAACATGTGGATGTTAAAGAGGCGGTTCCCTCTGACCGACGAATGGCGACATCCATAGTTTCCATGGGGTGAAGGTTTAACATGGTGTGGACTCCAAGCCTTATCATCTCATCATTACGTCTGCCTCTGGCAGCTGGTCATATAAGGCTGACTAAGCTTCAGACCCAATAGCATTGAGACATTAGACACTAGACATACACTATTGGTGTGACTATTGTGTAAATGACTTTACAGGACAGTACATTTTTCAAGAAAAAGTGCACTTAAGTAAAAAATAAACACTAAAATGAAAGTATTTTAAAGTGTCTGAAAACTTTTGGCCACGGCTGTATTAGGGTGTTCTTATCATGGGTAACCAGTATGATCAATTAGTGTTTTGAACGAAAAGTACTATTGGAATCAAGGGTTAAGTTAGTGCAGGTGAATGTATTACTGCCAGCTTCTTATCTTCATGACACATTATGTTGTCCATTTCCATTCCTTCATTGTTCATCCTCAGCAGATTAATAATTGACAAAATGTGATATCGCAACCGTCAGAACGTGCTCTAAAGCCCTCAGACAAGACATTAATTGGGAAAACGCTGGTGAACAAGTGTTTTTGCCTCATACAGCTTGTCTTAATTTCCCTCAAGACAGGACATGCAGACATCAAGGGGAATTTTAATTGTAATGCTCAAAGAATGGGTTAGCTGGGGTTGTAGAACGCAGCTGGTTACCAAACTGGCTAACACTTGTTAATTAAGGTAATAATGCACTCATGAACTACAGTGTTTAACCATTTCAAATGCATGTTGATAAATTTATCTTCAACAGCAGATTTAATTGCTATTTAGTAGTATAGGAATCATCTCAATGCTTCTGGCCTGAAACTTAATCACTGATAGCGTATGATATGAGTAGAAACCAGAGGCTGACGTAGTGATGAGATGATAAGGATAGGAGTCCTCGGTATTTTACATGCCCCAGCATCACTGAGTACAAAGCACCACAAATTTAACGTCTCATGCGACTAATAAGTGGCTGAGATGTAGCTCAAACATAACAATTTAACAAATAAGAAGCTAAAAATAATTTCTTTATTCGTAAAACCCAGATAGCATTCCAAATCGGCCAGCATCGTTTCCATATTGGCCACTGCCATTACAACATCGTATTAATATCGCTGACATTGAGCCAAAGTTGAAACGATTTGGAATGCTATCCGAGAAGTTCATACTTATACCAAAAGATCGATCTCCCAATCTATGGAGATCTCCCAATCTATAGAGATCTCCCAATCTATAGAGATCTCCCAATCTAAGAGATATGAATACAAGTGAAGTTTCTTCATCTATTGCCACGTGGCGCCCCTACCATCAGTAACAATGCATGTTTCCTGTGAAAATAAGAATTTGATTGAAGCTGGGAAGCTGGGAATCAAAATAACCAAGAACTATATACCATCCATCTACAACTTTAAAAGTATAGACAAAGCTGACTGCAATTCATTCTGAGACATTTGATGAATTACTCAGGGAAGTAAAGAGTTCTGAATTTTGAACAAAAACTTTAAGCGTTCATTCAAAGTTCATGTATCATCTGAAGTAATTTCATAAACTTGAGCATATTCATCATGCCACTGGTTAGCTTTCATTTCCCTGTCGTAAAGTAGCTAATGACACCCAAGATACAGATTTGCATAATTGATAATTCAAGACACAAAACTTAAGAAACTCAGAAACATTATCTTCCTTTCATTTAAGTAAGGTATACTTGGGACTCGTGGATCATATTTTTTTAACTGCACAAAATCATACGTTAGAGGACAATTTGTACCCCAGATAGCATTCCAAATCGGACCAGCATCGTTTCTACATCGTTTTGACGTCGCTGACATCGCGCCGACGTCGATGCGATTCGGAATGGTATCCGGGACGCAACTGCATAAAAATACGCCATGAGGTATGAATTAATATTTCATGGCAATTAATGAGCCTAACTTGTGGTAATTATATTGAGGTTTTTCATTTTACATCGTTTGTACTATGAATGTAGAGCCATCCCAGATAGCATTCCAAATCTGCCCAGCATCGTTTCCACATAGGCCAATGTCGTTATTACATTGTATTTAACCTCGCCGACATCGCGCCGACGTTGAAACGATTTGGAATGCTATCTCAATGCACCAGTTACTGACTGAATTCAAACTATCTTAAACAAAATCTTAATTGTGAAATATCGGAAAGTTGAAGGCGACCTTAATATAAAACCATACTTTCAGACCCAACTATTCCCGATATTATCTTAAACCATAAAATCCCCTCATCAAGACCCATAAATGTAGGGAGTTACCCTCACAGGGGAAGGTATATAAGCAACAAAGTGTCAGTGAACTCCCGACTATGAGGAATATAACTAAGTTATACTCCATTAGGCATATTTACTAATTTGTTTGATTTTTTTTTTTGTTTTAATGCCTATTACGCATAACAGTTCAGTTTGCACTCAGGAGGGAGTTAACTAACATTTTCGTTGGTTATATCCCGCAAAAGAACAATATAAAAGGTCACGTGGTGGAGTATAAATGTTGCTAAATTGCAGTTTGTAGATTGAAAGTCATGCGCGTGAACCAATGGTGATGAGCTATCCCAAAACCTGACTAGAATGAAAGGCATAACCACAGTTGCCTGTCTGTAATCTGAAAGTATCCATTAAACTCCATTCATAGTACTATCAAAGACCTTATATCCTATGTGTTATAAGGTCTTCGGGTACAATACAACTATATATGGCACGAGAGCAATCCGACGTCAGCTGAATGTAAAACCGCATAGGATAACAACTTGCTTGACACTTTTAGTGATTCCAATACATTTTTCTGAAAGTGGTTGACATAATATAGTTACTTATATAGCTCAGGTTGCAACTAACCTGATATATATATACCTATGTATATCCAGATATATTTTGGATGGTTTAGCCTTGCATCCATATTAGGACACATGGTCAGGATTCCGAGCTGAAAAATCGTTCACTTTGTGATGCAGCTCTGAAACATTGCACAATGATAGAGGGGGTCAACACCATCATTTTTGGATATGAACCAGCCTCCAAAAACTTCCTGTTTATGGAGCATAGTTGCCATAGAAACGATTTTTTTTTTAAATTTTTCAACAAAACACAGAAATTGTGAAATAACAAGATTTCTATAATCCACAGCTTCACTTGACTCAATCTTATACAATAAATAGCAAAGATTATAGAAATGTAAATTTGGCAAAAAGGTCAAGGGTCAAGGTCACCAAAAGAATTATTCCAAATATGGAAATCTGGCACTTTTTCTGTCATTCCAAGGCACATTACTTTACAGCTAGCACCACGTAAAAGAGAACCCCACAAATGAAATATCATAAGAAATCTTATGAAGAGTGATAACACTGGTATTAACCCTAGATCCCTCATGAAGCTAACCAAAACTTAACCACTAGGACATTTAGTTATATTCAGTGAATTAAATATAACAACCAATAAGAATAAAGTCAGAGCATTACCAAATATACATGGCCAATTGTGCTAAGTGCATTTTCCATGCATTTGGATAAACACAAGGAAAACGCATGGTTTTTGCCTCATTATGATTAGCTAAAAACCATGCATTTCCATGCGTTTTTTCATCTTATGGAAAACGCACGTGGCACATTTGGCCATGTAGCAGTTTGAGAAATTTAACCCATGTGAAGCTAGCTCCCCAGTGCTCTGGGCATCCCTCATCGCACAGTCTGACCCAGTAGGGCAGATGGAGGGCAGATAGAGGGCAGATAGTAGCAGAGTGGCATCATAGATTAGCAATATGTAACATTATTGCCCCCAGCCACATTTTGCATCATTTTTGGACTGCAAACTGCTGCAATATAAGTGAAGAAACATCCCACACGACTTACGAAGCAGACTATATTGACTTACTAAGAGCTGGTGCTGAGAGCAGGGGTTACAGAAAGGCTGGAAAAGTGTTTATGTCCAATTGATTGGATATGAGGAGGGAGAGTCTCAGTGGGAAAAGAGTGAGGGAGTGAGATAGAGTGAGAACATCTCAGAAAAATATTCTGTAATTCAGCATGATAAGCTCCTAGTAGTTAGAAATCTGGACAATGATGCATAGATTAGAATAGCAGAGTCAGTTACGAAAATCCTTCGAGGCAGAAAATGTGCTGGATAAACTAAGAGAGAGAAACGTACTCGAATTCACAAAATTGGAGTATGAGCATGGGTGATGCGAGGTGTATTAATGAGTACACAGTGAGGCTTCACAAATTATGAATTTTATTCTCCTAAAAAAATACACGTTCTTTGTGGTATAATTCTTCTGGCAGGAATGAACTACATATCTGTATTACAAGCTTTAAAAGACACATGAGCTGGAAAGTGTGAAACAACAGACCTAGATATCGATAAACGCAGGTATTATTCGACGCCTTGGCGGACACCTTGTCTAAAAGACTATCAGTTTTGACACCCTTTTCTCATGCAGTGTTAAAAAGGTGTTCCGTATGGAAAAAGGTGTTCTAGTATGTAATTCGATTAAAATCTATATATGGTGATACGTAATATTGTGTCATGCCTGTCATCTTAAGATAAGATAAGATAAGATAAGATAAGATAAGATAAGATAAGATAAGATAAGATAAGATAAGATAAGATAAGATAAGATAAGATAAGATAAGATGAGATAAAATAATGTTTATTTAGTCGGACAGGAATAAAACAGCAAATATAAGGTAAAACTTTTTGCCGACATGAAACGAGAAAATGAAATATACAATGGGGAGTGAGATGACTAATTAAATAAATAGCAGCATGTAAAATTAAAACCATTGATAGAGCATATAAACCAAAGCATCATTATATTGGCATAAAAGGACATAGTGTAAAAAAGGCATATGTAAAAACATCATTTTAAAGATACATTGCACTACATTTGGCATAAAATACATGATCCACAAGAACATTTTGGAGACCAGCTTTTTAAATTATCTTTAAAACCATTAAAATCATTGTTACATACAAAGCTTTTCACAGACAATGGCAGTTGGTTCCAGATGGGTTATAACTGTCTCAGCCTCTGACATTTGATCAACTATACTTCAGAACAGAAGCATTGAGATTATACAAATATCATGAATAGAAAGTCAAATCGGCCACACATAGTTTTTTTAAGTCGATGGAGAGCCAACACTGGGCCAAAGTCAAGCCGTTGATGCCGAAGCCGGTCCTGCATCGACTGACTTGGAATGTTATCGGGGGTGCAACATCTAGCGTTAATTGAATTTTATTATTAAGTTTATCAAGACTATCTAAAAAAGCAGCACCTTATCTCGGTGAACTACAGTTTGAGAGTAAATAGAGCATTTAAGGGTGAAATCAGGTATTCTGGGGAGAGTTTTCTTTAAGGAAACAGCACCCCTCTCCCTGGGGGAATGGATCATTGTTGAGTCAGCTGGCCTTATTGACCCGATTTGCAAGTTTGCCTCAAAATTGACTTTAGCTCCAGAACCTGTTTGCAAGAGTGAGGCAGAGTGTGTGTGCTAAAGGCTCCTTACGACACCTTTAAAAGGCCCCTTCTGGTCAAGCCAGAGAAAGGAGCAAGAGAAAAAAAGAAAGAGGAAAAATGGACCTAAGAAGAAAAGGAAAGCACATCCTGGGATCAGCTGTTATGGTCAGTGCTCCCTAATTGGTTCAGTTCAGTTAATAAGCACTGTTCTTCCCTCCAGCCCAGAGGGACCAGCCTACTCAAGTATGGAATTTGGCTACCATATACACTTGACTGT
Organism: Alitta virens; assembly: GCA_932294295.1. Classification (NCBI taxonomy): domain Eukaryota; kingdom Metazoa; phylum Annelida; class Polychaeta; order Phyllodocida; family Nereididae; genus Alitta; species Alitta virens. Next base: position 16,061,052 of record OW028582.1, read on the forward strand.
AGCTCGTCTATCTTCATTTATCAATGTCAGTTATAGCGTTGATATACTTTTTACGTATTGTGCTAGATTTCGTCTTTCAGGGAGAAAAACTTCGAGTTCAGCAGACCAAGTCTTGTAAGATTTTGATTAACGGAAAGAGGCGGACTGAAATTGAAACTAATATAAATTGAGATTTGATTAATATTTCCTGAGATGAGATGAACTCCAAATACATTAGATCGTGCCAACAGTAGTGGAAAGTAAATGAACCGTCTCAGAGCTTCATTCTCCAATTTTTAAACCTGAAGAAATCACTTGATGGTATTTATGAGAATGCAGATTTTCAGACACAGATCATGCAACATGGCAAATCTCAGACGACAAAATCCTTTTGAAGCTCAAACTAACCGGACAGAATGCGGAACAATTATAAGAAAAAATAGGTTTTATGGCGATTATCAAGACACATGTGCAGCTGTGACCTGGGAAAAGCCAACTGCAAAATACACAGAAGGACAGATTCTGAAGATGAAAGTTGCAACTGAAGGAGAAGGTAACACCCAAAAGCGGAGCAATCAGTTTGCAGTGATTTATGGAACAGATGAAGACGTTTTGGGTGCTAATTCCCGCTCTGCTCCTTTGAGCCAGATGGCAGCCATTTTGGGGTGCGAAGCCATTTTGACAGCCCGAACCTGTGTGGGACACAGCTGGAGCATGGGTCACCTGGGAGGCTATAAATAACACCTAACAGCCTTGTCTGCAGCAGATAAAACCGTCCAAGTGACAGACAGGGTCTGTATTGATATGGCTCAAGTGACCCTAGAGATGCGCCCAATAAAATAACCCCGTTACCCCGAAAAATCACCCCCTGCATCTTTGAAATGAATCTCCAATTTCAATCTTCCCTGCTTCTGTATCAGACCCAGCAGCAGCAGCAGCATGATAAGGTGTAATCATAGGGCGTCATAGCCAACTCATCATGTCCTGCAGTCAGTGTCCATAAGGTTCTGCAGATGGCCACCTTATCGCCTGCTTCCTTATCTTGTTAAGGGCTTATGAGACATACCGCCTGAATGTTTGATGCCTTGGTGCTACAGAAGAGCAGGGTGTCAAGTGTCGACTGATAACATAACATCAAAAAAGGAATATTTGCAAATTTCCTTGATTTAGAAGAAGCTGTGTGGACCAGTGGTTAGAATCTGACCATATTTCCTACTATAGTAGCTTGCTTTGCGTTCAAACCAGACCCGTAGCCAGCCGCTGGCGTTGGGTGGGTCTTTTTCATGAAATTGTGGACCTTCGATACAAATTTTTTTGATTATATCATTCCCTGATGTGGATCAATGTGTGGACATGGACCGAGTTGTGTGGGTCGAACAACCCCCATTGACCCCCCCCCCCCCCCCGCTTTGGCTACGGGCCTGCAAACTTACTCTGTGTTCTGTATATCTATGGTTGATGGCTTGATTCCTGTGAGATTTTGCAATGGCCTGCTGGTGACAATTTGCGGTGGCCATCCAACACTGAAATATTGAGCAATAATTTAACGTCTGCCCATGGTAAATTGGCCTTTTGTCATCACAATTGGCGCCATGCTGGACCAACGTAAAAGTTTTTTTAGCCATGCTGTCAATGAATCTTTTAAAAGTGCAAGTGTTTCAGCCTCACTTCCCATACCCCTATGAGCAAATCCCGTCTCCTGTCTAATCTAATCTAATTGAAGACATATGAGGTGCCTTGTGTCCAGCACTTTACCCAAGCAGGTGTAATACTTAATACTTGATTATTATTCTTTATCATAAAAGTTAACCATAAACCTTAATGCAAGTTTCGTATTATTATCTTTTTTCTTGTATCAATGCCACTGGTCTGAAGATTAGTCACCTAAATAGACCAACTCCCAGAGGCATAAGAATCCACACCATGTTACATATTTACCCCATGGGTGGGTTTGCTTGCCCCTGCATACCTTGTAGTGAGACATCCAGCTGAGATAGAACTCCTGAAGATTCTCTGCAACACTATATATAGAAATACGTGTCTGTTTACTAGAAATGATCGAAATAGAAGTATATTAGTAAGTCCTCCTTTAGAAACTAATTCTATACACATGTAACTGATGAAATTCGAACCAATACTTATAGTAGAGACGTGATAAATTGTATATGGGTGGAGGTTCTTTGTGAGCATCTGTAATTATCTTCATTGTGAAGCAAAATTGCTAAGAATTAGATTTGGTCTAGACCTAGTCTGACAGTTTGAGGATTATAGATTATGCCGATGATCCAGTAATGGGAAGAACATGAAAGCCAGCTGTTTTTGCCTGATAGGAGGATTAACCAGAAATAAATGCCATCTGAAATTGTACGTAGAATGTTGGAGAATTAAGAATGCGTTTCTAACAGACTTTGAGTTTGAATCCGCTAATGTATACAAATGGTAAATGCATGTATTCCAACAACAGTTTGCTGCTTTGCCAACAAGCATGAAGTTTATTACCAATTATACTCCATTTATTAGACTGTTTTCCTATTGTTCTAAGCAGGCAATAACCAACGCAAATGTTAGTTAACTCCCTCCTATTCGAGATATAACTATTACTTATATATTATCAGTCACAAAATGTTATCAGTTTTTGTTGTTGTTGCTGTTGCTGTTGTTGATATCACATGGTCAAAACATATGTTTATGAGTCGTACTACTGATAGACTTGTCAACTTTTGTTTAAAGCTGCATTGTCAGTCGGTTTTTTTACCAACAAAAAAGCTATCCAAATGAAAGAAAATGCTTCTTACTGATGAATTCGATAACCCAAACTGTCTAAATTGTACTAAATGATAAATTATTGCCGGAATTTATTAGAGCGACTTTGTTAACATTTTAGTTAACTATGCATTGCAACGTAATGGGGAGCGTCGCCGATTCGCGATTTCACAGTCATTTTATGAAAAATTGAGGTCAGAAATGTTCAATTTATGCAAAAAGCGAAACACCTACAAATTGTTTTACGTAATAAACTTGAAATTTTTTGAAAATTGGACGAAATTGAGGGCACACAATAATAAAGTACATTACGAACCGACGACGCTAATGACGTTCGTTTATGCCTCGTTTTCATTTCATTGGCCATTAAAGCACTTGCAATGTAAACAAATAGGCAATTTTTGATGGCATGAAAAATTCAATGATAGGGTATGTTTATTAATTTTATAGAAATATAGTGCACCTAGTAAGGCCCTGATGGGATTTGATCTGTTTTTTTTAGAAGCAATGAAATGAATGCAACCGATTTTGGTCACTGTCATATTGAGTGACAATCCAGCTATAACCACAGCAAGCTTCCTTCAAGCCCAAAAGTTTAAATAGATTTGAGCAAGATGTCATAACGGTTTGATGCTGATATGACCCAATTGAAAAAAAAGAATTAAAATATAAAAAATGACAGAAGTACATATGAAAATTGTTTTTTGGAATGTAAAGAGTAAACTTTAAGTTAATTAACTAAATTCTGTTCAAGTTTTCATATTAAACTGTTGGGCCCGATAGTATGTGGTTTCCAGTGTCTTTTTAGACATAGTGACACACACTTTTCCTAAACTGCAGTGAAGCCATTTAATGTTTATTTATATTTTGACACATATAGGTCGTTCTTGTTTGAAATCTGGTGGAGTATAATTGGGTCCAAAATGTATTGGTTTTAATTGGGAGATAGTATGAGTAGCAACGTGGTTTGAGATGGGTTCTGATGCACACGTCCATGTGGGCGTGAAATTTTAAGGAGTGTAGGAGCAGTATTGATGTAAAAAGTGTTTAGACACACATAATGTTGAACAAAAACTAGGAGCACGAGGAAATTTGATTAAATTGAGAACAATGTGTTGATAATAATGCCTACAAGTGGGCAGTATCACATGGAGTTGAAAAACCTTCTTTGTCACAATACATTCATTATATGAATAAAATCATACGGTTTATACGAAGCACACACAGATAATATGCCACATTTACTAAATATTGCCACTGTGTTAGGCTAACTGGACCAACGCTGGTTTAATTTGCTGAAGGACCTGGGCACTCTTCATGAGCTACAGTTAGTTTCATTAAAAACAGCCTGTCAAATTGAATCTAAACAAAATCTAAATAACTGAACTTCTGCTATAAACCGGATCTAAAAGTACATGCAGCACCATTTGAGAGTACTCATATTTGTCATTTCTTGTTGAAAAGATGCCTATTTCAAATACATATTCATGATATATTAGACTTACAATTACCAAGGTTTATAGTTTTTCAGTGGTGGTAGGTGTAAGCCGACCATATGCTGGGAGTAGACAGAAGCAGAGCTCTGGCTTTAGCCAGTTATAGCAACAGCCAGGAATAGGTCCCTACAGCTGAATAGAGTCGACCGTATTTTATGAAACTAACTACATCCCAGCTGGATGTCGATCGCACGAGAAGTTAAGCTGGAGGTGCCTTGTACTCGGTGTCTATGCTGAGGAAAGCAAAAGACCCCACCCATGGGGTAAATGTGTAACAAGGCGTAGAATCCAAGCCTTATCATCTCATCATTAGGTCTGCCTCTGGCAGCGGGTCGTATAAGCTGACTATGCTTCCGAGCCAGTAGCATTGAGACATATACATAGATATTGCGATCGGGGTATGATGGTTTTCTATCGTAATTGCAACCTAGGTTTTTCTCTATTTGCAAACTTTCCATGCCCCATTGTACAACAATCCAATGTATTCAAGGAAATGATCCAGCTGCTCCAATACATCTTAGTGTGCATCCAAGGGCTTGGTGTTACGATAGTTGTGTATTCATAGTCACTGCCGGAATTTCTTAAGACTCAGAATGCAGACAAAAAAAGGAGAAAATACCATCTGAAGATGTAAACAGAACAAATTAAATCTCCGTATGTACCCACACTCAATCATGCACACAATGCTGTAGTTCAATGCTGTAGTTCTGCCATGCAAGATATTGATATAGAAAATGAAGGAGTCTGAAATTTAAATTGAATGTTCAGACAGAATGCTGGATTGATTTTTGTTTGTTTACCGTGGTTATGTTTTGAAATAAGATGAGTATCTGGAAGACCTCTGGAGCATCTGGAGTACGAGTACAATCTCCTGGAGTACTTCTCGAGTACTAGGGTGTGTTCAAGTGAAGGGTTTGGTCCCAAACTTAGCAGGCTTCGCACGATTTTCATTAAGACTGTGTATTGAGCCCCACAAGGCATTTCTGGCATTGAAAACGCTGAAGAGGTTTATTTGTGGAGAAGGATTGTATGTTGTACTGGTGATTTGTAATGCTAAATTAAAATGGGAAGCGTTTCCATGAGAATGCTAGATGTGTAGGGATTAAAATTGGAAAGATGGGGTGCTTCTATCTTTCGTTTAATTTAATTAAAAGAGGCAGGCATAGTTTAATTTAATGGCATGGTTATTAAAAGAGGCAAGCATTGTTTAATTTAATGGCATGGTTATTAAAAGAGGCAAGCATTGTTTAATTTAATGGCATGGTTATTAAAAGAGGCAAGCATTGTTTAATTTAATGGCATGGTTATTAAAAGAGGCAAGCATTGTTTAATTTAATGGCATGGTTATTAAAAAAGGCAAGCATAGTTTAATTTAATGGCATGGTTATTAAAAGAGGCAAGCATTGTTTAATTTAATGGCATGGTTATTAAAAGAGGCAAGCATTGTTTAATTTAATGGCATGGTTATTAAAAGAGGCAAGCATTGTTTAATTTAATGGCATGGTTATTAAAAGAGGCAGGCCTAGTTTAATTTAATGGCATGGTTATGAAAAGAGGTAGGCCTAGTTCGGTTTTGCTATTTTCTAAACCGATGCACTCAGTCATATGGTGATGCTGTGCATTGAAAAGATCTTGCAATTAAGACCACTTTACAATTACCCAGATATCATACTGGCTCAACGTAGAGCAGGTATCAGCCCTGTCAGTTAAAATTTGGCCCAACATCAGCCTACATTTTGTAAGGTAAGGTAAGGTTATATAATATTGTCAGTTATATTTTAACGACATGTTAACCTTACTGTATATTCGTTTATGTCTGTGCTAGTATGGGATAGCTAGACAGGCATAACTTTAGTGTGCATTGCGCAGAGCCCTGTGTTGGCCACTGGGGTTAGAGGTCTTCACCCACATTGGTGGCATGAGGAGGCCCAGGACTGTCATGGTAATCACACTGTCAGAATTAGATCATTAAACCTTGAGTATACTAAATTATCCAGAGTAGAACACTGACTATTTTAATTTTATTCAGAATAGAAACTGACTATTTTAAGCCACCTTTGGTGCAATATTAACAAATAAATATATTGTAATTGCGAGGTGGTCTTTCTTCTGAGGCAGGTATACACTATACATATTGGTCTCTCATGCCCCGATGAGCATTTGTGGGAGAATCAACTTAAAATTGGTTCTTGAAACAGCTTCCATTGTTTCAAATGACTAATATTTCATCTTGCTCATGTGATACACATCTGCAAATTGAAGGCTCTACCATGCAAAGTCAGATTTATTGGTGAAATGCCAGATTTGAATTCTACCGAGTAAAGGAATATTGGCATGATAATTTGACATCAAAAGAAGCCAGACGTCCGTACTAGTTTTGCTTTCAGGTATGGCTAGATAAAGTGGTGATATGTTAACGATTAATCGGATAGCCTGATGAAAGGGTCGTAAAGGAATGGGACGGCTGTACAAGAACCATTTTGGAGGTAAAAAGGGGAGGGCTGAAAGGCAAGTGCTTTTCGCTTGACAAATCGCTAGAGGCCATCACCAAATATGGCAGGAGGCTTGCTGTAGTGCTGAGAGCTTGCTAGGGCTGGTGTGCTGCACCAATTTGCCTATGAGTTATGGTGAGTCTGAAGGCTTGCAGGTCTTTATCACCATTGACTGTTATTTCATGAGTGGTCTGACAGTTATTAATCATGGCTGAGATGTCCCAGGCAATCGGTGTGCGGTATGTAGGACCACGGTGCCTCACTACAACACGTTTAAGAACATTTTGTCACAAGATCCAAGGACCAGGAAAGCGGGCACTCCTGGAGGCACCAAGGTATCTGCGCTCAGTAAGCACATTAGCGTGATAACTGAGGAGAGGCAGCATCGCCAAGGATGGCAAGGATGGCAAGGGACAGTGTCTGCTTCATAGCAGAGCTCCAAGTGATATCCTTATGTACAGAGTCACCCACAAACACACAGAGTCAGAGGTTTAGTCTGTCACTTTACAATCTGGGCAATGAGTGATCGCACTTATGTTGCATAACCAGCACATGTTCATCAAGAAATACACGTCAAGAAGTTCACAAATAATTACCCTATCACCGGGGGGAAAAAGTGATTTGATACATTACACCAGTGCATTAAGGCCGCTATTCCATTTCTTAACTCACAAAAATACCTGATTTAGTTTTTTAAATCAGAAATTAATGATTAGTTTCGAATGAAGAGTATCAGTTTCAATTTTCGAAATGACTTGGGGGGGAAAAAGGTTAGTCTGGCATAAAAACGGAAATTTTCTCATTATGAGCTGAGATTAGAATGCAAAATGGAACCTCGCTATTAACAATGAATTTTTACCCTTCCAGAAATTGTTTTGAAATTCCCTTTTCCATAATTAATAAGTCCTAATAGTGCCTGACTATGGACTGCAACGACTGATGGTAAAAAATAACACTTCAGTGCAGCATGGAGTTTTGTAATGTACAATAGATGACTCTTACATTGCTTTTATTTAGCTCACGCAGACACTCCAATTTGACTCACCTGGTTTAACTACCCCTTTTTGGATCAGATAATTGCCCTGTTGTACGTTAAACACACGATCATTGATCTTAGCAACTGATACACCACCGTCCAGCACGTTTTAGTTACAACTAATCAGAGAGTGCGTGACTAACCACGTGCAACTCACTAACCAATCAGAGTGTTGCTTACAGCTGAGGAAACAGATACTTTGCAAATAAGGAATAATTCATGAGGTACACGGAACTGGACTATGTAGGTGATAGGAAATATGGAAGAGAGAACTTGTGGGCAGTAACAGGGCATTGGATATCATATGAACACCTGATGTAGCTCGCTTTAGTTATAAGATTGGAGCCATGTGCTATGTAACCTTGGTAATCTAGAGAAGCTAGACTGCAATAAACTGTATTTTAGCCAGAGCACGAGCTCAATTGAGTTACATGCGGTAGAAGTGTGGGGCTCAGTGCGGAACCTTGCTATTTATGACCAATTCCCTGAAATTTTTAGTTGCAAAAAAAAAAAAAAACATTCTTCACTCTAGAGATTGATCTTATTATAGTAAAAGTAGATTAGACGATTTGACGATTTCCAGATTGGCTGACAAGTTAGTTTTGGTATATGTCCTGCATGTCATTGGCCACAATGACTTCATTACGTCATAGTCAAATATGTCATCTTACAATATGTAGGTCTTGGATAAAGTTAACTACCTGTCAGTCACCAATGTCAATAAGGAAAATACTCATTATAGAAACTTAGACTTGAACTTGTGTGGGACAGGTCATGTGACTAAGCAACTCTGAAAAGACATCAGTAATATTTGTGAACTACAATAAATGAATTGATTGTTGATATTGCTGTGTTACCCTCTAGAATACAACTGAATAATCACTCCAATATTGGTTTAAGAAGGCATCATTACAAAACGAAATTGGTGGAAAACAACAGAGTGTCTGCCACTGAAGTCTCAACCTTCTATAAGATAAAGATAAAGAAATATTTATTTATGTTGCTCATAATTTCCTTGTAAATTGGCATAGAAATGTGGTTTTAGTGTCTATACTGAATTTTGTGTGGCACCTATAAATTCAATGAACACTATTCCAGGCTCATTGGGACATTCTGTGAGTCGGATTGGTAAAAAAACAATAAACCACAAGCAAAAGCTTTTGACCGACAGATGAATGACAGTATGAAAAGATGATAATATATACAAATATATATGAGAAGGTAAAACATTTAAAACATTAAAATGTACACCTAAAACAAACTCCACATTGGCACAGGAATTTGAGAGACTTCAAGCATTGTCTCATAGAGAATAGTGAGGACTTGCTGCTGTTTTCCATATCCATGCAGAATTCCAAATAAGGTGATAATTAAAACCCTTCCTGACTATCAGATTACTGTAAGCACAGTACATATTCACAGACTGATATCAGATCAAAAACTTGTCAACTTCACTGAACACAGAACTTGTACCTCTTTCAGTTACATGTTTCAAAAGTCCTCTGGAATGTTTGATGTTCAGATGAGCTGCTGGAAAAGGTTTGATTTTTTATTTATGTAGCTTTTGAATCATGCAATTTCCTGCTCGAGCACTCTATTGTGTTACATGATATCCTATTTAAGCCTGTGATGATGTGATTTTGAGCGAAGTCTGTTATTAAAAGGTGATCTGCTATTAAAGTCGATCAGATGATGAGATTCTCTGCTAGATAGAAGCCCCTGCTTACATGTAATGGATTTACATAACTGTGAAATTGATTCATATTCCCAGACTACTAAGCTATCTTAATGTGAAGTTACAGCATCCATCCAGCCTGCTGAATTAACATGAGATTTATCATTTTACACTGTAAATTGTGGTCTAGGGAGACCAGTTAGCATATCATTGTCAAGGGAGGCATTGCATATGCATTGAATATTTAGCTTAATTTAGCAAGAGTTAGTGGGAGTTCCAAACCAAAAGCTCCTCTCGTGTGAATATAATTTGGAGTTTTCAAGAATTTTTGAGAGAAAATTCGATGAGGAGTCTATTGAAAAAGAATGGTTTTTTTTTGTGTCCATTCCTGATAGCATGACCAATTGGGCTGACAGTGAGCCGACATTGGCCCATGTTGGCATGAAATCAGGGTTGTTGGTCAGGGAAGGAATACAATTACACAAATAACTTATAAATTATAGTGAATTACCAGGTTTGTAAAGCAACAATCTATGAGTTGTAGCTGACCTATGATACAGCCTATTTCAAAGACTTGGAAACTAAACTCCAGAGCAGAGATAGCAGCTCCAGAGGACGTCATGTGGATCCAGGACTCCCATCGGCTGAAGGACTGCTTTAACCAATGAGAGTCCTGCATTCACATGACGACATACGGAGCAGCTCTCTCTGCTCGGGAGTTTAGTTTCCAAGTCCATGAAATTGGCTGTAATCAGGCAACAACCTTTGAGTTAATCATAGCAGCTGATAGCTAAGTTAACCACGCAGCACTTTGCTGGTAGTTATAAACTACAGTCTTTCAATGAATTGCCTTTACTGATCTGTGGCCGTTTACTACTGTGGCCGTTTCAGTTTGAGGCCGTTCTGACCAAACCCCGATTTTTCTACAAGTTACATATACTATCAACTTTCTGTGGCACACATATTTTTAAAATACAATTCACATCATAATGTGGGCAAGAAGCACAGTCACCAGGATACTACTGCTTGTAGCCTTGGTGCATCAGTATTTCCTTGGGTTGCTAATTGAGAAGAACAGCATGGAGCAGGAACCACTTCTGGTGCACAAGCTGCTTTGAAGGCAAACTACGTGTGTACATGTGTGCACCAAGACCAGAAGAGACATAAAACATGCTTGCACGTATTTGCTCAGGACGTAACATCCTGACATGGAGATATAACACCCCCTGAACATGGAGATATAACATTCAGGACATGAAAGCGCCATGATGCAGAACAGACAGCTATAATAGGCAAGACATTAGGGAGCGACAGAGATAGCCTTTTAGTAATATGGATGGCAGCCTGTGACACATTCCTGAGAGGATATGGACATGATAACCAAACTCATTTACCATGTGAGAAAGAAACCTATTTACCGGAGAGGACACTCAAGCGGCCCGATGTGTGCGGCTTCCGATTAAGTTAAGCCGGATCATGGGTACTAACGACTAAGTGCTGATAGCAGAAAATCGGCTCATTTTAGCCTTTCTTGGCACATTTTCCTGGAGAATCAGTGTATATATTCATTATCCTCACCTGTTTAGACATTTGGTGAGTCATATCAGAATTGCAGCGGTTGGAAAGACTGTAAAGATATGAAGTACTCTGTTAGTCAGAAGCCCAATCGGCCTATATTGCCAGGTACCATAATGATGAAATGATGAATTTAAGCAACTCCATGGTAAACACCTCACAAGTAGGGGTGTTCTTCTTGTCCTGGCATCGACACCAAATGAGCTATCAGGCAATTCAAAACTGTCAGTTTAGACACACTGTATATGTGTCACAATTTCACAGAGTTCCTGGTTGTTTGGGTTCCAAACCAGGACCCTCGAGAAATTGTCCAGTGCTGTAATTGTTAGACCACCAAGCATCCACTTCATGTATTTCTTATAAAGTTTACGTTTTTGAAGGAAGAGTACTATGAAAATACAAGACTTATATCTTCAGTACTTCAGGCAGGTTTTATGCAGACTTTGCGAAACTTTAAGCAAGAATAAGACAGAGTATGGCCATATCATGACATCTTTAGAACTGTGGACTTGAAATATATCTTCTACTTTATTTGATAAATTAGTCGACTTAACCCATCCACGTAGGACCGAGGTGTCTGTATTGTGCAGTCAAGTCATCCTGAATGCACAATGGGTTTCTCTGGTCTCACGAGATGTTGATGCAGAATTTCAAATTGGAAATTTGCTTCATTCTCTGTGTCAGTTGTGTATCGTCTATTGCTTACAGTGCACCCAATAGGTCAGTCTAGCTGTTGAAATTAGATTAAATATTGTGAAAGAAAGAGCTGCTAATGTGGTCGATCAAGAGAATGCAACAGCCAACAGCTTCAGAGTAACGCTTTAGACACATAACAGACTGGCATATTAACTCGATTCCATCTGAAACTAGAGTATAGCCTATTGGTAGCAGCAGATCTAATTCCTTATTGATGCCTGCTGACAATACAGATACAGTTAGTTTCATATGTATAAATATGGTCGACTCTAGACAGCAACCTAAAGCCAGTCACTTCTGTCTACTTCTAGCTTATAGTCAGCGTACACCTACCAACACTGAAAAAATATAAGCCTTGGTGAATGCGAGCAAATATCTAATATACCATAATATTTTATGTAGATTAAACTTGCATCTTTTCAACAAAAAATTACAAATATGAGTAAATCTCAACTTTAGATCCGGCTTTGAGTAGCCAGGTACAGCCGGACAGTTCCGTTTAGTGGAATAGAATAGAATAAAGAATAGAATAGCAGGTAGCATCGTTAAGCAATAGTTCAATTTGACCAGCCGTTTTAATGAAACTAACTGTACATTGGTGGAAATAACTTTTCGCATGTCAGAAGCATTTCTCGTATCCTCCTAACTGTATTACAGCCAAATTATTTGACTTTGAAACAAATCTCAGAGACTTGAAAGCTAAACCCCAGATGATGTCATGTGAATACAGGACTCTGATTGGTTAAGGAACTGCCTTGGCCAATGGAAGCCCTGGGTTCACATGACATCATTTTGACCTTAGTTTCCAAGTCTCTGAGACTTGTTTCCAAGTCAATGAAATGGCTGTAAACTTGTTGATATGACGTGTAATAATTATACTGATGCAATCAAGATTAGTGTGATTGGCAGTGTTTCCATTGATTTATCAAGTCCACTGTTAAAAAAATCCAATCATAGGTAGACAGGAACTTACAGATTGGAAAATTGCTTTTATACATGTATCAAAACCTTGCTTACTTAATGGGGTGTGCATGAACGTTTTTACATGTAGCAGAACTTCGCGTTCTATCTCTACAGCTAAATAGAACAGATTTTCCTACACTATGATAACCCTTTCTTACACATAGCAATAGAGTAGTAGTGTGTTATCTCCACTGGCTGGAAAGAATAACAGTCTGGGCTGAGGCCTATTTGTGTCAAGGTTCACTGGGACAGGATGAAGTGGTTAAGAGATTACCACAGAGAGATGCAATGGATGGCAGTGATTATCATGAATAACCAGGGATCTTCCTTAGATCCCTCTCATTAATATAACTAATGACTGCAGTGAGGGGAACTCAAAGGAGATGCCTCTGTAGATGTGAAAAAAGCCAACGAGAATATGAGGTACTGGTTAAAGTTGAAAAACACGTGGAGCTGAAGATACAGGACACATCGATGTTATCCGCTTGTGTATGGGACACAATTTGAGTACTTTCACATTAATACCACGACTGTCATTGTCCATAGCTGTTTTTCGAAAGCATAACTCATAATAGGATAAAGTGAACATTGTCTATAGATGTGGCCGATGAACTACACACACTCCTCTTTGTTTTTTGGTTGCAGACACCAAAATTCATTGGAGGGCTTTATATAGAAAATGTACAGATGAGATAACCATATGCTGGTAACCACATGTTCTCAATGCAGTCTGTGCATTATGTGTGGCATAATTCTCTCAGTTGGTCAGTTAGTTCCTTCCATACCTAGTGCTCCATACGTAATCTGACTAGATAGATAGATAGATAGATATGGGAAGTGCAGCCCTCTAAGGCAAGTTCTTGCTGCTATCGGGGGTTGATTGATGAGGTGAGAGGAGTCCACCCATGTCACACATTTACCCGATGGGTGGGATCTTTTACTACCCTCAGCATAGACAATGAGTACAAGGGACTGTCATCTGGCTGGGATGATGCTCACGAAGGGTGCTCGGGCCTGGGATTGAACGCGGCTCCTTCAGAAGAGCAGGCGAGCGTCTTACCACTAGACCACCCAGCTGCTTGAACGACCTCTTATTATCCCGGTAATAATTATGATGTAGAATTAAAATTTGCACCGATACAGAACATGACATCACTTCAGGTCTTGTCCGCTAATCCTATTTCAATCCCCGTTTGCTGTTACAGATTTCGAAGTTCATGAAAAACTTGGGAAACAATTCAAAGAGCTGAAAATTATTAAAACAAATATCAAAGGATAACTATATACAATCAAATGGATAACAATTATAAACCACAAAACAACCAAACGAAGCAAATGATTTGCCAGACTGTTTTTGTCATGTTCAGTTCTTTCAATCAGAAAAGTTGCGTGTCCAATCACATGTTTTGAAATGCATGATGTCAGCTGTCAACTGAGAGCAAAATAAATACTTCCATTCCATGTACAGCTGTAATTATTATGGGATAAGCCTGAGCCTACCCATACCTGATATGTTCCAATAACCCGTACTATCATTCATTTTCATGCACTTTATATATCAAATTGAAAGGGTATTCATTTAAAAGTCTAATATCAAGATCCACTTGAATATTGCCTGAATCACGGCTGGCTAAGTTCATTGACCACAGCTGTAAGGCTAGTTTATGGTACAAATAGGATAAAAAAAAAGGTGCCAAAATGAAGGGAGGTTGTGGAATTAATCAATATTTTAGCCATGGCATTAGACCCCCTTCAGCTATGGAGACCAGACCAGTGCATCGACATAAATTTACATAAATGCATTGGTTGTAATTGACACGCCATTCAGATCCCATGCATTACAAGAAGCACACGATCTTTTGTTAGAACATATTTGACTTCAAAATGACAAATAAAAAGTAATAAAAGTGATGAGATGCTGCATTTGTGTGTATTGAAAAGACCGATGAAAAGACGAGAATGGTTTTTGATCTCAATGCCAGGCCTCTCACTGCTGGGCTCATGCACAATGGAAAGATTCAAATTGAAGAGAATTTAATGCACAGGAGTATCAAATAGACTGAAAAAGAAGGCAAGTCGTACAAAAATATTAGGTTACCAATTTATAAAATGTTATATCGGCATGGTATACTATTATATAAGGCGCTTGGTGATATTGTTATTGATTAAAAAAAATATAGCTTTAGTATTTATTCAAATTTTATTTTCTGCAGCTGAGACATTCTCAAGTACTCGCATGGCGTTTTGTGCATATTTGTCTTGTTTAAGCTTCTCCTTCTTTTTTGTACTAATACAGTAAATATGCAGTCATTTTAAGTGGAAACCGAGCAATGAATATTTGGTAGAACCACTTTCAGATACACCTGTGTGCATTGCAAATTGTAATGGGTTACTTTACTGCAGTGTCACTTGAATTTTGATGATGCACATTTTGATATGGGAAATTGCACACAAGAACCTCAGGCCACATCCCTTGTAAGACTAGAATACTTTAACACAAGCTATAAAGTAGTCTTCCTAAATAACCTCAAAGACACTGCCACCTACATTATATATTATGAAATGATTGCCGTGATAGTAGGCCTTTTCGGGCCAACACCAGGCCGAGTATAGTAACTATGTCAAATTGGACCACAAGAAAGGGCCGAGGCTGAGCCGAAATTTGGCTGACAGTAACGATATCGGCCTAATAAAGTTAAAGTGGCATATGTCATCTATTTAATGTAGTTCAGGGCATTGGATACAAGGGTAGTCATAAAACATTTTCAGGTGTAATTTTGATCGTTTAGTAAATTTGTATATCACTCAGGAAGAAAATTAGAATTAAGTCCTACTGAGTTTGTGTCAAATTTCGTAAGGCTAAAGTGAAGTTATGATAAAATATCACAATTTATGCCTACGCATATTGTTCATATGGTGAGGTGGAAAATACTCTTCAGGTTATTAGCCAGTGTCCTGTTTTACGCAAGTCCAGGGTTTCATTAGTTTCCATGGAGACCATCAAATGAATTTTGTCCATTTCAGCCCTGGAATGCTGAGAGCTGTTGACGAGTGCCAAATAAAGCAAATTTGTCATTCACGCCACAAACCGGTGTGGTTTTGAAACCGTGTTCCTGGCTAAATACCAATTGTCTTGCTGTCAATTGATTGTAATTTTCTGCAAATTGATGACAATTCATTTAATGGACAGAACAATAAATTCATCTTGTTCGGTTTCAGGCCATGACATCTTCCATACCAACATGAAGGAACTCCAAGCGACGAGCATGCCTGTTGCTTCCATTATTTTGTTTTACAGCTCTGGAAGCATGTGAATACCCTGAACTAATGAAATGTTACGACCAGTTGTGCAGGAACCATGGCAAATTATTTATCTGACATCACATTGTGATTTACCACCAAAACAATTATGGTGGCCATTCGACCATCCAACGAACTCATCCTGCACATAACAGGACAGTGTAGCCACCACAGATTGGTGTTACAAAGTTGTGTTATGACAGCCAATCTCATAGACTTAGAAGCTAAACTCCAGATGACATCATGTGAACCCAGGGCTCCCATTGTTTAAGGCAAGGCAGTCTCTCAACCAATAAGAGTCTTGGAGTTACATGACGTCATCTCCTGTTTAGTTTCCAAGTCTTTGAGATCGGTTTCAAAGTCTATGAAATTGGCTGTGAGCCAAACCACATTTAAGATTCTCAATAAGTACTTGCGCTTAGATGAGGGCAAAAATGTCTCGGAAATATACCAATATGGGACTACGAGGAGGGAACTGAAGGCCCAAAGCACAATTACTGGTCAGTGTATGATGTTATTATTGTTGACACCTCATCTTAGCACTTAATGTAATGCATGGACACACGCAATGAGACATGACATGGGGTAATGGTATGGACAGCCAAGGGCAAGATGTCCCATATCATCTCATAACTTTGGACACATGTAGGCTATTTCAGCGTTTTGATGTTCTTTGACAACTATGTTAACTTAAATTGAGCTGACAGCAATTTCCCTGATACCAGAGCTCTAGGTCGGTCAGACATCAGGCTGAGGTTGAAATGCGCTGATCTGCGATCGAAGTTCATCACATGTGGCTAATTTCTAATTTATCTTAGACAATTGTTATGATGTCTAATGCAGCCCACCCAGTTTGCAAAAAAATCACTGAGGACTTATACAAGGGGTCATTCGTTTTAAAAAGAGACCTCATTAGCTTATTTTGGTCCAAATTGTTAGTCATGGGTACGAGAATGTCTAACTTGTTAGAACCTTTTGCCCTGTGGGTGGGAGATGTACTCTTTCTGGGACCATGCAAAATGTCTAAGAAGTTTCTGGTCCGCGGATTTTCAGTGTGAAATGGCAACACCAGGCTGACAAAGAGCTGATGTTGTATGTCATCTTTAACTCCACATAGACTAGTTTCGTGTTTGATACGATTAATGTCTTTAGCATCCTTGTATATTATCCATTGTTGTATGTCAACCGAGTCAAAAGACTACATCACTTCACATTCAACCCGATCTTGGATCTACCTGGCATACTGTAGGAAACAGGCTGCACCACTCAATGACGCAATTTTTCCATGTACATGATCATATTATAATATCTGTTTTGAAACCATGTGCTGAGTTCATCTTCAACGCACGACTTCTTTTAAAATTTTCCTATGTTCAAATGATACAATATACCAATATTATGGACAAATGTCTGGTGTCACTATGGGCAAAGGAAAATGTTTTGTGCTCGTTGAATTTCTGTGCAGAAGGCAATTACGTTTATACTCATTAAAATAATTGACATTTGATTTTAATATAGCTTTTTCTGAACAGAAGCGAAGATAACATTTTTAATCGGCTGGTTAGTCATGTTGATCCAGTTCAAAGCCCTATTACATACATTTTTTAAAATAGTTTTATTTACTACAAACGGTTTAGTCGCCCATAAATTTATCACTGCTGCAGTGACATCCAACATTTTTAGGCCACCCAACTCGGTCATTTAACAATTGGATGGTCCGGACCTTCTTATAAAGATTTACTGAGTTTTGGAAGGACACACAAGCCACAGTTGAGGGAGTAGATAAGTGACTTTGTCACAATTTACACGAACTAAGTTAATTACATTTTTCTTTAAAGCAACCAAGGCCACATATGGCTTTTCCAAGTTCTTAGATCAGTATTAATTGCTGAATAATTTCCCAGTTAACATGGTCAATACTGTGGATTGCAATGAAGTTTTAGCCAACCACTTGACAAAGTCACCTGGTGATGTCACAATTTACCATGCTTGGTGGTTCTATTAAACATATATTGTTAAAGTTGTGTTTTGACTACTAAATGCCTCGGTGAGCACGATTACCTATTGTGCAACAGAATTCAAAACATCACGAATAAATTAAGGTCACTGTGTTTAAATCAATGAAATGATAATTGACTAGCAATCCACCAGCTCATTTAAAGCAGCAGATTAAGATTTTTTAACTATTAGGGAGGCACTCATGCATGCAAAACTGAGACGTGGCTGCCACACTTGGTATTGGACTGATGGACTGTTGACTACACTCCAATGGAATCAACTGTAAAAATGTGGCAATAACTAGCTATTGGAAATGGTCACTGCAGTTGAATACTAACAGTAACATAAAGATGTCACTGAGAAAAAGTGGTGTGCCACCTGGTTATCGAACGCAGGCCTTGAAGTAAAGGCAAAGTGAAGGTAAAGAAGTACAAGTTTTGGCTTAAGGGATGGTATGAGCATCTGTCCTTTAGTGGCCTTCACAATCTAATCTTTTTAAAAGTTTTCTTAAGTCTCTAAAGAGCATGCAGCTGGTGCATCATGCTGCGTCATCACTGATCAATCCAATGCCATATCAGCCTTTAGCATACCATTTGGTGCATAAGTTGAGAGTTACACATATTTGTAATTTTTTGTTGATAAGATCAATGTCTATTTGAACATACATATTTATGATATATTGGATAAATATCTTACCTTTACCAAGGTTTATATTTCTCAGTGGTGGTAGGTGTGGTGGGTGGATTAGGGCTTTACGTCCTGTGTTTCTGCACCTGAAGGGCTAATTAGGACAGGCAGGGACCATGGCAATGAGATGATGGATGAAACAGCCATCCAACATAGACTCAACTGGGAATTGAAACCTGGACCCAGTGGTTGGAAGCCCAGCATGCTACCACTGAGCTATGCCCCTTCACATTTATATAAGCTGACTATAAGCTAGGAGTAGACAGAAATAGGTTGCAAAAGCTGTCTAGAGTCGACCGTATTTTATGAAACTTACTGTACCTCTCCATTTACACCCGGGTGGAGTATAGTAGAGCAGTGGTTTCAGGAGGATCTACTCTCCTTGCCATGGGTTTGAACCCATGACCACTGGGCATTGCACCCGCATATACATAATCTAGTCTCACACTATTACATTCTCTAATTCTTAGACAATGTAGACAGCCTCTTGCGCTGTAAGCTCACTCCTCGACCCAGCCTCCAGTGCTGCCATACTCACTCATGCAGTCACCCTCAGGATATCCCCACTTCTTGCACTCCAGTCAGAGCTGTCACACAAGCAGTTGGATAACTCATCAGTTGTTTCACATCTAGCATCTTTATGTAATTTACTGTCTTCCTTTTGACCGTCCTTTATAAAAATGTGAATGGCAGTTTTGTACATTGTACATGTCATTCTATAATTGATAATGTTTAAGTAAGTTTGTATATTTATTTGCAAAAATTAAGATATAATGATTGTTGAATACAGCACAAAAGATTTGGTGATTTCATTTTATATTAAATCACATACAGGAGCAGAGATTCTACCGTAACAGTGAGAAAATATAATCTAATAATTCTTGTTCTGTGAGATGTTTTCTTCATGTTGCTTAACGCCTTCCATTAATGCCAATTATTTGCCACATAATCACATTTGTCTGTATGGTTAAAACATCTCATTCGAAGCCTGTAATATATAATATCTTTATTCACAGTATATATAAACATTTGCAACATTAAAAACAATAAAAATAGTTAAACCAGTAACAATAAAAGAAAAAGAAAAGACGTAAAATTACTCTGAAATGATATTTCTTTTCAAAACTGAGAGTATTTTTTTAGCAAATGGATAGAAGAGAGACAATCAACGATTTGCACATTCACAATTCTCTTTGAGATTATTTTTACCTTCTTAGAATTTTCAGATCTTCCATGTCAAATCCAATATTTGATTAATCAAAGACGTGGGTGTCCTGGGCCTGCCAAATGTTTTGAAATCAAGTTAGCCCTTCTTACTTTAACATTAACAAAGTGGAATTTTGTTTTCACAAGTGAGTTTAATTGCTGAAATCCATGTTATTGTCATAGCATATTACACCGATTTAAATCTTCTGTAATTTCTCACTATGTTCTGCATTACATTTTTAATGCAATGAGGCGGTAATATATGTACATGTACACGGGTACTGAAGCAGGCTGTTACCAGTTTATTGTGACGTATGTTCTGATCCTGGGCTTACATGAAATGCCTTAGTTAGACCTGGAAGCTCAGAGTGCCCCTGTTATGCTGTTGCTCTCCCATTCTATATTTCAGACATTTTAAAATGACCGTCTGATTGAAATGTCAAATATGATATACCTGCTGTTTTTGCTCTAGACCTTTGATTAGTCAGGGTCCCTGAAAACTGAAGTTACCTACTTTTACGAGATCGCTACGCACATACAACATATTGCTGACCGAACAAAATAGTGATTTCTTTCGCCGCTCCAGATTGCTTTGCGAAGAGCATATAATATCCTAAATGCGGCGGATTTGTATTCCTTGTATAATATTGGGCTAGTTTGAATCAAGGACCATAGGTCAAAAGTAGCTGGGTAAGTTGTGCATGATATTTGGTGAGTTGCTCTAAATGAGAATCTGTACACGCTCACGCTGCTCGCCCAGTAATTAAAGTGAATATAGATTGCGCGGGCAGTTGCCTTGTACACAGATATACCTGGCTACATGTGCAAGTTATGAGATATATTCATGGCTTCTGTTGATGGTGGTGCCAGATAATGTCTATGTGATGTGATTTAATGACTGATAACAAGTGACAGTCTCAGATCATGATCAGTTACAAGGCAGCACTGCTGATTCCATTTCACGTACTTTACAGAGTAGCAAATGTTTGCTGGCAATAAGTACATGGCCAATTGTGCTATATGCGTTTTCCATGAGAAGGATAAGCGCATGGAAAACGCATGGTTTTTTCCTTATTATAATTAGCTAAAAACCATGCGTTTTCCATGCGTTTATCCTTTTCATGGAAAACGCCCATTGCAAATTTGGCCATGTAGACGCTTGTAACATATATTTGTAAAAGAGAATGAATCTGTAAATTTCTCCCTACAAATCCCGGAACATCTGTCAGCAGCAAAGACATTTGCCAATGCCTTGAAAATTAGACTTTTTGTTATTCAGGAAGCGAAAAAATATTTAATGATATGAAATCTGAACTTGTTTGACTATAAATCTAACAAAATAAGCATTCAAATGGCCCTCTGAATAATATATACATGGAGTGTTTTTTTTAATATGAAATGGTTGTAGAGCTGACGACTGGTGTAACCAGATATTGCATAATGTATTCTTCCTCATCAAGTATACTTGTGAGTCATTGTACGCACCGGTGTGGGCATTTGGCAACAATGCATATTTTATTAAGTACAACAGACTAGACCTGCCAGGGGGAAAATGAGAGGCCAAGACTCAATTTCTGGTCAGTGTATGATGTTATTATTATGGACACTTCATCTTAGCACTTCATGTAATGCATGGACACATGCAATGAGACATGACAACATGATATTGGACAGTTTAGGTGGAATAAGGTGGCTCATATATACATGTATACATGTATCTTGTTTTTAGACTCGTGAAGTACTGGTTTGCACTTGACACATTTCTGGAATTCACGAGTTAGAAATATTGCAACCATATGTGAGGTATATAGCTTGGTAACCAAATATGACCTGGTGCCACAGAGCAGTGCAATGAAATGATTGTAGGTTTATCAGACATTTACCAAATGTTGGGTCTTTAATTTCTTGTTGTTTATGCATACTTATTATTGTTAATGATTCATTCATTGAATTTGATGGCATGGGAGCAATGTATTTCAAACGAAGCCATGTTGCTTTACCTCGTGAAATATCACTGAAATAATCTGAATGGTGACATCTTGCAGCCTTGAAATTTTTTTTATTGCTGGAATCACACACCTTTCCCATTGAAGACATGTGACTTTAAGAAGTTCTACTTTACTTAATGATTAATGCTGTCATCAAGGTTAAGTGTCTCATACATTCTATCAAATGCATTATCGCCATCAAATAGATGAATCATGTGCATGTTTGAGTTTCAAACAAGTAGGGGGGCTTAGGGGAATAGGGGGCCGTGGTAAAGTCAGGACACCCTGGGATTGGTTAGTGTCCAAATGTATACTTTTCCTTTGGCAGCAAAACAGGGACATAGTTAAAACAATGTTGCTCTTCACTCAACGTGTACACTGACTCTTACGAATAAACTGTTCACAATTCCACATAATTCATGAATCATAATTCTCTGCATATAATCTGCAGTTGTGATCCAGTCTAGATACATGTCTATGGCTATGATTACATATAATCTACAGTTGTGATCCGGGGATGGGGGCCTAGCTCAGTGGTAGCGTGCTGGGCTTCCAACTACTGGGTCCCGGGTTAAATTCCAGGTTAAGCCTATGTTGGATGGCTGTTTCATCCTTCGTCTCATTGCCATGGTCCCTACCTGTCCTAATTAGCCCATCAGGTGCAGAAATACAGGACATAAAGCCCTAGTCCACCACCACCACCACAGTTGTGACAGACTAGATACAGGTCTATGTCTATGTCTATGATTACATTTTGATATTTGCAACTACATTTTGTGTAACAGTTTTAGCTATCTATCTTACCAATTTGGATTTTTATTTATTTTGTTTGAATAAACAAATTAACAAAAACATCATTTTAACTATTCTCTACCAACAGAGGGGTTACTAGGGAGAATAACAGAACTTTTCCTTGAAAACTCCATTGACAGACCCTCTCATTGATTGAGTTAACTAACATCAATAGTTGCCTGAAGTCTTTTTGGCATAATCTTTGAAGTCATCTAGAAACACAGCTAATATTACTCTTCAATAACTAAATAACTAATCATTCCTTTCACAGAGGCGCATGATATTGAGGACATGGTTAGATGTCTGTGTTTTTTACGTGTTGGAGCATTCTTGCTTCTCGTTTGACCCCAGTAAAAAATTGTATTAAATTTTAATCGAAAAACTTTCTGGAACTGACTGGAAGTTGCAGATTACAATGCGAGTAAATCTACACTGTCTGTCAATTTAGCCGTCTTTTGTAGCTACAACAAATGTCAGACCCAATTAGTGTTTTGCCAATGGTGACATCTCCAAAAAGGTAGCTTGAAATTACAACTAGAATATGGCCAGTTTACCTGTTAGTTTGACAGATATTTGAATCGTGCTTGCAACACATTAACAGCAATTGCTAGAAGAGTAAAAATCTCGAAATTGAGTTAATACTCTGATAGTGTGAGAAAATCCTTAAATAAGATGGAAGCAGAGGTAAACTGTCCACATGTTCAACATTGTCAGTAAACATAGAATTAGCAATCCATTTTATAAGTGACAGGTGGTATTCCTCAAGTAAGTAAGTAAAGTTTATTTTTCCTCTAACATCATTTAACAAAAAACAAAATATTACATATTTTGTGACATATAATAATAGGCCTAATAACTTTTTATAATAGAGGGGGAAATGCACCTGAAGTTTTCAATAAAACTGTACCATGATGTGCAACCCAAAAATATTAAATAATTACAAATTAAATTAAAATTAAAAAAAAAGAAATAAAGATCAGTTAAGATACAATACAGTGAAACAAGTTATGAAGATGAGTTATATTTCAATCTATTGCTATTGAATCAGATTACAATCTTGTGAATCAGATGACGATTTATGCCTCAAGCTTTGACTATCCTTCGTGATGTTTCCCTAATTCATATTAGGCTTACCTTCCCATGACCAGGTCTAATTGACAGTGTGTCACACCCCTGCTGTCATATTATTTTCTCAGTATTGACCCAAGGTCATTGTTGGCACTAATCTGCCAAATATTGGCCGTATCTAAAGTTTAATTCCTCTGTGAAAAAAAAACAAAAAAAAAAACCTACTGATTTTAGAAGCTGTTGTGTGAAGTGCTTGAACAGACTACGAAGAGTGACTTCAGTGAAAGCATGTTGACTTGAACATACATGAAAAGCATATTGACTTTAAAATCACAAGCTTATGGTGATGTAGCTAGCCATAAACACATGCATAAGTGCCTCATTTAGCTTTGTGGACATAAATATTTGCTGAGTAAAGAGGTAAAAAAAAAAACACTGAATTTTTCATGTAGTGTGGAATATTTTGTGTAGAAAATGCAAACTGAAGACTCAAATGCTGGTCAGTGCATGATGCTATTACCATGGACACCTCATATCATAATTTGACCCTTTATGTAATGCATAAACGCATGCAATGGGACATGGCTTGGAGCGGTGCTATTACAATGCATGTCTCCATTGTCATAACTTCTGACAAATTATTTGGCTCAAGAAACCTGGTTGTCACACAGAATTAATGATGAATTGAAACAGATGGAAGATCAGGCACTGCAATTCTGCTTCCAAGATAATCTTCTTTTATCATGAAACGTACGTTTTTGTCAATTTTCTGTAATACAGGGATAGGTAGCTGAATTGTTCCAAGATTAGGCTTGGATAATGTCAATCTTTTTTTAATTGCCTCATGCATTACTAGCATAATAACTGCAAACTGATTTTTGAAATTCAGTATAAAAAATCAAGTGACAATGAACTTACTTCCCGAATCATTGGACTACCCATACACAGTGATTTAATCAATTTTGAAGGTCGATGTAACTGGGCCTGCATAAAACGGAAGTACCTAGACTGAAGGTTAAATTGACTTCCTACAAGGTCATTTGCACAACATTTCTATTGGGTTTGAAAATATTTAAATGATAATCCTTTATAAGCAACTATTAGAGATTATTAAATGAAAGAAATACACATATAAATTTTACTGTTAATGAACATTAACATCTCCTACATCATTTATGAAACCTTGTTGGGGCATAAATAGAATTTTGTAACATTATTTGTTATCTAGCCATGAGATGACGTAAAATATTAGATTTCCTCTGCTTGTTAATTACCTTATAATAATAAAAAGAAAATCAAATCATAATCTAAGTTAATGAGTGATGTGAATGCAGGTCCATTCTATCTATTAATCACAAGTTTCATTTTATCCTTTCCGTCATTGATAATGACACGCGATGCCTATGCTTCTGACTTCTGACACGGCTAAACACAGACACAGCTTTGATACCAGTCCAGCTTTAGAGATGATCTGCCCATGAAAGCTACGGCTGGATAGAAGCTTCTGCCTGGTAATGGATTCACCTCACTGTAAAGTTGATCCCTTTTGCCAGACAACCTAGTCATCCCAGTATGCAAGTTAAGCCTAGCACACTCATGTTTATACATTTATTACTTATGTTGATCTAATGAAGATTATTTATCAACCTAAGAACATTCACACATCCAGAAGACATACGTCAAACTCTGTGCTAAAAATTGTTTTTTATTTGAAAAAAAAAACATCTGATAAGTTAAGACACCATATTACTTCCAATCCACCTATGGTGATACTCAGTCATAAATACTTAATAGCAGTTGAAAGTTTCACATATATTTTCAATGCATTACATTAAGTTGTAAAGTGTGTTAAGTTGTTAAGTGTGTAAATATGATTTGGCATTTATACGATTGAGTGAGTCTATTATTTCCACATTTTGATATTGTGGAAACGTTGTGATGAATATACTACAATTGTAATTGCCAAGTGTATGGCTGTCACTGACACCTGACAAGTACAGGTTTGGGAATAGGTTGTTTTTCGTTTTGGATTTGACAGCCCAATAGGATATATGACAACATTGTGTCAGACTAACTTAAAGTTTGCCTCTTTCAATTTATTGTGATAATTGATAAAATATGTCATCTACCGGTAGATGTGAAATTTCAACAGAAAGTAAGCTGCCAAGAAATCTGTCACTTTTGTTTTAGATGTGACAGCCCAATAGGATATATGACAACACCATTCACATAGTGTCAGACTAACTTTGGCTCGTTTCAGTTGATTGTTGTAATTGATAACATGCTATCTACCAGCAGATCTGAAGTCTGTTGAAATTTTAACGGTAAAACAAGCTGTTAAAAATTCTGTCACTTTTTTTGACATTTGTTAAAAAAAAAAGATAATTCTCCTGTGGCTGTTCATCAATTAATAAATAAATAATAATTAATTCTTTTTGCCCTTTTTCAATGAAGCTGTTCTGAAAACATTTATCCTCACTGACAACACCAGATATATAGATAAGATTATTAGAGCTGGGATGCAAGTTAACCCCATAGGTGGGGTCTTCAGCTTGCCATAATATTATGTTGAGCTCAAGACATTACTAACATGGTCGCAAGACATTACTAACCTGGTCTCAAGACATTACTAACCTGGTCTCAAGACATTACTAACCTGGTCTCAAGACATTACTAACCTGGTTTCCCACACGAAACATTTAGCTATGGGAGGGTGACTACATTGGTAGTAAGTACACTGGCCTAAATTGTCAGCCAATTAGAGCTAATTTACAAGCAAAATAAAAACAAATGATCGTAAGTTTCAGACAGTTTGACAAAGTAACGAAAATGTGTAGTCCAGGAGCCAAGCAGTAAAATTTGCTGTTTAGCTCAACCCTAAAGGTGGATGGACAATCTATACATCATTGGAATCGGTACATCCTGTAGATTTTGTATCTGGGGGGATGCAGTTACCATGGCAACCAAGTCTGAATTTCGGTACACTTATCTTGACATCAACAAAACCCATTTTTCAGAGACAGAATTTCCAAGACAGACCTAATTTGACTGACCAGACACATTGCACCCATGGTACATATTTTATGGTCATGTGACCTCTGAGGTCAAACTTCTGAAATGTGGTTAACTTTTTTCAACACTCTTTGTTATGACTTTAAATGCCAGCTCCACATGTTTGGTGCTGCAATGACATATTTGATGTCATTAGAAAGAATGTTGTATTGGCTTTAATTGTTTGTGTAGATTATATGGGTATCTATGGTAACTGGTTGCCAAGGTAACAAAATTTGAATTTCCAAACAACTGCACACGTTTAGAGAAAAGCCATTTTTCAGTGACTCAGACGAGGACAGACATAATTTAACTGACCAAGAATATTTTGTCCATAGCATATATTTTGATGGTCATGTGACCTCAGATATCACATGACCAGGTAAAGGCGAATCCAACATGTGACAATTTGTCAATGTTACGCCATATTTTGTGGTGCTTCAAAGGTGTATGTGGTGGCATAAGAAAGCATTAGGCATGGGCTTGGATTACACGTGTAGTTTATATGGTCATGACAATAAAGTTTGAATTTCCAAACACCTGCATGGGTTTAGATAAAAGTCCTTTCTCAGTGACTCAGACTTTGGACAGCCTTAATTTAGTTGTGAATGTCTAAAATGAAGGGTGTTCACTGTTCAGCAATGCAGACTTGCTTGAAAGAGACGAAACTCTAGACACCATTGCTGGTCAGTGCATGACGTTATCACTGTTGACACCCCCATTTAAGCACTTAATGTCAAGCGTGGACACATCATATAAGACATGACATGGGGTAATGGAGTGGACAGGCCATGAAGCAAGATGCCTCATCCTCACATTGCCATTACTTCGAAAACAACAATTAACTAACTCAGTAATGCTGAAATGAACCATTCAAGTGCTTTCTTGAGTGATTCAAAATTGATAAACTGCATAGGTTTTTAATGGTAGGCCAAATATACAAGGCAATTTTTAATAATCAATCATGAAGGGGCATCTGTGATCAGGTTGATTGCAATCAAATCCATCATGGTTTTAGTTAACTATTCAATAAACTGGAAAATGTCAGGATATTCCTTGGGTGACATGCATTACTTCCAAGTTCCTAAATGAATGGTTTGCCCAACAAGACGAGTGACACACCCAGCCCATCACTCACCTGACTTACTCACTAATGAAGATGTAGTGATCTTTGGGAAGTTGCTGAAGCAGTAGTTGGAGCAATGGATATACCGTGTCACCATGTTGTACTTAAGCTGGGCTTGGCATCTACACTGAAGGGGATTCAACATGTATCGCAATTG
Organism: Alitta virens; assembly: GCA_932294295.1. NCBI lineage: Eukaryota > Metazoa > Annelida > Polychaeta > Phyllodocida > Nereididae > Alitta > Alitta virens. The sequence goes on from OW028582.1 coordinate 16,089,100, forward strand.
TGATAGTGGTTGTAATTATGCTTTATATTGCATTGTGTAATGCACTTATGTAAATGTATGCTGGTTAAGAGTCTTCATTTACGTGACACACTTACTGCTGACTGTCCAATTACACCCTTGGCAGGCCTCTTTGAGCATGAGCCTTTCTCAACTGGGGAGTATACAGCCCCTCATGCAGAATTACCTGCAGGGGCAAAGTACAATTGCCACCACTGCCTATAACCAAGTACCAATTTACACCTGGATGGAGTGGAGCAAAGAGTTGCTGAGGATCTGCTCAGTTCCTCCATGTCATAGTGGAGGTTGGAACCCACAACCTTTTGGTTTAGAGGCAAGCACCTAACCATTAGGCCATGGCACCTCGTAATATATGTATGATACCTACATGTGACATTTCTAAGTTTCTCTGTTCAAGTTGTTTGAAGATGATGCATCCTCAGGCAGTTGCCCAGTCCTCTTTCAGTTATCAAAGGTACTCTTTGGTAGTACATGTATACAGGATACCAGCTGCCATATAATCAGGGATATTTTATGATATTCCCAGGTAGCATTCCAAATCATTTCAACGTCGGCGTGATGTCGGTGAAGTTAATACGATGTTGTAACGACAGTGGCCTATATGGAAACGATGCTGGGCCGATTTGGAATGCTATCTGGGTTTTGCTTTTTGTTTGCTGCAAGTCTGTTGTTTTTGTATCAGTCACTTGGCACTTTCGTGAATCCTGCACTGTTACTAACTATATTACGTTTAATAAAATTGGCATGCATTAATCATCATCAGAATACCATGAATGTATGTATATTGTGAGAAAGTCTTTTCTGTTACTGGTAGCATCATGTCATTGAGATTCCTCTGGTGACCTGAAAATGACACGACTTCTGTTGCCCATCTGGTATTGAGGACGATCTGCCCCTGAAAGCTCCCGTAGAAAGAATCTTCTCCCCAGTAATGGATTCACCTCACTGTAAAATTGATTCATTTTGCCAGACAACCTAGTCATCCCAGTATGCAAGTTACGCCTGGTCTGCTCGTGTTTACACTTGATTTATTACTTAGATACCAGTCTCAGGGAGATGGTTGCCGGCTCTCCTGGGTAGTGACATCATACCTATAGATATCTGGAGCAGACGTTTTCTTGCTCGTGCACCAAGTAATTATGGTACCGTGGGTTTACATGGACAAGACCACTCATATTTGCAAGAACTCTTCATCATGTACAATAGCTGCACTTGCAGGTACTTCGTAGATTTGTGCCTCTCTGGATAAAAAAACGAGTGTTGGTTTATTTGCCGTCAAAGTTCCTCCTAAGCCTATTAATCGCAGTGTTGAAACTGGTCACATGTAAAGTATGATTTATTATCGAGATGGTCTATGAAAGGGTTTATTGCTCACTGCACATCATAGGCTTCATGAGCATGTCATTGTTGGATGTACGTATGCAAAAGAGAAACATGGGCAAAGACTCCAAGTTGAGCTCAAAGGGCAAAGGAAGAGTTATGTTGACGGGAGCATAAGGGTAGGAAGAAGTTAGCAGCTATGCTGGAAAACACAGAACTGCTTGCTGTTTTGTTGAAGCACTGGGGAATATACAATGACTGTTTCTTTTTGTTGAAACAATTTGCTCTGGGACAGTTTTAAACTTTAATGACAAGCAAAGCTATTATAAATGTCAGTACAATTGAATCTCTCCATTACGCCCACTCTTGGTGCAGATTTCAATATTAGCCCTGATGATTTTGTGGTGTTTACTGTAGCATTCAATGGCAATTGACACCAAAAATGATCGCCATATGGTCTTAATAGTGAGGCATTTTAATGTGAATTTTCATTGAAGAATCAAATCATTCACTGATATATATGAGAACAAATTGTTTGAATGTGTGGTCATGTTTGTCCATCAAACAATTCCAGATGGAAACAAGAGCTTGTCAACGTTAATATTTATAGGCTGATTAGTGCGGTTTTCAAGCTACCATTTGGCCAACATAGAAATAGCTGGAGGTACTGGGTGTTTTATAGTCATCTTAAACACACCAACAATGTTATTATGATACCCAGATAGCATTCCAAATTGTTTCAATGTTGGCACGATGTCGGTGATGTTAATACGATGTTGTAACGAAAGTGGCCTATATCGAAACGATGCCGGGCTGATTTGGAATGCTATCTGGGTAGGATCCATAATAAATTTCCACTTGCTTTTCGGCATATTTTTCCATAAATGGTATGGAGTCCTCAGCGAAAAATGAACCAGCTAATCAGAACTTGCTATCTGCTCCCTTGTAATTTCTGCTGCTTCTCCGCGACCGTAACAAATGGCCATAATGATGAAATAATTACAAAAAAATATCATTGCAAAGATTGGAAACTTGAAGTTCATTTGTACAGAGGGAAGATTTCATGGTTTGGAAAGTTGGGCTTTTTGGCAACATATTTATTTCGTGTTTCTGTATGACATATACATGTACGTATAAAGAAGACCAAACAAACAAGTGGATAAATATATATTGGTTTATACTATAAACAAGCAAGCAACCAACCCAACCATACAACAAAATATTCCAATTGCTTGTATGCCTCCAAAACAATAGATACTCCCTCACAGTCATGCAATTTTCTTTAAGATTCTCGTTTTACAAAAGAAAACACTGCAGGGCCACCTGTGTTCTCTGTAATAGGAAGGACATTACCTCTGAACGGAGATAGCCCACGAGTAATATGGATGGGGGTTTGTGACACATTCCTGAGAGGATGTTGGACATGATAACCAAACTCATTTACCATGTAAGAAGGAAACCAATTATGGGAGAGGGACATAGGAGAGCCAATGTCTTGTGTGCTAAACAGGCTGCAAAGCTTTTGATTAAGTTAGCCGGCTGCCATGGGAGAGGAGAGCCTCCGATCGGAAGTTTAACATTGACCCTTTTACACTCAGGAACTGAGCGCTAAATCACAATTTCAGGGTAGCAATAGAGGTTGCTTGGTTGTTCATGAAGATGGTCCCTGACCAGTTTGTTGCTTCAGTTGATAATTACAGTTCAACACCTGGCTATTAGGACCACCTTTCCTATTAATTAAGGGGGTGGGGGCCTAGCTCAGTGGTAGCGCACTGGGCTTCCAACCACTGGGTCCCGTGTTCAATTCCCGGTTGTGCCTATGTTGGATGGCTGTTTCATCCTTCGTCTCATTGCCATGGTCCCTACCTGTCCTAATTAGCCCATCAGGTGCATAAATACAGGTCATAAAGCCCTAATCCACCACAACCACCTATTAATTAAGATCATCTCATTTTGGACCCAGGTGTAATATCACAAAATTATGCATCTTACCTCTATAATGACCACATCGCTATTGAGGCCAGGAAATTACCATTTAACAACCACCTTAGTAAGACCACTTCACAATTACCACCTTCAAAATGTGATTAATCAGAAGATAAGATAATATACGATAATATATGATAAGATACGATAAGATAAGATCAGGCAAGATCAGGTAAGATCAGGTTAGATAAGATAAGATAAGGTAAGATAAGGTAAGATTCATTCATCAATTTACCTATGGTAACATTGGCTGTTTACTTTTTGCAACACAACTCATATCATAAGTCACAAAGACGAAAATACGGAATTTAACAAATTTGTGGCATTAGCAGAATTAAGGAATTATTCAGATGTAGAACATCTGCCCAGGCCACGCACCTGGTATTTTCACTCATCTGTATTCTGCTAATGGAAATACATTTTAAAATTAACATGCAATCATAACCTATCAAACAGATGTAAAATCACTCACAAGGCATATTAGAATTGATTATTTAATTGGTTGATCTACGTTAATTAACAAATCCAACTTTTAAATTAGGATCCGGTTTCTTCATGCTACTCTACTCTACTCTATTATATTATATTTTATTATATTATATTCTGTTAGTACTAATTGAGACACAAAAAAAAAATCAGGAGTGTTAAAGGCGAGGTTTTGTATTTAAGGTTGCATGGTCATGCTTGAGTTAACATGATCCGTATGTTTTCTTACCGAATTAACTCTTAACATTGCTTTTAATGTTTAATGACATGTTTAGACATCAAGATGACAAGATATCCATTCCGTTACAAGCTTCGTGTAATTGACTTAAGGATTATTTTCATAATTAGGAAATTCCTCAAATTACTCATCTTAGCCTGTCAAAGTGTCAAGCCATTGTCATTACATGAATATTATTACCCCATTCCATTGATAAAATCATTTTACCAGTCATTTAAGTCATTACATGAAATGATTTTGCTTTATTAATAGGTGTAATTTGACTATAGTTCAATTCGCTAATATAAACAGCTTTCAACTGAGTTGTGAAGATAGTAGGAATAACAAGAACACCTCATTGTATCGCATATCATAGAGCTTCCAAAATGCATGCAGATGAAATATGGCTATCAGTTTTCACTTTTTAGAAGTGTTCTGTCATTCAAACAAGTTGGAAAACTTGCGAGTTATTTCTCATATTTCTCTCTAATAACATGATTGCTATGGGTAATTTTCCTATCAATTACTCGCAATTTGCGAACACGATCTGTGAAAACTAGTTTTGAGTTACAGTACTAAGAGGGTAAAGTGTACTGCAAAAATGTGTGGATCTAGAGGCATTTTGATATGATGAAAGCAAGAGTATGGAATAACAAAAGAAATCAGAAGTTATTTCTAAATTCGTAGTTGTAGCTGTGGTAATAACCGTCTCTAAAACTGTTTGTGTTGCATTCCAGATCTTAGTTCACTTAAAATATTTGTTATAGTAAAATGAGTTAACTTTTTTGACAATTGGGGGAGGGGGGGGGGGGGAGGCATGCTAGACAAAGAAGCAGCAAAGATCTGGGGCGCATATTTTCACTATAAGCAGTGTGTATAATAAGTCAATCATTCTGTCTGTTTATGTCTGTCTATCTGTCCATTCAATCTACCAAAAAATGGGGTAAGCGCAACATGAAATAAATGATAGGGATTTAGTTTTTCTTTTGATTTTGGATAATTTAAGGGAGCAGATTCCAAATCTGAGTTATTCACGAAATGGTTGTCATGGAAACAACAACAACAGCAGTAGCAACAACAACAACGATGTAATTTAAGCAGGATAGTTTTTCCCCATGAAGTAAAGTTTTCAGAAACAAACATTTTTCATCAGACTTATCTCAGTGCATTTTTAATGCTTGGTGACAATTTCAGTCTGCTTGCTTGCTCAAGATGTTTCAGAATCTCGTGTTGAAACTTGAATAAAGTGCTTCCATTAGTCTGTAATTTGGCGGAATAGGCATTAAGTGAATCATTCATTCCAGACACATCTTGATATCTTTGATTATTGAGTCCCAGTTAAGATGAAAAACTTTGATTTAAAAAGACTGACAGCGAAAAAATGGAGCAGAAATATTGAATGAGGAGTGAGGAGGTCATGAATTCCCCATACACAATAGAACAATGGATGGAAACGTCACAGTCTGATATTGATCTTCAGCAGTGGAGAGTTCTCTTACCCCTCTCCATGGTTTTAAGGATCGTCAGGGGTTCAAAAAGTTGCCATTGTCAGGAAAGAGAGGCATTTGTTTGCCATTTTTCAAGTCTATTCTCCCTTCCCACTGTCAACATGCCATCAACTTAAACCTCTGCTCCAAGCCCACTCCCATGCTTTTCCTAATTGAATTGATCAACACATCAAAAGTCCATATTGAAGAGACTGCTGTGATGCAATGAACACTTCTGGCTTTATTTTTTTACCCTTTTTTTGTTTAGTCCATGCAGCTGGCTTCTATGTGTCAACTGCAAAGCATTCTAACCAAGCATTTCTAGTGAATTGCTACTGAAAAAAAAAAAAAAAAAAAAAGAGGAAAAAGACATTAATGTGAAAATCGGTTAAAAGCCCTGAGCAGTACATTTACAAAATGTAGATACGTGGGTGACTTTCACAGTCCACAAAGAAATTGACTGGTCAGGCTTCTAGGCTAGGCTACCTTTGACTGATAATAGCTTCTTCTTTTTTTTGTTACCATCCTAACTGAAATACGTATTACTGGATATAGGAGTCAAGAAAAGAAACATAGATTTGGTACAGCACTAAAAGGGGTCACAGGTTTCTCATACACAATGAAACATTTCGTGAAAACACCACTGTCTGGTATTGATCCTAAGAAGTACACACAATTACAAATCCATCACTGAACAATTTTCACCTTTGACTTTCATCGAATGTCTGGTAAATATAGTGTACAGTTGGTGATATAGACAGCCATTGATATTGATTTTTAAATGATCCTTTAGAATATGATCATATTCAAGCTATTTCAGTTTGAATTTTTTTAGAAATCCAACAATATAACATAATTTTCTTCTGACTATACTATATACACTATAGATTTGGAAGCAAAAGTGTCTATCGGGGACATTGCAATTTTCATAAACTCAGTTATTATATTATGTACTACTACTAGTAAGATTGCTGGAATGACTGTTACAATTCAACTTTTTATAATTTATTTCTGTGTCGAGCTCAAAATGTTTAAAAATAGATATTTCGATTTGTTATGACAGCGTCTAAATCAACAATCACCATTTAATGCGTTAGGCCCATTTGTTGAAATTTGACCTTTTAATGAAGGCCATTTGCAAAACAAAATTGGTCAATAAACCCATGGGTGGGCAATGGATAACAGTTACTGTATCCAATATGTGAATCGTTGCCTGGTGCATGGAGATTTACTAAAGACTCAAGTTTTTTAACTTGGCAGTTCATTTGTTAGTTTAAGTAAGGTATAAAATACAGGTACAAAGTTTGGTAGGATATCAACATTTCTTTTATTGATTTAACCAAATATGTAGATAGATTTTTTCAGCATTCAAGACATTCGCATTGATTATAGAGCTATGGGTCTTCCTATCCATAGATACTGAAATAGTATTCTTAAAAAGAATTGCAAATAAGCTGATGCACACTCATGGTTGAATAACTTTATCATCAATAGCTATAAAAAAAGAAAAAAGAAAGAAAGATCTTATATGCTTCACTATGACAAATGCTTCTCGCTTGTGATTAATAAACTTGCGATGGCGTTCATAACAACTTACCGTCAAATTACTTTGATTAATTGCTTCCTAATTGATTAATTAATCTCTTTACAGATTGCGAAGTATGCCAGGAAGAATATGTGGAAAAAAATTTCTGTGATGCCAGGAAGTCTGCTGATAAACACAGATGCATCCGTGAGTACAAATTGGTTTTATTTCCTACAAGTAGAGCTTCACTACAGACAGAGAGACAGAGAGACAGAGAGACAGAGAGACAGAGAGACAGAGAGACAGAGAGACAGAGAGACAGAGAGACAGAGAGACAGAGAGACAGAGAGACAGTGACAGAGAGACAGTGACAGAGAGACAGGCAGGCAGACAGACAGACAGCTAGATAGACAGCTAGACAGACAGCTAGACAGACAGACAGACAGCTAGACGGCTAAACAGACTGACAGACAGACCGACAGACAGACAGACAGAGATGTTTATTTTGCAGCCTTATTAAATAGATAATTAATAAGATATCCATGTACTGGTCGTTAGTGGAGCTGGTGGTCTCATTTAAGAGATATAGCAGAGTTGCGAAACAATACCTGTATGGTGTAAATAAAAGTAAATAAAAACTTTGTACCACTCGAGGACGTGGCTATAGCTATGCTGTAGTCAGAGTTATACGATTCAATGCTTATTCCTTTCCATTATAATTACTCAAGGCAGTGCTAGTTTCTTGTACACACCCTGTAATTGGGCTAGATATTCAGTGGTCAGTCAAATGCAATGGAAGCAGTCCTGGACTTAGTAAAATGGGTGTCCCTTGACCATCTATGTTTCTTTTTTTTTTAAATGTAACATCATTGTAATTAATTTTGGGTCAAACGAATTAATTTCATTGTCGTTGTCATTGCATGTTCGTAGTGTTCTGGTTGGTGGTGGACCATTGATGGTCTAATATTGAGGTGGTCTTAAAAAAGTAAACTTAAAACCCGGTAGAATAATGTTTGTTTCACAATTTGCTGTTCTAAAGGGAGAGGTTTTCTTAATGTAGCTGAAGTTTTAGCATCGATCTTAGCGATGTGGTGTTAAGGACCGTAATTGAAGACTTGCACTGAGTGGCCTAATGCATGTACACCTCTGTCCAAAAATATAATAAAGATAGATAGATAGATAGATAGATAGCTAGATAGATATGGGAAGTGCAGCCCTCTTAGGCAAGTTCTTGCCACTATTGAGGGTTGATTGATGAGGTAAGAGAGAGGAGGATTCCACCCATGTTACACATTAACCCCATGGGTGGGATCTTTTACCTGCCTCAACAAAGACACTCAGTACAAGGGACTGCCAATTTAACGTCTCATCCGAACGACATCCAGCTGGGATGATGCTTACGAAAGGGGAGCAGGCGAGCGTCTTACCACTAGACCACCCATATCAGAGCACTGCGAATACTGTGTACATGCGTATTATAAGTGGTCTTATTATACTTTTGAAGGGAGGTGTGTTGATGAAGGGTGTGATTTTCCCCATCATGGCTAATTTCATGAAGGTAAAGAAAGCCGCAGTAAGGTACAAAGAACCAACGAGCAATGGCTGCACAATAGCCGGTTGTTTTTTCCTCATTGTGACGATCTAACTATTGTTAGGAAACAACCAGTGAGAAAGTCACGTGATACCATTGTTGGAGAACAATAAACGCAGAGAACAAAGAAGTCGGAAAAAGACAGATGATCTACAAGTAGTGTGAATATAATACAGTAAGAATGCAAAGACAAAAAGTAATATATCATGGGGTGTTGACAGCACAAAGCAACTATCACATACAACAGGCTGCATTTCTTTGCAGGCATTGGGTTTCATAATTGCTTGCGGTATGGGCTGGAATGCGTCACATATTCATGGAGGGGTTTCCAATAGGAATAAGTGCAAGTTGCCTTTTATATATATAGTAAAACCCTATCTTTTTTTGATAGAAACAAAGAAAAACTGCTGTCTTTTTTTGGGTACATGTTCTTGATATAACGTGGTTACTCCGTTTCCAATGGGAAATATGTACAAGTTGCCATATATATGGTGAAAACCCCTTTTTTTTTCTGATAGAAACAAAGAAAAAATAAACTGCTGTCTTTTTTTGGGTACATGTTCTTGAAGTTGATATAACGTGGTTACGCCGTTTCCAATAGGAAATATGTAATATATACATGGCCAATTGTGCAACATGGGTTTTCCATGCGTTTGGATAAACGCATGAAAAACGCATGGTTTTTGCCTCATTATAATTAGCTAAAAACCATGCGTTTTCCATGCGTTTATCCTTCTCACGAAAAACGCACATGGCACATTTGGCCATGTAGTGGAACCATGGATATATAATCCATGGTGGAACCCTATCTTATTTTGAAAAAAACCAAAAAACCAAAAAAAACTGCTGTATTTTTTTGGGTACAGGTTATTACGTTCTTGAAGAACTTTGACATAGCATGGTAATACGCCATAAATCTCACGCAGAGTTAGTGGCTTTTACTTGTGTCTGGAATAAGAAAATAAAAAGGTGCAGGTAAATTACAAACCCGGACAGCAAGTCTAAAAACGCCTAATTTTGGGCCGACATTGCTGCCGAACGTTGGGCCGACAGGAAAATATTTACAATTTTATTTTGATTCCCTCTTTCATCAGGAACAGTACAATATCATATGACTTGTTGTGCAAAAATAAGAAAATACAGATCATTACCAAACTGTTCCTAAATAAACTTCAACACCGAGCAGCCAAATGAACATTGTAGTGGAATAATTCACAAAAGATTCACAAATCCATGAGTGTTGGTTATGGCCAGGGACGCGGTCGATTTCTGAAACCAGCAAAATGAGGGGAAAACACGAACACTCCGCATCTGTCAATGAGATGCTGGGGGCCAGACAGGACACCAAAGAGAGCAGTCACAATCACATTACGCAGCATTACGTAACGGGTTATACACACCTAGCAAGCAGGTGACGTAAAAAGTGATGGAAAAAAGGAAGAAGAAGTTTTTGGGCTAAAGACAAAACATTTTCTTTTTTATAATTGTAGTATTTATGGATTTTTATTATTGGTGACATTTAGTATTTTCAATAGATTTTTGTTATGCTGCGTATATTTTTAGTCTCTTATTTATTTATTGATATATTTATGGTAGTGTATTAACTTTTTACTAACAGGAGGGCCATATGGAAGATAATGTTCACAATAAGGTTTTACCCTTAAAAAAAATAAAGTTTATCTATCTATCTATCTCTCTCTCTCTCTCTCTCTCTCTCTCTCTCCCTCTCTCTCTCTCTCTCTATCTATCTATCTATCTATCTATCTATCTCAAGCTATCAATCTATCTATCTATCTATCTATCTATCTTTATCTATCTATTTATCTATCAATCTGTCTTTATTTCACATCATCACTAAACCAAAACTCATACAACGATAATGCCTAGCATCATTAGGATGCGTGTGCCCTGATGACTCCACTAATATAGGCATACAAGTTGCGGCTGACATCGCTCAAAATTGCTCAGTCGCAAATAAAACAATAAACGTGATAGAAACAAGCCTAAAAGGGGGAAAAATAAATAAAAAAACAAAGTGAGAGTTCCACAAAAGACAAAAAGAAAATTGTACCAAAAAAAATCTAATAGAAGCTCAATCGTCATGGCGGTGCAAGTCGGTGGGCCATTTTGGAGCGATGCATCTCCATTCATAAATGGCGGTGTCCAAGAAGCGCAGCAGAAAACAAAAGCTGGTGATTGAGCGGGGGAAGATTGCTGATGAAAAATATGGAAATGCATCTTGATGTGTCCTTCCTCAGAAGTCTCTACACCAGCGGCCAAAAATTATGGAACAAAAGGCTTCGTGACCATGATTTGTGTGGAATCACGTGACAAAGACAGTTTTCTCATCACTGCATGACGCAGATGAATGGCCTTCATCCGGGCTCTCATTCTATTAAAAGGCACAGAAAATAATACACACAAGACATATCTGCAAGATACATATATGCGCAATATTGTAATATTTCCTGTTTGATATGATGTGATGACGCAATATTTGATGGGTTTATTTGGTAAAAATGCCAAGGCATTTATCAAAAAGAACTTACATTGATGCCCGGAACGTGCACGATTATGCTTTTGATGCCTTTCAATCGAGGAAATATACAGCAGAATTTCAGCATTTTAGGGCCACCCTTAGTGCGTTAGTAATCATGAGGTATGTTAAATGTCTCGATGATACTGGGTCTGAAACTTAGTCAGCTTATATGACCAGCTGCCAGAGGCAGACATAATGATGAGATGATAAGGCTAGTAGTTAGCACCATGTTACACATTTACCCCATGGGTGGGGTCATTTACTTGCCTCAGCATAGTAATGATGACATGATAAGGCATGTAGTCCGCACCATGCTACACATTCACCTCATAGGTGGGGTCTTTTACTTGCCTCAGCATAGACACCAAGTACCCAGGAACCTCATATTAAATGTCTCATGCGGTCGACATCCAGCTGGGTTGTAGCTCATGAAGAGTGCTCGGGCCGGGGATCAAACCCGGGACCGTCAATACGGAATTAGCTGATGCCTTAGCCATTAGGCCACCCAGCTGCACTTTAATTTTACAATTAGACTTTTGAGTTGCCCGTTATGGTATATTTATTGTCATGTTGTCAAAATTACGAAGTTGTCTTATGGTGGGGTTTCACTGTACTCTATATGAAAGGTTGAAAGATAAATATTGGAAGTTCAACAACAGAACTTATTCAATATCAAAACTTAATATAATTTTAGGTTATTTTTTTTCATGTTTTCCAAAGAAAAACCATAGAAAAGAACGTCTCTTCATAACAGATTTCAGACATTCGAATTCTCCAAACATTTGCAGGTTTGCAGTTTTGTTTCGACTGAATAAACAGAAACTGCACAGATGATTTAAGTTTTGAATTATTTGGGCAGGTGTTCATGAAACCCTGCATGAGTCCTAATTATGTGACTACAATATTTCTTATTTATTAGTAGTTAAACTTACATGTGGTACTTCATTTTGTAATTTAAAATAAACCAGAAAGCCTCAGCTTCCAAATTCCCTCTTAAAATAATTGTTTTGAGACATAAAATTGTTTCGCTAGTGCCCATCCAACAGTTTATTTAAAATCAGTAAACAAATTGTGTGAACGTGTCCCTAGGTAATAATTTTATAAATCAAATAATTTTTTTGATTGGCTTACACAAACTAATTCAATCACATTATGCACCAAATATCAAGCTTGCTGTAATAAGTAATGTTAATATTTATTAAATATTATATGTAAAATATAACTGTGTTTATGATACAAGCTGTATGTATGAAAGATTCTGATTGGATTTTATAAGGAGTGGATAAACAGCTAAACTAATGTTAACTTCTATGTAATACTTTAATTTGGTGGCTGGAACCATCTGTAACTATAGTCTTTGTTGTATTCCCTTTTTTTTTGATTATTTTCTGATTGCTTTTATTTCTTTTTATCTTTTGTAATTGTGACATATGTGTCTTTTCTGACATCTTCCGTCAATAAAAAGTTATATATATGTATCTCATGTTGGCTCATATTCAAGTGCTGTTTCTTTTTTGGAAGCTATTTCATGTTAAATCAACCAAGACTAAATAAGATTTTCTTGATCATTTCACATCCCAACACCGACCAGGACCTCCTGAGTGATTTAAAACCTTGCAGCTGCACAAAATTGATTTATTTTGAAATGAGTTTTTTTTTAACACTTGAACTGTTTTTATTTACTTTCTCTTGCACTCGAGTGCTGCAGTCGACCTTATTGATATTTCAATCTATCGACCTCTAGATTTGTAGTTAGGGCAGGTGCTGCTGAGTTTATTTGTGGTATGAGATTGATTGTATGATTGATATGTAGATAGGTTCGCATTGACACATTCAATAATTATACACATTAATACGTCAACCATGTAATGGTAGAATTAAAATCTGGCAAAATTTGAGCTGCCTTCTTTTTCAGTGACATCCTTTGATTATGGTTGATTAGAAAAATCCATTTTGTAATGAATAATAAATCAGGCCTGTCAAGACCTATTTTATGTGCTAGAGCTATATAAAGGCTGTACAAAAATAAAATGTCGGTCATGAATTTTTTTTAAGCAGGCATGGCTTGTGAATGCCTTGCTATAAATATTGAAGCGATATTTCACACAATGAAGTATTCTAGGTCAGATATGTTTATATGTGTACAGGAGAACCTCTCCGCTGAGACCATCCTAGGTGCAAGTTTTCTGGTCTTAATGATGAGGTGGTATTTATGTATTTATTTATTTTATTTTAGAATATACATTGGGGTCACTTCCATAAAAACATGGTTTTTCAATAAAAACAATTATTGTTAAACAATTTACACAGCACCCATTCAGAATAACTATTGCCTAAAATTGATAAAAAACATATACGTATCATAAAATTAATCGAAAGTGTTAATTGTGAGATAGTCGAGAATGGTTTCAATTAAATGTTTAAAATGAAAGGCCAAATAAAGGCCAAAAGATTATCTGGGGCGCCCTGTAACATGAGATAGTGCATGGACCAAACTTACATATTTTGGGGCAAGAAGAACAGCTCATAAATAGTAAATGATCCAACCCCCACCCTGAGGGTGGATAATAGAGGGTTGTGCCTCCTATTTGCCCTAAAAGTCATATCTAATGTAATCATACAAAGCTGCAACATATACCTAGATTTAAAAAAAACATGCTCAATACCTTAGTATCACCATCTGTCCAAACGAAGTTGATCACCTCATAATAAAATATCACTTTACCAACATGTCTACTGAACTGGATAAAAATGTATTTCCACAGTAAACGTTTCCTTCTTAGATGTTTTATTTGTTCACAGTATGTAGTATTTCAATATGGTTAGTACATTACATAAACAATAAATGACATTAGCAAAAAAGCTGTAAAATTGTGCACACCCCTTACAAATAAAAGGATAAATACGCTAATTAAATTAAATTGAAATTAAATTCATATAGTGAAGAAATAAAAAATAAAAATAATAATAAAAATAAAAATGAATTGACATATATTCTTAATGTTAACGTGTCAAACTGAGCCAACAATGAGCTGACTTTGGATACCATCAAGCCAATGGTGCTACCCAGATAGCATTCCAAATCAGGTCAGCGTCGTTTCTATGTCGGCCGCCGTTGGTACAACATCGTTGTTGGTACAACATCGTTTTGACATACCGGACATTGCGCCGACGTTGATACGATTTGGAATGCTATTTGGGTAACCACTCAACCAAGGACCAACTTTGTGCTGACGTGTCATGTTATCTGGGTCACATGATCTCTCAATTATGACTTGTGCATTTATCACTGCATTAAGTTTAATTCTTCATCTCTCCCATATTGGACATCAAACTGATGCACAGATTAAAGAACTGATGCACAGATTAAAGAACTGATGCACAGATTAAAGAACTGATGCACAGATTAAAGTATATAGCAGCAGAAAAACCTCCCATAATTCCATCCATGGGTGTATTTAGCACATCACTTGCCTTGGGATCAAAACTTCAAAGCTTCATTGTAAATATATGATCAATCTTTAGCGAGCTAATAAAGTCTGGGAGCCTGAGGCTTTAATTGCTTAGATGCGATGAGGCACAATATTGCATTGAGGGATTCTCATTAAGTCCAAGGCGGATTTAAGGGCACACACATGCATCTTTAAAGTAATATTCTTCAAAGACAATGTTTTCAGTCTTGGTGTTTTGGCATACACTGATTTAACAGTATTGTTTTGGTGTGATTTTGCTCATTATAGACGTAAATGAGTGTGGTTTAATTTGTACTTCAAACATGTGGTGGTGTTCGAGTAGAGGCAATTTTGCATCTAAATACCACAGGATATGTTTAATTCTCACGATATCTATAAAATAACTTAATAGGTTTATAACTATTAATTTCAGTTGTGACATGGCACCACCAAATTAAACCAATGCATGGTCACTTAGTACCAAAAATTTAAATAAAATTAAATAAAATCTGTTGAAATTGTGTTACATTGAACATACCAAAATGTGTAAAAAAATAAAGATAAAATAAAAGCTGTTGAAATTGTGTTACATTGAACATACCAAAATGTGTAAAAAAATAAAGATAAAATAAAAGCTGTTGAAATTGTGTTACATTGAACATACCAAAATGTGTAAAAAAATAAAGATAAAATAAAAGCTGTTGAAATTGTGTTACATTGGTTCATTAACAATTTTAAGCAGTTTCGGGCACAAATTTCAACCAGTAACGCAGAACCGGAAACAAAAATATTGATATCTCAGATTAACAAAAAATAAATGCAACGAGAGGACATTGTTTCAGGTGACAAAATGAAAAGAGAGCGTTGTTTGTTTTCTTTGTCTGAATCGATGACAGGGCGTGTTTTATCCAGTTACATTTCACCCCCTGGCGAAGATTTTCAGACGACGAGGAGGTGTTGAATTGCTGGTTAAAAACTATATTTCTTTCCATACTTTTTGAGATTTCCCAAAATGGCTGTTTCCAGGCAGCACATTTTATCTGTGAGCATTTGTTAAACAACATCTGCCCTCTCCATTATTTTGGTGTAATATTTCAGAATGATGTGATTGGTCATGCTTAATGCATTAATAATGTGTCAGATTTTAGAATTGCAATATGATTTTCACATGCAAATATACCTGACGTTGGCACATGGAGTCAGTTATATATTATAATAATTATATATTGTATCTTGTTTTGCTGACTACAGGTCACTAAATACATTTTTACTTATATACATAAATACATGTACCCACTGAAAATAGACACTAGTTTAAACTCTACATTTTTGTCTTTTGTGTTGACACATGACATATAACTTCGTTTCAACATTTTTTGAAATTTCAAATGGTAATCACATCAAATGTGCTGCATTGCCTTCTCTAGACCTTTGCTTTGGCTGAATCTCAAATAATGTACAGTACTTCAAGAGTTAAAGTACCAAGGGACTACAATATACACTTGCTCTACACGGAAGATGGACTACAGCTAGATCTATCTGATGATTAAATCACTTCTGTTGCGTTTTATCTTTCAACTCTTTTGTTCATTTGCAGACGCTGCCCACCCCTTCGACATACTTGGCAAAGTGACTACATCCAGAGACCTCAGCCAAGGTGAGTTTAATTTTGTAATGGACCAGGACCTAACCTGTCAGCCCATGCATCTTTAATGAGCTCCAAATGCCAAATGTGTGTGTTCACTCCCCCAGGTCATTCAGTGTAACGAAGGTACAAGAGAAATTACACTTTCAGCATGGAAAACGCATGGCTTTCACCTCATTTTAATTAGGCGAACACCATGCGTTTTCCATGCATTTATCCTTCTCATTGAAAACGCCCGTGGCACATTTGGCCATGTACACCAGATAGGGAGTGGATGATAATCTAGCAGACTCTTTCAACTTGATTTTTTATTGTATTAGTACCTCGCAATTAAAACCTCTCCCAGATAACATACCAAACTGGTCAATTGTTGGCCTGGCATTAGCATCGTCAGTACAATGTTGTTCAACTTATTGCACTATATTGGTCCAATTTGGCATGCTATCAGAAGTCTTGGTGCAATTTTTACCAGCTTGAATGATGACCGCCCAGATAGCATGCCAGGTCGCATTGACAACGTACCAACGTTGGCCAATGTTGGCTGCATAATGCTTGGTCCATTTCGAGCTGATATTTCATACCATATAGTAATCATTAAAAGGGTAAACACTGGTAAAGGTGTGGGTGATATTGATACAGAGGCAAAATATGACAGCAAGAATACAGATCCTGAAATGTGGTATAGTGGGGTGATTTTCAGATAGTGTCCTTAAGTCAAAGCATTGTGAGTAATTTAGCTGCAAATAAAATAAAACTCACAGAATGAGATGGATGGACCTGGTGGTGATGACAGCAGTGATCAGCTCCTTAATACTTTACCATCAGTGATGTAGTACTCTTTAAGAGCTAGATATCATTTGGCAATTTTTCACATATGACTTTTTTTGTGTCCTTGCTGAAACTTCATTAGTGTTGAAATCTGCACACCAACACACTTTTTTTTTCTTTCTTGACTTCAATTCGCAAAGTCCCTATCACTCTTGCTAGTTAGTTTCTCACTTAATAATGCATACGAAAGCCTGTTATTAAACTGAAAATTGGCTCAAGGAAGTAGGTGCGGGCTCGTATTCGTATTTTTCAACCTTACGGACTGAACGGATGCTACTGTTAAAACCTATGCCATCTTGCTTATCAATTTTTGTCTACATTCTTTCTGTGCTGTTTCTTTGATTCTGTGAATGAGTCAGCCTGTCTGCCTGCATGCATGCCCTTCCTATACAAATCCTCATCTTTGTCAATTAAAATATTTTCATGTTTTGACAGCGCAATATGTGAAATTTAAACATGCATTTGCTACATATGTACATATAGAAAGTATTTGCAGGAAGAATAATGATGTACTAAGCAGTGTTCATCAGAACGAGAAATTCCCAGGGAATATAATTTAAAGCTAAATGCAGACATGTACATGCATTGTTTCGCTGGGACCACACTTTGGGGAATCTTTTCAGTCACTGATAGTATGCTAAGTCGTGCTGATGGTGGGCCCACAATGAGCCGATGCTGCTAACTTTGGGATGACGGCACGGCAATTTTGCTCGTTATCAGAATTGCTGGGTGGCCATGTTCTCAATTTGTCACTGCACTGATTCAGACAGACAGAAAAAGTATTTTTTTGACCTTAAACTTACAATTTACATAAACAAAAATAATCATGGAAAACTGGTTATATTATGGTCATAGGAGACATTCACTAAGGCCAAAAGCCGCTGACGTGCATGCCACCTATGAGCCATTTGGTGTTATAACATATGAATATTGGCTACATATGGAAGGAACATCATGGTAAGGATTGCAATTGCTACAAGCAGGACAGTACCAAATTGTTACCTATCTTTACATTAATTGTTTTAAACGCATGTTCGCTGATTGCACTCGATTCAAAAAGTATCATGTCATCAATCTGTCTGTTTTTTTCTTGCTGTCTAACTGTCCATAGCGCTGTCTCTCTCCGGTTATTCGCTCGACATACGCTCCAGTCAGAACGTCTTTTGTTACTTCTTTCTGTGTCATTTTCTGTCTATCTGTGTGTCTTTGGTTATGCGTCTGTGTCTCCCTTATCTCTGTTTGTCTGGCTCTGTTTCCATCTTTCGCCCCACCCACTACCAGTAACAGATAATATGGAGACAACGTTTGACACTCTGCTTGGCTTCCTACACTGCCCTTATTGATTGTAACCTTAGAAACAAATGTTGACCCATCAATCAAAAGTGAAGTCATCCACAGCTGTGAAAAGGGTCTGCTCGCCTATCACAACAATCCACAACCAGCCACATCTGCTTTTGGCTTCTGATGAATCATGTGATTGCACTCGAATTGCTTGAACTCCAGTCAGGTAGTGCATTAACCCATTATCACTGATTAAGATGGCATAAATCGCTGCAAGTCAAATATCTCAATGTGGCAAAAAAACTGGAATTGATTAGATTGTGGTAGAACATTGCCATCCAGACAATCTTGTGTGTCTGTAGGCAGTTTTATTAATAGTGATATGGTCGTGATTCTGAGGTAATGAAAATGCCATATTTACGTTATCGCTATGCACATTCAAATGTATTGCCGGCCGCTCAAAATAGCTCTAGATCGCATCACAAAAAGCGTATAATATCCTAATTTCGGCGGATTTGTATTCCTTGTATAATATTGAGCAAGTTTGAATCGAGGACTATAGGTCAAAAGTGGCTGGGTTAGTTGTGTGTGATATCTGGTGGGTTGTTCACAATGATTTTCAAGGGACCCTCGGGACTCCAGGGTCCCGGCCAGAGACAGCCTTAATGATGTGGTAGTCTTTTAAGGAGTCTTGTAAGGCGAGGATTTGCTGTGTTTCATTCATTTTCTAGTTGACTAGCTATTTTTGTGTGATTTCGAATATCTCTTACAAATATTTGACATTCTAGTTCAGAAGTGTCGTAGTTTGGAGACCAACAAAATATTCTTATACAAACATGCTTCTGTGTACATTTAAAAGAACTTACAGCAAAAAGTTATATATTCTGGACGAAAAGGTCTGTTGACAAATGTGCAATCTGTGCCACCTGCTCTTTCAGCAACACAGCTTCTGATAACTGCTTATAGAATAGCACCTAAAGTTTCCTTTATAATCTGACGTGTTGATGTGTGCAGCTGAAGCTACAAAGCTGGGTTTAAAGAAAATAAAAGAAGTTTAAAGGCAAGAAAGAATACGTTTGTTCAGATGTGGTTGACATCGTAAGAGCTATCAGACATCCTAGAACGACACATTTGTATATGTGTAAGTGACAGGCTTCGGCTCTTTTCTCATTTTCCTAAAAGGACCAAAAAACGTGCTCAGGGTGGTTAAAAAAAAAGACAGGAGATGATGAAATTGTTTGAGGTCTCTGGCCTGTCTCTTGTGACGTCATATTCCCATAATACATTGCTTCCGCCTGACTTAAGCGACACCTGCTGAGAATAATGATGTACTAAGCAGTGTTCATTAGAACGAGCAATTCCCACAGGTCTTTCTGCCACAAGTGGGACACCGAACCACTTACTTAATGAAACAAGATATACTACAGACGCTTACTGCTTCTTGGACTGAACCCTTTAAGCTTTACTGACACTTCTTAGGGCCTCAGACTTTAGCCTTTTTCTTTTAATTAGTTTATCTTCTGAAATTACCAGTCAGCTCGGGGTCTTTTTAATTTGAGGTTCAATTAGGGGCCCTGACAACTGACTTCCAATTTCTGAGATGAGAAGTTTCCGAGGGAATTTCTGACATTGCCAAATTTGGAAGGTCTGTTTAATATGCTGAGATAGCCAACACGACACTAGTCAGTTTAATTATTCAAAATGGTTCTACTTCCATTGGAATGAAGAACTTTTCGAAACTCAGAATATTTTATTTTCTCCCTCGTTACAAAAAGAAAAGAAAAAGGATAACATTGAGTGAGGAGGCCTAAAAGGACTGTGGGTTGCTATTATTGAGCCCCCTTGTATATAATATTAAAATTATAATGGTTGGATCAAAAGTAATACATTTTGTTTTCTTTTCCTTTTTTTTGTATATTGAATGGGTCAAATACCATGAACTGTCCAGCAAAATTTCAGATATTGCAAATGTAACATTCTCTAATGAGTTTCGTTATACTGAGAGATTAGGTACTTACTTTGTGACGAAATTAGAAAAAACCTGTGAAACTGTGTATGTATTTTCTCTCTATATATATATGGTCAGGAATTGAATTTGGAGGGAATTTTTTTTCAAATTGGTGTTTAAGTATAGGAAGTTGATAGTTATTTTAATTTCTATTGTTATATTGATTTTACCAACATAGAACTGGGATAATAACAGGGCAGTTCAAGTTTGTTACCCTATTGGCATAGTTCGGTTCTATGCCATTCTTTGAGAATGTAGTCTTTTCTGCATGACATAGATCGGCGACATTCAATATTCCTAAGAATTTGAACAGTGGTTCACTATGAGCATTCTATGTTTACGATAGACCGACGGACACACCGAAAATTATATTTTCAAACATATACA
This sequence comes from Alitta virens, assembly GCA_932294295.1. Lineage (NCBI taxonomy): Eukaryota > Metazoa > Annelida > Polychaeta > Phyllodocida > Nereididae > Alitta > Alitta virens. The sequence continues at coordinate 16,109,870 of OW028582.1, forward strand.
CAGACAAGGCAACATACAGAACTCGGAACATATTTTTTTCATATTACACATATAAATCATTGATACAATTTAACATATAAGAAACATAAGAATGAAGTAAAAGATAATACATGTAATATGGGGGGACATCTCTAAGATATTTGATATATCGCTACTGAGATGCCCCCCATGGTTTCCTGAGGACTCCCACCAATTCCATCCCCTTGCTACTATTTAAGTTGTTTTTACAATGTGCTTGTGTTGGACACACAGATGATGTAGATGTCTTCATGAAAACGAAATACAGTGAAATAAGGTAGAGAAATAGTAATACTAAATACATAAAGGGAGAATAAATAAGGAAATACAAACACGTACTTTAGAGACAGGTACACTATGCCCCAATGAGCATTGTAGCAGGCCACCATAGTGCCGGGCAGACACCGCTTGCTTTGTTTTCTTTATACTCTCATTTCAATGAAAAGGGCCTATTCCCAGCATGTGGATGTGTTGGGAACTTATTTCCCACGTCATTGTTAGGCATCTATGGCTGTCCTTTTGATCTCAAGTGCATAAATATTGGGCTCATAGTCACACTTTGTCTCCTTTTGCTTTCATCTACATCTCAAAGCTTTTCTTTTCTTTGTTTATATAGTTTGATTGATTCATATTTTCTGTTCAGTTAGTTCCTTTAAATTCCATCCACTAAAGTGTCTTCCATTTTAGAAATTATGGGAATTTAAGGCAAAAAGAAATCTTAGTGACTTAGAGCAGTCAAGTCATATGGCAGCCACTTAACAGTAAGTGACTCAAGGGGTAGCAGGGAATTTTAAGTGAGATGTTCATCCGTTCAGAAGAGTCGGTTTAATCTTTCTAAAATGCCATAAAATAACAGAGAAAGAGTCATTTCTTTGCTTTAAATATGGCTTATAACCATGCACTAATAATTCTGAGGTTATTAATTGTCGTTCTGGGTGGGTAGGCTCATGGTTGGTGCACTGTCTGGCTCTTCTGAAGAGCATGACTTCGATTCCTGGATGGCTGGAAACTCTTTTGAGCTTTTTCCCATCTTGAAGTTATTTGCACTGAATGTTTAATATCCGATGACTTGTACTTATCGTCATTCTTGGGGTTTGCGAGAAAAAGATCCTACGCATGTGATAAATATGTAATATGTAAAGCGCTTGAAGACTTAGCATTTCATCATTACGCCCACCGCTGGCAGTTAGTCACATAACCTGACCAATGATCAGCAGCATTGATACAATTCAATACAAGCAAATAATGTGGTAGCTGACAATTTAAAGACGCTAAAGGTATAATGTCTTGTATTATAAAAGGGCAACTCTATAATAAAGCCATCATATTCTCGCTGTGTGTCGGTACCTCACAATTAATCAAACCTAATTATAATCACGTTTTGCTTGTTTACTCATCCAAAGTAAATTAATCAATTTCTCTTGTAGTCTTTAGGCTGACTTATTAAAGGTCTGACAATAAAATTACAGACTAATTAAATGTTCATGTGTCTAGTTTATGCAATTCTTTTTCTGACAAGGAGGCAATTTAGAAAAATTGCCTAAACTCAAAAATATGAATCCTTTTCTCTTGTTTTTTTAAGAGAAGATATATTTAGTCTTTACTCAGCCTATTGGCTACATAGATTAACCAATCATCTTGTTTAACTAGGTAAACTAGCAAAGAATGTCCATAATTAGGTCGCTGGGCTGTTAGGTGACGACACACAGTGTTCTGTGAGTTGGTCCACACTATAGCCAGGGTGTATAATAGTATTGTACTACAATCCAGACAGCATTCCAAATCGGGCCAGCACCGTTTCTATGTAGGCCACCGTCGGTAAAACATCGTTTTGACATCGCCGATATCACATCGATGTTGAAACGATTTGGAATGCTATCTGGGAATATAATATCATCTTGTTTGTCATGTAACAAACCGTTGTGTCAATAAAATGTCTCGATTCTGGAGAAGATCTCTAAAAGACTTAAATCAACCATAACGTGTTCATAGTTCTCCTCACAAGTGAAATGTTGATTATTTTTGCATCCTGGGTCGGTATCCGCGACTTTCAAAGAACGGAAAAAGGACCACACAGGGAAGGAGACGAGAAGACCGTATGGTGTGAGTTATTGCTTACCTCAGCTGCTGTACTCTCTCCATTAATCTTTGCTTGGCCATTCACTCGAATCAAGTACACAAAGCAAGCCTCATTAACTCTGGTATCAGAGTATTTGGATTGATATCAAAGCCACACTTGAGGCAGTCAGGCCAAAGCCATAATGTCGACTAATGACCTATACCCACAATAGCTTGAATAAGCAGGTAATCAACTGTAAGATTTTACGGCAATCTTAACGACACCCATGCTCTGCATAGCAACCCATTAATATTTGCCTAACGTCAATCAAACAGGAATTTCCAACGTGCCCAGTATTTGAGGAGCTTGTCTGCGGATGAAAGGCATGCCAAATACTCTAAATATGCTTGGAATTCGAATTGAATGCCTCCATTAATTGGTTTGCTCAGAGCTACAATGAGGCATGTCCTAATGTGTTGTGTTGTGACCACAATGAGCTCACAATCAACACACAATAAGCTCGCAATAAGCAGATTTAAGTAGTTTGCACATGAAGCGCACACCAGATAGAATGAACACGCCAGATGTGAGAAACAATCTGCATTTGTCTCCGGTTGTTTACGGATGCTTGTTGAGGTATGGCTGCCTGGGAGATGATTAATTCCAGATCAAGATCCGGCAGCCATAAGTCGCATCTGTCTCTCAGGCAAAGATATTGCAAGCTTTCTGTTTTTCCTTTTTTTAGTTATAGCCTGATTCCTTTTCGTTCGATTCCGTGCTATGCAGAAAATGTTTTAGAGTAGTATAACTATAGCTATGTTCCTCCTGTGCCTGCCCAGATAGCATTCCAAATCGTTTCGGCAATGTTAATACGATGTCGCAATGGCAACGGGCCTACATGGAAACGACGCTGGGCCGATTTGGAATGCTATCTAGGTGTTACAGTAGATTTCATAAATTTTGAAACCGAGCTCCAGACAACGTCATGTAATTCCAGTACGCCTATGGGTTGAGGGATTGCCTTAAGCATTCAGAGTCTTTTCCAGGTTTGTTTTTAAGTCCATGAAATCTGCTGTAATTGCACTCTACTGAGGTTTGAAGTCCATAAGATAGTATGTATTTGAGAAGCCATCTATGGGGTTAGGGTTTGATCTTTTTTGATAGCTCAGTGACTGGTCATTAACCTGGCTTCCCAGTAAAGATGACATACTGCCTCATAAACAACTTTTTTTTCCAATTTTATTTCTTGGTAAAAATGCTTCTACTTGCAAACGCATATGATAAAGTCAGCCATGACATACAAGCAAAGCTACACAGTCATAAATTCTTTGAAAACGCTGTGATGTGAGAAGGTGCCAATCTAGCAAGCACTTTGCATAGTAAGATGATGTGAACTCTCATCTGTTCTTCGAGCTGACCATTATGATGGATATGCCAGACAATATATGTCTAGAATGCAAAATAGACAACTTGACAGATAGACAGTGTCTCAGATAGCCAGACAGACACCATGCTAGACAAACGGACAGACACCAAAACACAAAGGTAGATAGAAAGATAGATAGATAGATAGGTAGATGGATAGATAGATAACAGATAGATAGATAGATAGATAGATAGATAGAGAGATAATGGAAAGATAGATGGATGGATAGATAGATATATATATAGATATATATATATATATATATATATATATAGATAGATAGATATATAGATGGATAGATGGATAGATAGATAGCTTGATAGCTTGATAGATGGATAGATAGATAGATAGATAGATAGATAGATAGAAACTGCATACATGTTCTCTTTATGCCTATTTAATTTGATTGAGGATAGTTGTTCTGGGTGAGACAGTATGTGAAGTAAATTGGGGTGAAGTTGCCATCATAAATATAACTGATAATTCCCTATCTTTCCAGCTTTTATTTTCTTGCATTGTATTCATTAATTATCTGGAATATTCTGGTGTCTCTGTCAAGGGCCTTGCAGCAAAAGCATCGCCCAGTTGTAGGTTTAATTTGCCGCCAGTTCCCGACAATACAAGAAAGGGGCTGTGGCCCTGTGTGCTATTAACCCCGAGAAATTGATGGCAATGTAGCCCAAGGGGTAGAAACCCTCCTGATGGTTTAGCTACCATAAATATAGCCACACGCCACAATGAAAAGTACACCGACCGCTCAAAGTTTTTTGTTTTCATGCAATATTAATTCCTGGCGACTTGACTTAGGGTGTGTTGCTATCTTGAAACAAGGCTTTGGCAAAACTCTTGCCATATTCTGTATGCAGTCATGTGAATGTGGTTAGAAATAGATATTTACTTCACTTCCGCCAATATAGTTTTGAAAAATAATGTAGCACTTATTACAGCCAACTTCAAATACCTGGAAACCAACCTCATAGACTAGGAAGATAATCTCCAGAGAACATCATTTAAGGACCATCATTGGTTGAGGAACTGCTTTAACCAATGGGAGTCCTGGATTCACATGCCGTCATCTGGAGTTAAGCTTGCAAGCTTTGAGATTGGTTTCCATTTCTATGAAATTGGCTGCATCACAAAAAGTTTGATTCTGGAGTTTGGATAGAGCCTGGGTCCGATTCCTGACCAGTTGTTCTGATTCAGCTTCAAAAAGTTTGCATTTTACCCTATGAAACTTACTTAAGTGTAGACTCTGAGCATGAACCAACATTCAATAGTTCCATCAAACGTTCCATTAAAAATACCATTTTCACCTTTATGCCATTGGCCTGACCTGAGACAATAATACAACATAAGTTTAATCTGTGATACATTCCTGATATTACTGACTATACTCACCTCCTTACAGTTAGTTTCAAAACGGCCCGTCAAATTGAAACTGGTCAAAGCTGTCATAGCTGGCTACTCAAAACCGGATCTAAACGTACATATTTATGATATATTAGATTAATTTCTTACATTTACCAATGTTTATATTTATCTGGTGAAAGGTACAGGTCGCTCCAGACAGCTGTGTGTGTGTGTGATTTGGGCTTTACGTCCTGTATTTCTGCACCTGTTGGGCTAATTAGGACAGGCAGAGACCATGGCAATGAGACGAAAGAGGAAACAGCCATCCAACTTCGGCTAAACCGGGAATCGAACCCGGGACCCAGCAGTTGGAAGCGCAGAGCGCTACCTCTGAGCTAGGCCCCACGCCGACCGCTCCAGACAGCTAGAGTCGACTGTATTTTATGAAACTAACTGTACCTATAATATGACAGGATTATCTCATAAACCACTTTACCATTGAGACCAGTAGTAAGTCATGCACCAAAGGAGGTCTTAATGGCGAGGTAGGCATGTGTTTGTTATTCACAAGAGACAGATAAAAACAATGACCATGCGATGGACCATCATCACCATTGTGGTTCTTGGGAATGGTTCCTCTTAGAACCATATTGTGCTCCTTCGGGGAGGCTGTCCAATTACAGACGAAATAATTAATTCTGGCTCTTTTATTCCGGGTGATTATGTATCTCTGGAGGAATTTGTGTCTTGGAATAATTGAATTAGGGTTGGTGGCAGATGCGAGGTAGTTTAAAATGCATGTAGCTACAATAAAACGAACCATAGAAGTAATATAAAGAATGGCAACCACCTCTCTTACCAACACATAACTCGTGGCATACCATTACACTGCATAACACGGCATAACAGATGCCATTAGCAAATACAGCTGTCTGAAAACCTTTCCAGCATTTCTGCTTTCCTAGCCCTCCCCTGGGACAGGAACTGGAGATAGATGCTGTTTAGGTATTAGGAGAGTTATTTCAGCTTGTTCTGAAGACATTTTTGTCCCTGAGATTGGGAACATCCTACAGAGACCTTGCTAAGTACCTCTGTATGATGGCTTGAGCCCTCAGAGCTAATAAGTCAAGCATTTGCAAATGATACGGCCATATTTAGTTTATATGTAGTTTATGCTGTCAAACGGGCTTGCTGAAGGTTCTAAATGACATGTAAAGATAAAGTAGACTGATAAAATTGATGTAATGCAGAGATGACTGCAATGGTTAAGCCTTTCCCAGATAGCATTCCAAATCGTATAGAAATTGGCGTGTCAAAATGATGTTGTACTGACGGCGGCCGATATAGAAATGATGCTGGCCCGATTTGGAATGCTATCTGGGTTGGTGTTCCATATTGGCATGATTACAAGGTCTTGGGTTCAAAATAAGTGAGTGCTGAATGAGTAAATGAGGTACCATTAACAATTCTTTCCACATGAGGCTCAAAAGCCCCAATATATTTTATATCTCTATATTATTAAAGATTAGGGGTACATTTGACACACTTGTCAGTGTATATACAGTATAGTATCTTTGACATTCATAGTTCTACATCATCTCTAATATAAAGAATATCTCACCATTAAAATAACATAGAACTAGTAGTAGGAAATGTACTGGCTGTTACATATGATATATAGACGATATCATAATACATTTAAACCTACATATGTATGTTAATCATTTGCTGCTAATCATGGGGTAAATGTGTAACATGGTGTGGACTCCAAGCCTTATCATCTCATCATTACGTCTGCCTCTGGCAGCTGGTCATACAAGCTGGCGAAACATCAGACCCAATGGCATTGAGCCATTGAGTAGCCTTTTAGTAATCGTATGATTAAAACCACCTCGCCAATAATGGCAATGGAGTGGGTGCCAAAAGCTGGCCTTGGTGGCCAGGTTCAACTGAATGTCTTTACAAATTTTATGCAGACTTAAAAACACGGTGAGCACCATACATACCAGAATTTCTCCTTTGCTGTGGTAGGGTCATGTGCCAAGTAGGTACTGTGCCAACCCAAGACGAAACTTCTTATTCTATTCAGTTTTCGCCAGAATGAATTCTTGAATGAACCTAGAAAAGAGCCTTGGGTATTGTTAACATCCAGACGCTTGTCAAATATACCATTTTACAGGCTGAGTTGTCCATGTATATTAAACACATGCTTCTTAACTTTCTTTCACAGTTTGAGGCTGAAGGCATCGTTCAGCCTCGAGTTAGTTGCATCTTTAAATTAGTTTTATCTAATTCACATGATGAATTTAAACAGACACTCCATCATGTCTTAATGCATTTATTCCCATAATTGCAGTTATTGTACCAAACGTGGCTCGAGGCTATAGACAGTCCCTTTTAGCTGTTGAGAGCCATACTACAATGCAACAGCCTGAATATGGTATGGCAAAAATCAAGGGTTAAAAAGAAACCTGTCCCTACTTCCCCTACAATTCACAAAACAAATCTGTAAGTTGCATGTAAAAAGTAGAGCTACAGATACGTGGCTTTCTTTGTTGCCAAAGTTAGTGAGCCAACAGTTGTTGTTTTTTATGCTCCATCATGGGGGTAGAGTACAAGGTTCTCTTGTTTTCATGTAATTCCCTTTCTTGTGTAGTAATTATTGATGGTGATTGGAACGTGGGTATCATGGTCTGCACTGAGTCCAGATCTCACATATACAGTCACATTCTAAGCTTAGGTTTCTAAACCAAAGCTGTTGAGGCAATTTCCTTTTCATGTTGCAAATGACCATATTTCACAGTAAATTGCCAATGAAAATATATTCAAGGGCGTTTTAGTGTATAATAAGAAATGTTAATGAATAATGGCCACTGGAGAGGTATAACTGCAAGTGTACAATCATAATTACAATATGACGTGGACGCCAATCATGCCATCTCATCATTACGTAGGCCTCGATTGGAGTCTTGAGACCAGTAACTTTGACAGAATACAATGCAGAGGAAGATAGCAATTTTTTTCAATTTCACTTTTGTAGTAAAATATTAAGTGTGTTTTAACCCAAATGGTGGATTTTAAGATCAAGTTGCGTTTCAAACAAACATAGTACCAGCTAAAAATAACTTCATAAACCATCACGTAAGTTGCCTCAACTGTTTTATAGTCCCATATAGACTCACTGGTATATCCCTAAACTATCCTTAAACCATCTCAGCACACTTGCAAGTAGTATATCGAGCTAGCTGTTTTAGCATCTCCCTGCTGGTCCACTGTATAATATTTAGAAGTCTCCCAACAGTGACACAGAACTACGCCGAGTGGTGTCCTCAGAGACACAAGCATTCCACTTGATGCCTCGAAAGTGTGAGTTGGTGATTTGTGAAGCCCCGTGAGGCGACACACATTTTTCAGCCCCCTGAAGCTAACTCACACCAAGCTCTGTGTAGGGAATCCACTGCCATTTGCTACTTGTATTCACAGTGATTTTAGGGACCATTGTTACAGTTTGTGGGTATATTGGACACGCAGAGTAATCAAAGGGACTATGGGTAGTCACATATGACTCTATTGTAATTGGTGCCAAATAATTGTGACTATACCCTACACCCGAAGTTATTCTGACAACCTTAGCATGGAGTGTACCCTTTTACTACGTTGTATACTTTCAACTATATAAACATGTATTTTTTTAGTAATGGTAAAATATCGATTTTGTACTGTTGTTCATGGCCAAATGCGCCACATGCGTTTTCCATGAGAAGGATAAACGCATGGAAACGCATGGTTTTTTGCTAATTATAATGAAGCAAAAACCATACGTTCTCCATGCGTTCATCCAATTGCATGGAAAACGCATGAGGCACAATTGGCTATATTACTGCATATATGCTATTCTGAAGCTTTGTCATACCAACTTAGTTGGCAGAGGTGCCATGTTTAATTATGTTTAAATATGTGCCAGATTTGTTTATCACTCTCATAAATGTAACTGAACATCAGATAATATTTCTTATCAAAACTATTTTTAGAGGACTTGAGCATGAGTTTACATGTGCATACGACCGTATTGCCAATGCATCGTTGTATCATCCCTCAGCAGCCACCATTGACAAATTCTGGATTCCATGATCCCACAATGATTAAAATACAAAATATCTTAAAACTGACTATATAGTGCTGCTGGGTAATAAGCGATGTATAGTTAAGAAACCTAATTCACTTGAGATTACCCTTGCTGACCAAAATCCGCTAAACGATTCAGCAGCCAGAGACGGACGTGATGATGAGATGATAAGGCCATGAGGCTCCACCAAGGCAGTGATAATCCCTAGGGTGAGATCAATCAGTTTGGTCGTACAGATATCTGATTCAAGTCGCCAATTTGAGGATTTTACCTTGAAAAGGGACATTTGAAACAAATGATAAACTTTATTGAATTGTTTTCGAGGAAAAATTCCTCATCAAATATCGATTTGTAATCGAATTTAAATGCCAGTTTTATGGCCTATGCTTCAGCATTGATATCGATTACTCCATCCTTTTAGTTTGTCAGTTGTTTTCCCCTTTTAAAATCATCTGTAAGCAATTAAAAAGAGATCAGTGATTCGTCATGCACATAATCATCAATTGTGCTTTTAATGATGACCAATGTTGAGGGCTGCTATAAGCAGTTTGTACAGTATCATAATAAAGTCAGTATTTCAGTAACCAATATCAGAAAAAGTTGACTATTAACATGATAGATAGATATGGAAAGTGCAGCCCTCTAAGGCAAGTTATTGCCACTATCGAGGGTTGATTGATGAGGTAAGAGAGAGGAGGATTCCACCCATGTTACACATTTATCCCGTGGGTGGGATCTTTTACTTGCCTCAGCATAGAAATTGAGTACAAAGGTCCGCCAATTTAATGTCTCATCCGAACGACATCCAGCTGGGATGTTGCTCATGAAGGGTGCCCGAGTCCGGGATTGAACCCGGGTCATTCAGAGGAGCAGGCAAGAGTCTTACCACTAGACCACCCAGCTGCATAGCATGGCCAATCTCCTTTTATTAGCAACTTTTTAAAAAATTTTTTTTACATTTGTTGCAACTTCTAGATGTTAATTTCACCTGGCCAGAAAAAGTTAACAGTCTGGAAAGGGAATACAGGTTTCCTACCTTTGTTGGTTTCTGTGGACACTGAAAAAGAATGAAGCAAAAGAAAGGCATTTTGTGCATTTACATGATGTATCTGCTTATATGCACTTCAAAGAGCCTGGCTAATGAGTTTGGTGCATTTCAGAGAGAAAGGGAAACTGCAGAAGAGAATATGTTGCATATCTGGGGAGCAGCCCAGTTGCTTCATTTGCATAAAATAAATTTCTCCTTGTTTTCTCGGTCTGGTAGCTGTATACAATGTGTTTGATAGAAAGCTGTGCATATGCAATACTGTTTATACAGTTTGTATTGTGTTTAAATAGACGGAATCCAGACCATTAAGACCACATGTGGTGGACTTTTTATGCCATCATGGCCGCCTTAATTGTGTGGTGGCCATATTGGAAAGGTCATATATAATGGCAAGGCTACAGCTGGGGTCCTATTTCGGTGGTCATACAACGTACTAGAGTAGGATTCAAATATCCATCCGTTTTTTGGTGGCTGTCATATTTTGCTACAAATGGCATGGAGCATCACAAAATGGACAAAAATGTCCCCAACAATTCAAATCCCAACCTTTTTGCTGAGAAAAATAAAGCACTTCTGGGAAAGAAGCAAATGGTTCCAAGTTTGCTAAATTCTCTAATTGTAATTTCGGCTGATTCATTGTGACCATAACAAATGGCTTTAATGATGACAAAATGGCATAAAATTATCATTGCAAAGATAAGAAAGTTTAAAATGTGTACAGAGAGGGGCTTTATGTGTGAGAAAGTTGGGATTCGATTTTTGGTAACATTTATATCTATTGTGTGCTTTTCTATGACATATATGCAAAAATAGGTCCCAAAAGCAAGTGGAAATTTATTTTGGGTTATATACCTACTAAAGGTGGACTGTACCCAAATACATCGGCTTGACCATGGTGCAATATCTGCCAATGGCAGCCACTGCTGGAACGATGTTGACCGATCTTGCTTACTATCTGGGAACGAGGTGGTCCCCATCCAGATATCATGCCGCGATAGCCCAATGTTGATCCAAAGTGCCCAATAACGGGCCGCTATCTAGCTGTATTATGACTTAGTCATGACAAAGATTATTCATGTCTGTATATTTATGAGTAGTGTGACAATGTGCTAAATGTGCAGTATAGAATAATAAAGTGATTGAAAACCTAATCAAAAATGCCGAAATGCACAGTACACTGCCCTCCAAAAAAACTTTGTATTAGAAAACTTGAGCAACTAAACTGTGGTAAAAGTTTTCTTTCATTCAGAGTGGTGTAATTAAGTAACTTCTTTCTCTTTACAGCTGAATTCAGAAACTTGGAAACTAAACTCAAGGGGAAGTCATTTAAATCTAGGACTCTTATTGGCTGATCATGAGGGATTGATTTTACCAATGAGAGTACTAACTTTGTGCAAACCTTTAATCACATCAAATTAGTACTAACTTTGTGCAAACCTTTAGTCTCATCAAATTAGTACTAACTTTTCGCAAACCTTTAGTCTCATCAAATTAGTATCAAATTAATACTAACTTTGTGCAAACCTTTAGTCACATCAAATTAGTACTAACTTTTCGCAAACCTTTAGTCTCATCAAATTAGTATCAAATTAATACTAACTTTGTGCAAACCTTTAGTCTCATCAAATTAGTACTAACTTTTCGCAAACCTTTAGTCTCATCAAATTAGTATCAAATTAATACTAACTTTGTGCAAACCTTTAGTCACATCAAATTAGCACTTACTTTGTGCAAACCTTTATCGCTTTAGCTTGGTTATATGATACTGGACAAGCCTTGCAGTTGCATATACTATAAACGATATCCCTTGGATTTCCTGCATGGAATTGGCAATGCAGTTTGACAAAAAGCCAGCATGACTTGTTACACAGTAACTACAGACTATGCATGATATGCCTATATAGATGCCAGTTGCATACAAAGTGAATAGGGACCTGAATAGCATCAATTAATCAGCTGGCCAATTTCCCTATATTGGCTGTTTGCTGTCTCCCAGCTAGGCCCACCCTCTGAATTTATATTGACTGGCTTTTTGTATGGAAACAGTGACACAGCGTGTGGCCAGCCTATGAGAACAAGAGGCCCTAATGAGAAAAAGGAGGCAGTTTAGTGGTCAGTCACATAGTGGACTTTCAGAAGTGTTTGGTGTGGATCAATTACTACTGGAGTCTGCTGTAAACTCTTGCCAGCCTGTTGCTTGCTTACTAAACGAATGAGTGTTATCTTCACAAGCAAATACTGGTATTAGACCATCATTATCGTTCAATGTGTTGTCAGAGACAAATGTAATGATGAGGTGATAGACTACTGGTCAGTTGCGTCATACATTCACTTCATATTGTAAATATTAGCGAATTATTCTAACTGACTTTTTTGTAAATGGCCCCTAAAACAAATTCATTTGACAAAGGTCACATATAAGCCCATGTGGGAGGGGGGGGGGTTTCTAGTTGGTTTTTAATTGTATTTCTTTATTGAATATGTTTTACCTCATGTGACTTTAAATTAAAAAATGTATACATTTTTATACGTACTCTTCATGTGGGACTTTGGCTGGACCCACTGCAGGCATTAAGTGACAAGGCACTGCTGAATTCTGATCACAGAGAAACAAGACACTGCATGTTGGAGCCTTTATATCAGTAAATACAATTAAAAACAACCAGAGAGCGGGGTGCAAGCCCATGACAGCATTTACCTTCCTGAATTTAGAATACACCTGCTTCAACTTATTATATATTGTGTAAATATTATGTGGTGCCATATTTCTATTCGGTTAAATATACCTCAGGATATCTGCGTCAATTTATTCAATATTATGTACAAAATGTGATGACTTACTTCTAATCATTCAAATATACCTGAGGATACCTGCGTTAAGTTATTCTGTTTTATATAAATATAATGTGGTGACATATTTCTATTATTTCAAAGTCAAAAGAAAAATATCAGCGAGGGTATCCTTATATATATATAATATTATATACAAAACACGAGTGCTACCCGAACACGTGAAGCAGAAACCTGAGTTTTCCTCATCATATTTCACCTGAACTTTTCAAAGAATTATGGCCATGACAATCTGCAACAAGATCTTGAAACTTCCCTAAATCTATAAAAATATATTGAAACTTCCAACATTTATATCAGATATATGTCCTTGTCTTGCCAGTTTATTTATTCCTCTTTGCTCATCATTATGCTCACGCATAAGATGTATTCAGATCACTGAAGCCATGTACTTTTTAAACTTTAAAAAAAATAAATAAATGAGCTGCACAATGGAAGTCCACCGTTGTTATAAAAAATTATTTAATTGAGTTGATTATAAATTCAATAGCGTATTGGTTTATCATTGACTAACCTTCATCCCATTCCCATGACTTACAGCACATCTTGACAGATTTCTGCACTTCGTTTGTTAACTTAAGTTTGTGTACTTGCGATGCACAATACGCCACTGGCGTCCAGCCTGCTATCTCGCTTGTAATATATATTTTACAATTAATAAACTGAAACTGAAATCTGAAATAGAAAATTTCAGCTACGCTTTATTCAGATGGCATGGGTTTGGTGTTTGCTTACCTCCTGGCATCCATAACAAGGAAGATTTGTCTGTTTTCAAGACAAAGAATTGTTTCACTGGTGTCCACTCATTAGTTGGTTCAAAATCCGTTCTTAGAGGTTTGCCCAACTGACATTATTGCATGTATGATTTGGACAATCATTGTCTAAGGCCAACCAATATCTTTGCTGATTTTAAACAAATGTTTGAGTAGACACTGGCAATACAAGTTTCTGACAATTTTTTAGAGAGTTAATTTTGATTAAAACTGACATTTAACTAGTGAATATTGATTAATATACCTGCAATGTTTTTAATAAATGTTAAAATCCACATGGTTTTATTTTGCAAATTTTCTCAGTTTTCATCCACTCGGTTTTTACTCTTGATAGCGGTAGAATTGCTGCTTAGAGAGCCACTCCCAAATTTACCTATTTTCGTGTGCGTGATATACGTTAAATATGTGTGTTGCTGTCAGAATCTATTATTATCCTTTTCCTGTCTAATTCTTCTTTCTGTAATACATGTTTAAGAATAATCATAAAATTTTGTAATTTTCTATGGCCAGTCAAGTCAGGGACTTCAACCAGAGGTATATCTATCCAGCCATATCCAGTGATCATAACATCAGTTAGAAGGAGCTTTTAAACAATCAATTTCCAAAAATACAATATCCAGTAATCCAGTCCTACAGTTAGTTTAATAAAATACAGTCGACTCTAGACAGCTGTAGCAACCTATTCCTGGCTGTAGCTATAACTGGCTAAAGTCAGCCGCTTCTCTCTACTCCTAGCTTATAGTTAGCTTACTGAAAAAAATATTAACCTTGGCAAATGTAAGCAATTTACCCAATATATCATAAATATGTACTTTAAGATCTGGCTTTAAGTAGCCAGTTATAGCCCGACAGTTCCGTTTAGTGGCAGGTAGCATCATATAGTAAAAGTTGTTTAGCTTTCTCTAGGTTCAATTTGACTGGCCGATTTTATGGAAACTAACTGTATATTTAAATAGACTCTTGTTCTGTACTGTTTACTTTATATTCTATCTGTTATGGTATTTTTTGTTTTCTGCATGTTCGGTAGTTAGTTACCTTTTGTTCAGGAACAAAGGGCATCCGCCATTATAATATGCTGTTGTGCAGAATTAAGGAAGCAAGATGTTTTTTGAAGTGTTTATAGGTCTCTAAACTTTGGAATTTTAGTCTCCAAACTTTGGAATTTCAAATTTCTCATCTTTCTTTCCATAACTAAGAATAAAATGTGTCTCTTCCGGTTCTCTGAACTTAAGGTCCTTGAGCTTCAATGGCATGTCAGCATTTTAAATGACAACCACACATGCTACAGCCTGTCCTTGCATGTTGTATGGTGTTATGCAGGAAAACCTAGAGCTCTATTATAAGACCACCTTAATTGTGAGGCATTAGGAACTCCTTTGGCTAAAAATGCCCTGGTCTTAATAATGAGGTGAACCTAAGGAGCTTTACTACATGACATTGTATGAGATATAAATATTGCCTTAATTTGGTTCAGAAGTTACTGGTCATAAATGTAGGGTCCAACATAGCCTGAGAAACCCTTCCTGACCGCACGCTGCTGTCTGCTGTTGGTTCTTATTCATATTGTGAAGTTTATGGTGAGCAGCCATTGGCGGCGATCACAAAATATCAGATACTAAATGAGAGCTAAGCGAACATCAGATTTCTCGGACTAGGTCCAACAAACATACTAAATGGGCTCCAGATTTGCCTGAGGTTGTTGTCATGATCCAACATCATCATTAGCCCAGATAAAATTCTAGGTCGATCAGCCCGACGTTGGCCTGATGTGAATCCAACATGGCCCAGATGACATGTCAAATAGACTCAATGTTGGCCCACCATAGCGCACGTTGGAATGATGTTGGTAGTTACCATTTGTTCAGGAAAAAATTAACTGATTGAGGTAACATTCGTCCAACGTGGCATGCTATCTGGGGTAACAATGGAATGATGTTTAGCCCGATGTGGCATGATTTTCACCTTGAAATTGACGCTACTTGCAGGAGTTAGGTATTATATACTTTGTCATTTAATACGCTTTAGCAGGGTGGGGACCTAGCTCAGATGTAGCGCTCTGGGCTTCCAACCGCTGGGTCCCGGTTTCGACTGTTTCCTCCTTCGTCTCATTGCCATGGTCTCTGCCTGTCCTAATTAGCCCAACTGGTGCAGAAATACAGGACGTAAAGCCCTAATCACACACACACAATACGCATTAGCGTCTATCCCAGGCACTCATAGAAATTGATCTTATTGTAATTATTTAATTAACATGTACTTTTGTTAATGTTTTGTTTTGTTTAAGTTCTTGTTATAATTTGTAGTGAAAATTTGAGTTTGAATAGGGGTTGTTTTAACTGTGAAATAGAATACAATAATAAACCAGTAAACATCTTTGAAGAAAGTACCTAAATGGCATTGTAGTCTAAGGCTATTGTTGAACACACAATCCAAATACCCTTCCTTTTCAAAAGTAAACTTTGTCCCCAAATGCCACACATGAAGGGTTGAATGGAAACAGAGAAAACAAAAGTTTCAAAGAAATTCAAGCTCATGTTTTACAAAGCATCAAAGCATTACCAACATTTTTGGCATGAATAACTCCTGCATTATCGCCTCGATAGATCTCGTTAAAAATTGGGTTAAAAGCTTCAGTTTTAATAGCCTTTTCTGCATACCATAATCTGAAAATAATTTCAATCGATGCCTAAACAGGCCGTTATTCATTATCAGTGAAGGCAGATTTCAATAACACATTAGAGGTTTTCTCTAGCGTGATTAAATTAACCCAATATTAATTGCTTCAATATTCCAAATTCTGCTTTAACTGGTTAAGATAAACTTGCCAGATTTAGAATGAATAATGAAGTTAATCATCGGAAGCAGTAATAGACATGCAAACTGGAATCTACAGCTTCTGTTGAGTTCACTAAAGGTCAAATACATTTATTCACACTCCACCTAGGTCGTTTTCCTAGGATATAACCAACGAAAATATTAGTTAACTCCCTCGTGAGTGCAAACTGAACTTGTCCTGCATAATAAAGGTAGTAAAACAAAACGAACAATCAAATTAGTGAATATGCCTGATCAAATGGAGTATAAGTTAGTTATATCTCATAGTTCCCTCTGAATCGCGAGTTTCAAGTAACATTTTTGGGGCGGATCCAGAAATATTTTTCTGGGGGGGGGGGGTTGACAAATTAAAAGGTATTGCGCGGACCGCTGAATTTTTTGATATTTCTTCATTAAAATTTACTAGGCCAAGCGGGGGTAGGGGGGCGGTTGCAACCCACCAAATCCCCCCCCCCCTTAAATCCGCCAATGATAACTATAACTTACCTCTATTGTGGTCCACTGTATCTATCATTTGTCAGTATAGAACTTGTACTTAAGACACCTTTTGTCAAAGCCAGTATTTACTGTGTGTTTTACAGAAACTACAATTGTGACGCAACTTACTATCTCTTTTCTTTTCAGGGGTCAAAGTTCAAGTCTCCAGCAATGTTTTCATAGAAAATCTCCACAAGACAAGAAACTTAAGAAAAACCTATTACGTCACAGACAACAAACAGACAATTGAGTTCTTCTGGGTCAGAGAATCTGGGCTGCAAATCCATATTGGAGTACATGACGTTAATTTGGTTCCCGAGTATTATGACGTCACGTATGACAGTGACAACAGGAACGTTTTGCACAATCAGCAGCAGACTATATACTCAGCAGAAGACCTCACAAAGTTTCGCAGCATAATCAGGAATTATTGCAGGTAAGATATTTTTCATGTGAATTTTTCAAAATTACATTTTATATCGATGTAGATTAACAGCACACTCTTTGCGGTTAAATGCATGTTTTAGGTATTTTTTCAAGGATTTAATTCCAATTTGCTGCCTTTAATCCAAAATATTATACAAATTTCTATAATTTTGAGATGAGGTTCTGTTTTTTTTTAGCAATATTTGACAGTTGTGGCTTCGTGTTTTTTAAAAGGCCTCTTGAATTTGAAAAAAAGTCCAATTAAGTTTAAGATATAGATCTAATATTTGAAAACTTTTAATAATATATGTAGCTGATTGACAAGCATTAATCTGTGTACACATTACTCTGTATTTCAAAGTAGTTATAACCAAGCATTATCCAGAGCTATCTGGCTAGTAGAAATCCCAGTATTAGGAAAATCCATTCTGAATTCTTACAATTCAATCACTGCTAATATCTGTGCTGATAAGTTCCCCAAGCTTCGATGATTAATTTAGTAGCCAATCGGGATGTTGGATGCAGCTGGTACAGATCTTATGGCAAGTCCTGGGCTGGGTGCTTCCTTCATACTGTAGGTTACAGTCTCAAGATGGATATATACCATAAACCTTACTATTGAGATGATACGCTTTAATGGTAATTTAAGGTCTTTATGCTGAGATGCTGTCTCGACTAATTCGAGATTAAAACTAGGTGGTGCTGGTGGTGGATTAGGGCTTTACCTCCTGTATTTCTGAACTTGATGGATTAAATAGGACAGGTATTAACAGCCATCCAACATACAACGTAGGCTCGACCGGGAATTGAACCCGGGACCCATTGGTTGGAAGCCCAGCGCGCTACCACTGAAATAGGCCCCCACCCCGAGATTAAAACTACTTCCTACTGAAGTTGGTTCATGCAGAACCTTCAGGCCATTTAAAGGCCATATATATTATGGTATAATCGCAGATGGTCTTAATAGTGAGGTACTCTTAACTGTCAGATAATTTACAGGACTTCATTTGTGAAGCTGTCCTAATGGTGTGACTTTAAAACAGATCTAATTGTAGTTAAGTAGAATATTGCATTAAAAAAGGACAGTTACAAGGTCCATAATAGTTATTACAGAGAGATCAATGTAGTACTCTGTTTGGAGTCTGTTTGGAGTCCTTTCCATAGTGTTAGTTGCTTTGCTTCAGATTTACTAGTCCTGCCCCCCTGCAATTAAAACGAGGATCCATAATTTACTGCTCTGAATATTGGACTGGTCTTGGTTCAAGTGCTATTGTTTTTACTTTGTAGTCAGTTTCTGTGCCCAGCAATGTAATTTTAAATAATTAGGATTGTGCTGCCCTCCAAGGCAGGCACGTGGCATACACAATGGTGACTGATTGTACGGCACCTTCAGTGGGACAAGTCAAAGCTCTATCACTAGTTTTTGCTAGCTGCTTGTGCAGTCTCAACCTAGATGTCATGTGCTGTGTCTCAACGCTACTGAGTCTGAAGATTAGTCAGCTTATAGGACCCACTGTTAGAGGCAGACGGAATGATGAGATGATAAGGCTTGGAGTCCACACCATATTACACATTTACCCCGTGGGTGGGGTATTTTACTTGCCTCAGCATAGACACAGAGTACAAGGCACCACCAATTTTACATCTCATGCAATCGAAATCCAGCTGTGATGTAGCTCATGAAGAGTGCGCCTTAACCATTAGGCCACCCAGCTATATTTTTGTAATTGTGAGAATTCCATTGGTTTTAATTGCTCGATTTCAATGCGAATGTGTGAATCTCGGTGTCATTAATGTGTTAGAACAAACACTTTCTTTGTGGAATTTCGTACAACATTGCAAATAGCACTTTGTGACAACATATTTCACTACAGGGCTTCCTGTGTGCCCACTTTGCAGTAAGAGCTGCTCTATGTGTGCAGGCTTTCACGGGTCAAGACATATGTGAATGCAAATGGCGCCCTGTCTTGTGCTATCACTGGTTGACTCATACAAATTACTGGTGACCGGATTGTTTCAAACTAAAGAAGCCACCATCCAACTGAAGTCCAACTGAAATTAAAGAAATTTCTGGTTTTAGTCATGTCTATCAATTTAAACATGACATCATTTTTACACGTTTTCATAATTGAATCATTGACTATTTCTCATCCAGCACAATTTTTTTGTTGTATGTGGGGACCAGATGGGTGTCCCTTGAACCTCTATGATGTTATTTAGTTCATCATCAATTGTCAAATAAATTCGTTTCAATGTCATTGCTAGTACATGTACCTGATATTGTATTATTTTATTTATTTATCTTTATTGACATGTAGTTTTACATTACAACAATACAAACATCATACGTGGAAACATAAACCACCCAGCCCCATAAGGGCTTATATGTCACTCCATTTCAGTGCTTAAATACATGACGTCTAAATAACAAAAAGTAACTGTTTTCTTATTTCCATAGCTTTCAGCAAAAAGTTAGCCAATTGTACCTGATATTCGCTATTAATAAAAACTTTTTTTTCAAAATCATCATACTCATCAAAATTACTATTAATGTAACTAATATTATTATAAAAACTAGTTCTTATATCATTATAGGCATTACATACACATAGTACATGAAATTCATCTTCTATATTATTTGTAACAGAATTACATAGTTTACAAACTCTGTCTTCTTATTACTAACAAACTAATCAAGGTACACAGGTCATTCTATGGGAAACCTACAGTTACGTGTAAACAACCTGAATGTTTTAGTACAGCCATTGGTGGCCCTTCTCATTAAAGGTACCCTGTCTGAGGGTCAGATTGGTCGGGCAGGAAGCTCAGGGAAGGTAACTAGGGCATCCTGTCAACTGCATCAATCTGTCCAAATCCAGCTTTGTTGTAAATTGGCTTGGATACTCCATGTAGGTTCCCCCAAACTCAGCAGAAAAGCCAGAGAGGAAATCCCCTCTGCATCAGTGGTGCTCCATGCAGCTGTACTCCTTTTACATCAGTCTAATTTATTGGTAATTTATTGCATCCACACAGGATGACAATTTAATTTACAGCCTCAACCGAGCCATCTTGGTACGCAGTTTCATTCACTGTTGGTAAATGCAATGGCAGGATATGCCGATGGTATGGCATGCAGGGTGACAGGCCAACAGACTGCTATACAGACTGCTCCATAGACTGCTACAGACTGCTTTACAGACTGCTTTACAGACTGCTTTACAGAAGTTTATGACAGACCAACCAAATGACAGACAGACTAAATATTTATGTTTGTGTGGACACACAATTTGCAGAATAAATAATTTCCTTTTCTTTATGTACAATAGGGTTCTGGAAGCCATTAACTATATTTTTGATCGAGAATTTATAATGCTGTGATTCATAACTGGTAGCCAAGCCACTGAGGATGTTTATTTATTTATTGAATATATTTGAAAGGGTGGATGCTAGAACAGTGACTGAGTATTATATTAGTCGTTATGATCACATCATTCTTTATTGGTCATTTCGATTTTTTATTTGTATCATGTTTTTTTTGGCAATGTTCACTTCAATTTGCATGAAATATGCACCCAGGAAATGTACCCCAGGCCAGTCCCGCAAAGTTGGGGTATTATCATAATTTATTCATGTGGCCCACGTGGTCGGAGCTGTCAAAACTAACAGAAACACATAGATGGGCTTGTCCTTTGCTCACAATGTATGATATTCACTCATATAGAGTGTGAAAACATTGTACATACTTCATAATCACTTGCAAGAACTTCAATCGATGTATCCACACCATTTCTCTAGTAAACAACACCCTCGTGGTTGGTGGTGGTTGTGTCCATTGCAATGGAAATTTACTCTTTTTGAGTTGAAGGACTGACCCCATTGGCCGGGGGTAGTGGTCAGGCCATGTCACGGCGGGGTCAACTCATTTAAATATTGCGTTTGGGTCACTGCTGATTGGCCAGTTTTGAAGCCTATCTCGACTTATATTCTTTTTTTGTGTGTATTTACTGGAGCCTTTGCTGGAGTGGAAATATGGTATTACTCGAAAATAAGTTTTTATTACTGAACACATCAAAGTGCTGAATTCACTTGTTGGATGCCGTGAGGCTGGTGCGTTGACTGCAGATACATTTTTGATATGCAGTCCACGTTATGTTCAAAGTACCACCATTTACAGCTGCATAGTCATCTGTGGCCCATCTAATGTATAAATATTGCAAGCATTCTTATCATGACTCTACTAAAAGTGCTTGTAATATGTTTTGTGGCATTTGAAAGAACCTGTCATATTGGCACCCAGTGGTTGCATGCCCTGTGGCAATACAAATGAAAGCAGAAAGATATATATCTAAGGTCACATACTGGGTCCCTGGAGGATGCTGTGTTTTTTTACGCAGAGCAAAGGCTTTGACGTGTACAGTATCGGTGAAAGATGTATGCTTCATGCAGGTCCAGTGCTAAATTGCTTCTGAGCTATATAAATGCATTGGTCTGCTGCATCTATATTACCTATGGCAATTGCTTACAATAAAAGCAAGAGTGGGTGATTCTATTCCAGATATCACTGACAAATGGTTATGGCGAGAATGAACTGTATTGCTGACTGGAATTTGCCTAAGGCCACCAGGGACTATTGTGCACTGTTTAGCGCAATGCAGAGTCCAACTCAGTGCTTTTAAAGCAGATTTCTGTTGTTTTGATTTGTGGTTTCATCTCCTCATAGATTCCCAGTTCACTAGGTGCGGATTCCAAAATTGATTGTGGCAATTTGGCAAGCAGCGTATGTTGCTAGAATTGTACCACAGCGTGTCATAAAAGTAGAGTATGAAAAGGTGCCTTGGCCTCATTGGAGCTCTTACTGCAGTGTAAAAGGGATATGCTTGAAACACAGAGTTAAGAATTGCATTTGCATTCTCAATGTGGTAAATCATGGTGGGTTGTTGTAAATATAGATCAAGCAAAACATCGCCACTTTGGTGTGTTGAAATGTAGCCCCAGACACATCACAACTTCTGACACATTTGGCTTAAAACCAACATCTAACATTTGCTCACTACAATGAGAGAAAGCCTGCAGGAGTCATAGCAGCAGTTGGATTCATCTTTGACTGGCACAGTAAAATTGAAATCATAAGTCAATGCCCTTGGTAATTTTCAGACTGTAGGTATGGATAGGCAATTTATTGGAAAGACGTGGAACTGATTAATAGACTTACGTCATTTTTTGATTGATGACATGTCAGAACTCAAATCTTAGGTTATCTCTGTATCATGTCTAAGGCAACTGTTGCTTGGAAGTAAGTTGGCTAGTAAGTTCCCTTCAGTAAAATATTGCCGGGCCAGATTAGGCGATGTCAGAGCCAATACCCAAAGACTGAAAGGTTCGTCTGTTGCAGCTGTAGCTGTCTGGCCATGTTGTCACACAAGTAAGATGGACTAGGTGCTATTGACAAGAGCTAACTATGTTTGGGTACAGCCTCGCTTTATGCTTAAAATGTACGCAAATTACTGTTGGCCAAGTGAAATATAGTGCACACAATCTTGTCGGTAAACTTGATTTGCATACAGCTAATGTTAAGCTATATACATGAATTTTGTAGTAAATAGGTACTCTAATGCAGTGCACTAGGACAAAAGATCGTGACAATCACAAAAACATGACAAGTAAAACTACTGAACTAGCCACTGAGAATCCAACAGTCAAGTGGCTGACTATACAGTGAATATACCAGTGGATAATGGACTAAATGGTCTTTGCATGGATGTTACATGTTTAGTAAAGAGCAGTATTGCATTATTAATACTCGTCCTAAATGGCATGCTTTCTGTTGCTTCAAAGCTTGCTAAGATATGGAGAAAACCTCCTCATTCATAGGTACAGACTTGTGAAGTTCTCTCTTTATATCTAGTAATATTCTGTGCACTAACTATCCATATGACCTTATAGGTTAAAACGTTGTTGACTTCAACTACCCTATGCCCCCCATTTTAGATGTGGGAGGTGGGGGCCTAGCTCAGTGGTACGGCGCTGGGCTTCCAACCACTGGGGCCTGGGTTCAATTCCCCATCAAGCCTAAGTTGGATGGCTGTTTCAGCCATCATCTCATTGCCATGGTCTCTGCCTGTCCTAATTAGCCTATCAGGTGAAGAAATACAGACGTAAAGCCCTTATCCACTACCACCCCCATATCTGCTGGTCAGTCACCCCATTTGTTAAAATATGTGCCATTGAATATGCTAAAGAACCCTGCATGGGAAATACCTTTTGACACTACTATACTAAGGGCATAGAGTATGAACAACAATGTGGCAAAGTTCATGTCTCCCAAGTCAAGATCTTGCTGACAACTAAATATCAGCATATTTGCAAGATTTTGACAGCATTTCAGCATGCAAATTATTTTTGTATGAGCGTCAGCCTCATAATGCTACAGCATATGTCTCACAAAATCCGGGCAATCTTACAAATCTGCTACTTTTCATATGTGTAGTGAAGGCATTAGCAAGATTGTGACAAGTAATCCTCTTTTCTGTTTCAGGCACCCAATCCCAAATGACTACACCCTCACACTGGAGATAAACAGGGACCGAACTACTGTCGCCAAACATTTCAAGTGCGACTCAAGCAATTCCCGCTTGCCTTCCTGCCCCTCGCACCTCAATGACGGTGACTACTTTCTTTATCGGTCGACAAATGAAGCTTGTCAGAAAATGGTGAGTGTGGAGTAAGTCCTTTTTCATCTTCAGATGGTCCTTTTTTACATCTGTTTTTGTCCTTTTTTGCAAGTTTTTTCAGCTGGAAGAGAACTCTGTACAAACTTTTCAGTCCTACTGAGTGCAGCATCACTACGTGGCTTACTCCAAACATATTGATTGTCCCCCCCCGAGTTACAGGCAAAACCAACACTCCACAATATGGGCAACCATTAGCTGCTCAGTAAATCATAGAAAGTCAAACATTTTGATCCCATAGACACCCGATTGCTATGGACGCATAGACAAAAGATGAAAAATGTGATTTTGTATTGATTTGAGATACAGTAACAGTAATCCTGTAGCCATATTTCATAAGTTCATCAGATCCATGTGTTACACTGACTGCAGGGGACAGCTGCTAAAGTAGTCCTGAATATTCCCTGTTTTTGTCCTCATGTGTCATTATGTATTGATACGACTGAGCTTCCATCACCAAAAATGACCATTGCAGTTTGCTGTAACACGACCTGTCTCACTTCATAAATCATAGAAAGTATGCAGTGATTGCTTTCCAACGAATACTTTTTCATTTTGCTTACTGCGAAAGGGACCCAAGATTGATTTATGTTCAGTAACCAACATTGCAATATTGTGTTTCAGGGCACTTTTCCGCAACCGTTGCTTCCAACCAGCAACAGTATTGTCTGCACACAAGATACTGATCTATTAAAAAACGTCTTTCACAAGACGCATCGGACTGAGCGACCGATTAAGTTTCCTCCGAGAAGATGTCGACAGTCTGAATCGAAGTGTCAAGAGTGCCTTAGTAAATTAATGTGCAATTCCACTGGTATGTAGTTTTCAGATGACTGGGCGTATCTTTCATTTCCAATATGTCTTTTTTTACTCTTGCGTGTGGTTGATGTGCTGTCTGAGTGTTGGTAATTCTTTGCCGTGTTCTTCAGAAGACTTCGAAGCCAATTGCTGTCAGATTGATTGCTACAGTCGACAAGACTGCAAGGTTGCCTTCGGCCTAGAGTGTACTTCCAACCCCATACAGTGTGCCATGGGTAAGGTCAAAGCCAAAGGGTTACATTAATCTGCCTCAGATGATTGATTTGACTTCCTGACAATCACTGAACACTGAAACAAAGCGTAGGGAGACAGTCTGACTTGTCAAAAGATAGCAAAGTAGAGGAGAGGGGTTTGAAGTGGATTTGCAGCATGAAATAAAGCGAGGGTGGAGCAATGTATATGAAATATGGGGGATAAACATACAGCCATATGAGTTAGTAAAATACATACAGTTACTAGTCAAAATTTACTTCGTTCACTTCGTTAACAGTCTCATGCATGATTGAATGAATTTTTGAATATTGGCTCTTTCCACCGAATTTAATAAAATTCTGGCCAATCCTTAAAAAATATTTTTATGCTATGTTATATGCTTTATTCTTACAAAATATACAGTATAAATACAAGATTAAATAACAAAAATTAAATATTTTAAACAATGATTTGCACAAAAAAAAGAGTGTTTGCAGAAACCCCAGATATTCAACTTGTGGCTAAATATACTATAATATCACAGATATCCTTTCTATTCAGACTAAAGTCTTCACACAACTCATCCCCGATATGAATTAATACTTGCCCAATTAAAAAACAAATGTATTTATAGTCATAAATTTCCACACAAAATAGTCTTTCAACACATGCATTTCCACACAAATATTCCTTTCAATTCTAAAATTTTAAATCAACCAACGTGTATGGGACCGTTAAACATTGCAATTAAGAATCCATGTCTGACTCGAACTGCATTCTAATAATTATTGTGTTTTTCATAACTATTAGCAAACAAACTACTTTGACCACATGCAGAAGTTCAGCCAAATGTTAGTCATAATGGTGGTTGAATTGTACTGTTTGTAGCAACTTCATATACTAGGAAGTTATCATGGTTATGTACACACTATATCAGATGATAGAAATAACACAACAATCAGTTTATTCTAATCAGAAATATCTTACATTTATCATATCTTGTGCATTATCAGGTGATGCTTATCGTTATACAACGCGCCCAAACTTCTACGAAAACTTCGCCGAGTTCCAGTGCCACATCCGTCATCGTTCACGAGAGACTTTTTACACAATGTTTTACCATATCAAAATCCCTGGGCCCCATGGTCCAAATAGTGATATAGAAACACCCAAGTTCTACAAGACTATCCCATTCAACACTGACTCTCTCAGCAAGTATAAGGTACGTATCATCATAATTCAGGCATTTCGCTTTGTGGACCGACCATCATCAGAGACTTGTATTTCTTTTGTATTGGGCTTAGGGACCTACTAAGCTCTTTGGATATAGTAGAGCCAAAGACTGCATTTCTTTGTATGTAAGACATTGATATGCAATAGGGAAAGCCTAGAGTAAAAGCTTTACAAAGTGTCTATAGCACAGAAAACAATGCAAGAAGGAATACACACATCTCTGTCTTTTTCTTAAATTCCTTAAATCAATACTCAGTACTTATGTTTTCCTCTGAGTAAGTAGTCTTGCTTACAGTATGGCGCTGTTAAGATGATACACACTCAAAAAGTTGGTTTAATGTGTTTGAAAAGACTTAAGTAAAAAATGAATTTAATTTTGACATGTAATTTCTTTCTCAGAAAAAATGTCTCCAATTTTAAATCATACAAACTACAAGTTGAAAAAAACACCTGCCAAAAGTTCTGAAAAAATGTCTTATAAATGTCATTTGATCGTCACAAAAACGTTATAAACAGATCTTTCTGCAAATACTTTTAAATTTAAAAACACTGTCGTTTTAATTTAGAAATATTCATGATTAATTTTTCTCAATGTGAGTTCATGTTTTCTGCACTCCCAAGGAAAATAATTATTATGATACATTTAAAAAGTGGTCTGGAAAAACCTAAGCAGTAAAGGAGCAATTTTGTCACAGAATTTTAATATTATGTATAGTCTTCATATTTATTTTATTTTTCAGACATCGTACATTTCAGTGGAGCACAATACAGGTATCCAGGCCTTTGGTGACGCCATATTAGTGGGCCAATATGGCGAAAATGATAACATTGACTTTTCTATTTATGAAATGAAGTCTCCCAAGGACTATGTCAACGATACATTTGATGTCGTTGAGGTCAATCCTAATGTATACGTCACAACAGCACAAGTTACTTCGCCATTCGCACACAGCACATCGTCATGGAGCAGGGATCACTCTTGCGATAAGGACATATCGAAATTCAAAACTCCTCAAAGTCATAACAAAGCAAAGGGAGACAGAGTGAATGCTCATATTGCAAGGAGTGAAACTGCTTACAACTATTTGTTGAAATCCATCGACAGACAACCGTACATTAGGTTTTCATTGTCAGGCAAGTACATTAGGTGAAGTTCTTGTCACACTCAGCTGTTGTATTCCCACTGTGGGTGTATCTTTAAAATACTATCTTTTCCTAGTGACTTGCTTTGAATTGTTAGACAATACTCTCTGCTTCTCAATGACTGAACACTTTGTATCTCAGTATTTTGATATCTCAAAGATTCCCCATTATTAAATCTGGTACATGGCCAAATGTGCCACGTGTGTTTTCCATGAGAAGGATAAAAGCATTTAGAAAGCATGGTTTTTAGCTGATTATAATGAGGCAAAAACCATGCGTTTATCCAAATGCATAGAAAACGCATGTGGCACATTTGGCCGTGTAGTAAATATTGTGCTGTATGCAAAGAATGTTCATTGAAAAAGATTTTAGGAAAATTATCATCTACTTGATCTGGGTTTACATTATAGTAGACTCTATTTACACCTTAGCCATTAGGATATTTGACCTCTGTTTCAACTTTTAATTGAATTGACTAGTATGATGCAATCATCTAATACAATTGTGATAACCTAATGAAACATCACACAACTAAACATTGGTCAATTCCACTGGAATTGAGGTCAGATGAGCAAATTGCTGAGATGTGACTTGAGTCTATAACTTGTATAAATATAGCATATTGGATACACTATGGTAATATCCTGATATATAAAATTGAAATTTCTTTAAACACCTTATTCAAATGATTACATGTCTTTCTAGTACAACACAATTATTTTTTGAAAGCTTTTTCAGTCACTTGTGTGCAGAGACAGGTATTTGTAGCGAGACTCAATTTCATATGCATGTAGAACTGCGAGATTAAATACTGAATTATGACATACTCACATGAACTTGCTAAACACACTTTGAATTAATTTAGTTGAGATAATTGCATACTTGTAGGTTGTTTTCGCATTTTTCATTGCAATGAGTGTGGAATTTATGTATGAAGCAAAGTGAAAAATTAAGTGGGTGTATTTGGTTAGCATAGAAACCATTCCTTTCCATTCTAATGATTATCACCACGTGGACATACATATATTTATAATATTCTTTTACATCTTGTTTAAACAGGTTCAGAATCCATCCTATCTCATTATTTTGATGGTACAAATGTTGGATTACTGTTGCACTCAACATTGAAAGTTCACTTAGAGCAAAATCCAGCTATCTGGACAATTCATATCTCAGGTATGTGTGGTATGTGTGGCATCTACCAAATTACATTCTTTCCTGGTCGTTTTATTAATGGTACTATTTGCTAATGAAAAACATGACATTAATAACAATTCAAATGCTACTGTTATAACTATTCGTTTTTTTTATGGTATTATTTACAAATGACAAACATGACATTAATTACAACTGCTACTGCTATGTATAATGTTTTTGTTTATTGCTTATATTACAAACATGATAAGGCATATTGTTTTGTAGGCCATGTTGCCATGAATGAAATTATTTCCCTAATTATCTGCATCATCTGTTAAAACTCATCAATCCACAATCTTATCAATGTTCATCATTCAGTTTTTATATGGTACATCGCCTACACAATGTTTCTTCAAAATATTTTCTTGTTACCATTGCAGGAAGAACATCAGCATGCCCAGCATTTATAACAGTCATCGTTGATGACCTTTCGGCGAAGGCGGAGGTGGGCCAGTATGACCTTTTAGTATTCTGCCCTTCCAACTTCAATATGACCATCAAAATACCACGAGTTGACCTTCAAGTAGACCGGTCATTCAAACTGACCATTGGTGACTCCAGGGCGACCCGCTCGTACTACGTGAGTGCACTAGTGATAAATGGAGGCAACGATGATTTATCGCTGCGGAAGAGAAATGTCTTCAGGGAATATGACCATAGCTATGGCCATATATTTATTATAGTAGGGGTTACTGTAGCTTCTGTTTGTATTTTACACATAGCTACTGCTTTCTTTGAAGTGACCACTGTCCAAAAGATTTCCTTTAAGTTCAGTGAACCATCGAGGAGAACATGGCCCGAATCAAGGAGTTCAAACAGGACAGCCACTACTACTGCATATTACAAACAAGACGCTCTATCTAACGACCATACTCGCAAGAGTAAGACTAAGGGCCAGTATGCCTTTATTTTCATTTACATTGCACTGAAAGTAATCTACAGCTTCTTGATCACCTTCACGTCAGTGCTAACCCTACTCACACTGGTGCTAAGGAAGGACATTGAAGTCCTTTCTCATTTGCCAGTCTTTCAGAAAGAAAAGTACAACGAGAGCAGATTTCTCATTCAGGACATTAATGAATTTGCCCAACAGGAGCTTCTCAGACAGGATAAATTACTGTTTACTGCAAATAAAGCTTGTGCTAATTATTTGGCTCAGCGATTCGATGCGATTTTGGAAAGGATTACGTGGAAAACTATCAACGGTGATCAAGACAAATCACCGGCATTAATAACGATAACAGAAAGATTGGAAGGCTTGGTCAAACATAGGATGTTGCAATATGAAAAGCAGGTGAATAAATACACAAATACTTTACAAGCTAATTTTACAAAGCTTACCAAACCTGTGATATTGAACTACGAGAAATACTTAACTAAGGTGTTCAAAAATAACTGGATGCAATTCCCTAAGTTGTTATTCAATAAAAGTGATTTTAGAGAAGGCAGACCTGCTGCTTTCAAAACAACTCACCTCTCTGGTGAACAAGTGGATTTTGGTGCCTTTTTGCCTGTTGAGGAAGTCGAGGCAGTTCAGATGTGGTCTTTGAATTGGTGGGAAAGATACAGGATTACCATGCCATCGATGACCGGTGATTTCACACCCGATTTGGTGAACCATTGCGAAATGAATGTCAATAGAAATATGACGACTTGGAGCCTCGACACTTTTTATTCCAGAGTTGATTCCAGTTTGTTCTTCACCATTGATATTTATGGGGATTTAAAAATGTCTGTGGATGGATTTACTGAGCGGACTCCCATATCAGAGCAGCCAAGAACCTACCTTGGAGACATCGTGAATGATTACAGACTAGCGCTAGATATCAATGCAGTCTGGATATTATTCATCATATTGGATGCTTTGATGTTATTTTATCGCTTTAACCATATCTTTTTCAATGCCCATTTGCTCTTTTACGGATTTAATGAATATTCCTTTGTCAGTGATAAACCGCAGGAGCATTACATTTCAGACCAATATACGCAAAATCGATGTCTTACGAATGATATTTCTAGTCGGGATCTTTATATGAATAATGTGGAAGAAAAGATAGAGTTTTTGACATCCATACCGGGTACTACGAATTTCGAGAAGTGTCGGACTAAGTGTACTAAATATGACCGCAGAGACAACTTCAAACCGAAATACTTTGGATTTTATTCCTCAGACTTCTGCAGCAAAACAACTGCATTGGAGTACATGCAAAGCCCAACTGTCCCAAAAGTTGTCATTGGCCTTGTTGTGTTAGTGCAAGTTATCCTTGTCAATGAGTTCATATCGGTCATACTGTCTGCTGAGTTTCTCTACGATTTGGATGGTTTTAGGATCTTCTTGGTTGGTTTGGATGTTCAGGTGAATCGCACAAATTGGCATTTGCAGGAACAGGCAAAATTCTACAATGAGATATCCCTGGAAACTTACAAAGAGCAGCTCAATTCTGAACTGGTTCAGTTTCAGAGATTGCTCAAATTTTTCAATCTAGGTAAGCCAAATGCTTAATAATGTCTCTATTGCAAACCTGTCTCATCCCAGTTTAAGATGATATTTAATCTCAATTATTTTTTAACGAAGCGCAGAATAACCAACAAACTTTATCTTCACAGACTGATTATTGTCTACATATAAATGCATGTTAGTATATAATATTATTGCCAGTTAGGCATAGAATTTGTCTATAAGGTTATTATTTCAAATCCTAGAAGATTAAGAATTTATGATGTTAAAATAGTAACTTTGTGGTAGATCGTTGACTGCTTTAAATTGTCATTGAACTTCTATGGAGATCGTAACGATTGTTGATATCACGCTTGATTAATGTCTTTGCTGCTGATCAGGGAATTACCAGCATTTAACTATTGAAAATCTATTCCATTTTAAACTGAAATGACCTAATCCACTTTTCTTCTGTTACACCGAGCAGAACAGGACCGGATCATGTCTAACTATCTCAAGGAGTCGTGTTCTATAGAACGTCATCTCCAGGACAACAGAACATGTGACCTGAGGGCGTCCCTGCCCAAAATCAACATCACCTTGTTGCCCTGTGGTCTTATGCCTATCCAACCAAGAAATTATCAAGGTATCTATCTTGGCTTCAAAGACAGCTCTGGGGATATAGTTTAGTGGGTTTATGATAACAATAGTGACAAGAAAAGGGGCACTGAAAAGGGGTTGTCCTACTCACTGCACTGCACTGCACTATGGTTAGTCAGTCTGACTATGTTTCAGATTGTCATGTGGCTCTGAGTAGCTACCGTCATCGCTATGTTGGCTTATACAGTAAGATTTAAAAATAATGTTGACATGAATTTCGGTCATATAAAGAACGCCTAATAATGAATTATGATCACTTGTTCTGGTAAAAAAATGTAAATGATTACGATCCAATATTGGGTCAGGGCAGTCACTGAGATGACGCTAATGTAATTGTATGGTCTACAGTCTGCTTGACTGTTCAAGCAGAGCCTTTCTCAACTCCCTGAGGAGTATACACCCAGGCAGCTGTAGTCGGTGCACACAGTCTGACCACTCTACAATTGCCATCACTGCTCATATCAAGTACAATACAACATAATTCTTCGCGATCATAGGTTTTTATGGAGTATGGAGCTGCACAAAATAGACAGAAATGTTTGTAATAAGTCAAACAATAATTTCGAACTTATCTGATTATTACACCTCTGCAAAAAATGAGATTTTTTGACCAGAAGAAGTTGCAATAATATATTTATTATGTTAGAAGGCACGAAACTCAAGAAAAATCATTGGAAAGATAAAAAAATAAAAAAGTTAATTGTTACAGAGAGGTGTCTTGTCATTTAGAATGTTAGATTTGAACTGAAATTCATATCAACATTATTTTTAAATCTTACTGTATAAGCCAACATTTTAATGTCGGTAGCTACTATGAGCCAATTTTGAGCCACTGTACACTGCTTTAGCGTTATCTGAAAATATGTGTTGTCTGTAGAGGAATGTTCAATAGCAGTAAATGGAAAAGTGTGCTCTAGAATTCAATTAGTTGCTCTTCAGCTAATCATATTAAGAGATGACACAGTTCTGCTAATTACGTTTTGTTGTTATCTTAATCCGTCAATGACGTTACTTCTCGAGAGCTACTCTGATAGGCTGCATGGACCATGGAAACTGTGGGGGGAGTTTATTATTGTTTTGGAATAATTGAATAATATGAGAGTTGCAGTCAAACATTTGATGGCCCTCACTTATACCATTGTCTTTTGCTCAAGTGTTGCTGGTCTGAATGTATTTAGCTTGTGTGAAAATTTGTATTGAGACAAGTGTAATTAGGAGAGTTAGGGTTAGGCTTGGAAGATTGGAAGACATTTAACAAACGGGGTATTCAACTTCTCTCAGAGTAGACAGAGCACAAGGTAGCGTTTGAAGGCACCACCGATTTAATGTCTAAAACCAGCAACATTATATAATACAGCTGAGATTTTGCTCCAAAGCATTGTCCAGGATAGGAATAATTGGCATAGAACACGTGTAGCAGGACCTTTCGGAGGATATGCCCAAGGCTAATTTCCCAGTTTTCAGTTCATGCTGATGCAGCCATTACTGGTGCAATCAATTTCGCGTTGGTGGCGTTTCCTTTACTTGTGTAGGTTGGTAATAACTGCTGCAGGCAAATTCCTCGAACAACGAAGACAAATGTCATCTGAAAATAGCCTTTGTGTCAAAGGAAGCTAACAACTTAGAACACACAATACTACAATTTACAGTAACTGATAATGTCACTGATACTTTAGTAGCTTTACTAATGGCTTACTTATTAAGCAAGGATGGGTGGCTGGAAATATATGCTGCTTCGGTACTCCTATTAATCAATTAACTTACTCTACCATATAACCTTTGATATTTACTTTGTGATGAAGTGCTCTTATCATGTCGTCCCAGGTTAGATGACTGCCTGATGATGATATCAATTTCAAACAGGCCTGTTTAATGTAGCCCTGAAGACCCCTGTGTGTCAGCTCTCGCATGGGTCCCCGGGGCTAGTTTAATGCCACTTCCTCAAAATGAATGAAATTAATTTGCATAGTCACAATACAGAACCAATTCTTTGCAGTATAAGTTCTATTATTTTAAAATGATTATTTTAATGAAAACATTTTTCTCTTATTTTAGGTTTCAACAGAGACACACACAAGTTTCAGCTCATGGAAGACTTCGAGCCTTATTTGGCATCAACTCATGACGTCATCATTAAAGCCTCTTACGTCATAGTCATTGTTTTGGCAGTTACCTTACTCATCCATGTCACAGGAGTTGTGATCTTTAAATTCCTCAAAACTCGCCACAAATTTCCTGTCAACCGAATATACGTCACCAAATCACAGAGCGTTGCCATGGGAGCAGATGCTAACAAGATGTCTGCCAGTAACCAAGCAACGGACGAGGAGCCAGAAAATGAAACTGTCGATGAAACGAATGATTCCGACAAACTTTCAGTTGACATTATACAGTCGTGTTCCAATTTATCGGCTGACGATGAGCTTGATGATTTTATTGAGACAAAAGTATGAAAATAAAGAACCAAATTGATTATTATTTAATAAATCTTGATAATTATGTCAATAAAATTTCTTAAAATTAGTCTTAATTTCTATATTTAGCTTTACGTACTTTGCTTTTGCATTCTACATGTAATCTACAAATTATGCATCAAATAGATTCCAACTCGTATACACAGAAAACGTTCAACTTTCCTTATTATGTAGCAAGACAAGACTGGCTATACCCAACTGATGGCACCTTATTTAATTGACCCAGCAAAGATACCACACTTGCAGTTATAGGTTACAGTTAATAGTTATTTAATAAAAATGGACTTATTATTTTCTAAGTACAATCGACAGAGCTAGATCATATGGTTTAGCGTCAGGTTAGCCAGAACAGATTTGTAGCAGTAGAAGTGTTAAAGATGTGGTGGCTTTGCTTAGAATAGTTCGCACATGTACATTCTTGAAATCTGACTGAAATAAGTTCAAGGAGTACATTAGAGGTTTCGTAGACCTTAGAAATACACAGGTTTCCATATATTAATGTTCTACATTCATCTCAAATTGTAGGCCTATTAAGATTACAATTGGGTTGAAAGAATTTTATTATTAATGGCCAAATATGGCTTTAAAAAGAGAATTTGGCACCACCTTATTGTCAACGTTTTTTTTTTAATCAGAGGAGAATTTAAAAAAATCGGTGTAATGTCAGTTTTGCATGTGTGTGGTAAAAAATACTCCTCCCCACCTTCATGGGAATTGTCATGGATCCGCCTCTTGGCAACCAACTCGAGTCATTAATCATCGACCAGAGAGCTGGGACCACAAAAAGGCAGCCATATTTGGCCAATCTCAGATTGTCAGTTTTCAAATTCCCATAATCCAAAAAAAAAAAGACCTCAGTTACAAAAACAGCATGAAACGAGTCAGCTCGAGAAGAATAGGAGGAAATCTCGAACCCACAGTGTCCCGGCTTCAATGACACTTTTCAAAATGGCTGCCAAATGAGCTGGCCGCCATAATGCATTGGTCATTTGGCAAGCAAAAAGGCTGAAAATGGATGAAGCTGATGAGGCATTTGGGGACAATAAACACGTGAAATTGAAGATTTTGAAATTCCAAACACTCCATCACAATTTATCACCAGGTCATTAATCATATTCCAGTGGCATGCGCAATCAGTCTCCATATTGCAACAGTTGAAATGCTGCATTGTGGAGACCTATCTGCACACTTCATAGAAATGGGGTAGGCAGGTGTATATTCAGGGGAGTTCTTTTCAATTCTTGTTGTCACTCATGTGTCTGTGTGAGTGATATATTAAATGAATGGGGTCCAATTTCATTAAATTCATATTAATGGAGCGTTCTCATTCAATTTTACAGAGGCTGGGCTGCATAAATGATAACTGGCTGGTATTGATGTATCAATAAATTGTTTCAGATGATAGCACGAGGTTCTTAAAGTTCACTTTTTCACCTTTGTGACAAGATATTCTGTAATACCTTATGATTTGTATCTATCTTATCTTGTATTCATAATGTTTAAATATTCTGACAATGCCTTTTAGTGAATATTGGTGAAAATATTGCTTCAATTTTTCTATCTTAGGGTCCCACATTTTCTCATTGGGACAGTAAAATAGGTCGAAATTTGTGGTGTGATTGTCAAAACCAGGTTGTGTTTGCAGGGTTAATACCACTATATCACAGCTCCCCATTGATGTACATAGTAGAACTCAGGGAATTGTATATCATGTGCCGCACGTTTAGTAGAGTCAGCCTGCCATACTTCGTGTCTCAGAAAATACACTTTCCAATCTTGTGGCAAGTCGAGTTTAAAGGGCACAAAAGACTTCTGACAGTCAAGGCAGACAGCGCAGTAAGTCCTGTGGGGCAGAGCATTTAACGGTGAGCAAACTACAGCAAAGTCTGACAAAACCGACATAAAGACTTCAATATGTCTTAGATAAATTATAACATAGCAGACGGTGGGGGTGAATTAGACCGATTCATCAGTCCCCACATCAGGGATATATAAGAAAAAGCTAGAAGTCACATTTTACACATTTTACCCCTTTGGTAGGGTTATTTACATGCCTTTGGGCTCAGGCTCTCAGCGTAGACACCCAGTACAAGGCACCTCCAATTTAACGTCTCGTGTGACCGACATCTAGCTGAGATGTAGTCCGACAAACTGTCTCACCACGAAGGTCTAAACTCATGTTTTATGTATTGGACTGTCCAAAGAAACTGTATTATTATGATATTGTCAATAAAACTCAAGACAGTGTTGTGGGAGCAACTGGCAAGACGCCATTGTATTGTTGAATGCCGCGCATGCGCAAACAAACAGGAAAGATAAAATGCGGATACGCTAAATAAATGCGGACCGTACAATATCGCTACATCCCTTTTTGTTTTTAAGAAGTAACTCTCTATATTTTAAATTTTATATCGAATAACTGACAGTCATGAAAATATCTATTCTATATGCGACTCACATATAATGTAGTCTTCAACCTATCAATATTACCCTTTAAACTGCTAAGTAATAAAAATCAAACTTATCAATATTACCCTTTAAACTGCTAAGTAATAAAAAATCTATAAAATGTGCACACCAGCACTGTTGTCTGTAATTACTTAGAATTTAAGATTTGATAGCAATACTATAAGTTGTAAAAACTCATATCCAACATCTGTGTATCCAAACAAAACCTAAGCTATCATGTAATACAGTTTATATATCTACTTCTTCCTTTATTGCATTAACATCTTGACACACAGAATGCAATTGCCTATGATAACTCTATAATATCAATCTCGAAAAACAATATTGGCACAACGAATATACAATACTGTAACCTTTGGCACAAATATCCATAGAAACACACAATTCAAAACATAGTATGCATAAGTCAGTAAACAATCAACACATTTGCAATCATAATATTTCTCAAGAGTTCATTTTACACAGCACACATAACACAATCATATAGTCGATTGGTATTTCTTCGGAGGTACAACAGCTCGTCCAGACCTGGTGGTCTTCTGCTGTGATCTCTTGGATTGTGTCGATGGACTGCGAGGAACTGACTCTGTCGGAGCAACAACCGGGGGAAAACGATGGGATCAGTAGGATTTGGCACTGAGGGAATCACTGGGGGAGGGGGGGGCATTTGGAGCAGGGGGCACTGCGTCCCTGTCTTGGATGGTTTCCCGAAATTGACCTCTTGGCAGGGAGCAACGTACGAGTACGTCTTGACATCAGACGTTGAGCTGGACTTGACTCCATGTCTTTAGATGGC
Organism: Alitta virens; assembly: GCA_932294295.1. Lineage (NCBI taxonomy): Eukaryota > Metazoa > Annelida > Polychaeta > Phyllodocida > Nereididae > Alitta > Alitta virens. The sequence goes on from OW028582.1 coordinate 16,147,406, forward strand.
GTATTTCTCTGTGCCAGCAGTAACATCCATAGAGGCTTGGCCTCTAATTGTCCTCTCTTTAACAACTACTTTGCTACCTTCACTGCGTTTTCTGCACGTCCATTTGCTTGGTGGTGATCGGGCGTAGATGAAACGTGGTTCATACCAAGCTCACGCGCGAACTGTGCAAACTCTTGTGATGTATAGTTTGTTCCATTGTCCGTAATCAGTAGCAAGGGAATTCCATGCGTAGCAAATATATTGCTGAAGAATTTGGTTGTTTCTTTTGTTGTGACACTACTCAATCTCTGTAATGACACACTGCAACGATGAAATGTTTGCCTTCATGTTCAAAAGTATCACTTGACACAATCTGATATGGGTGCTCTGGTATGGGGTGTGACATCATTGGCTCTGCTGCCTGGCGATTAGTGAACTCATTACAGGTAGCATATTTGCGACATGCCTCTTCCAATTGGCTGTGCATCTGTGGCCAATAGATCATATCTCTTGCGAACTTTTGAGTTGCCTCAATACCTTGATGTGCCGCATGAGATTTGGCTATCATCTCAGATTGCATTGATTTTGGAATAACCACACAAGTTCCTCGAAACAATAACCCATCATGTACCGAGAGCTCATCCCTGTATGGCCAGTACTCTCTCACAGATAATGGTACTTGATTTTTGTTGTCTGGCCATCCGGCTTTGATGATTTGAGCCAATTGTAGCAACGTGACATCTTCTTGGCAGTGTATCTTGATCTTTTCCAGTCTTTCATCACGAATGGAAACACCCTCTGTTGGATTGATCCTTTCAATTTCCTTCGCAATAGACTTGACTGAACCTAGAGCATAAATGATTTGGTGTTCCTGCGACTTGTCATTGTGCTTGTGTGCAAGTGCAGCTCTGGACAATGTGTCAGAGATGTACATCTCTTTGCCCGGCTTGTGCTGCACTGTGATGTCATAGCGTTGCAAATGCAAGCGCATACGTTGCAACCGCTTGGGTGCCTTCAGAATGCTTTTATTCAATATGGTTTCCAATGGCTTGTGGTCGGAGTAGACAGTTATAGCTTTGCCTAGAATGTATGAGTCGAAATGCTCACAGGCAAAAACCACAGCCAGAGCCTCGCCTTCAATTGGGGCATAATTTCGTGGGCCAGAGAGTGCTCGAGAAGCAAATGCCACGGGGAGTCCATCTTGAATTAACACAGCTCCAAGGCCCACTGATGATGCATCACACTCAATAGCAGCAGGTTTCGATTGGTCGAAATATCTCAAAGTGGGGGCTGTTGACAAAAGGGATTTGATTTTCTCAAAAGCAATGTTATGTTGGGGTAGCCAGTCAAATGGTATGTCCTTGTCTGTCAATCGACGTAGGGGCTCACAGACTGTGCTGAGATGTGGAGTAAACTTGGAAAGGTAGTTGACCATTCCTAACAAGCGTTGTACTCCAGCCACATCCATGGGTTTCGGCATGTTTGAAATGGCTAGGATCTTATTTGGGTCTGCTTGCAATCCATTGGCACTGAGAACATGTCCCATGTAAGATACTGAGGACATCTTGTACTTGAGCTTGCGACGGTTTAACTTCAATTTCTGTTCTCGTGCCCTATCCATCAATGCTATGAACGCTTGATCATGGGCCTTCTCTGCCTCTTCTTGCGTATCACCAGCTCCATATATAAGGATGTCGTCGGCAATGACTTTGACATTGCTAAATCCTTCTAGGCATACCTGTAAAATCCTAGAAAACTCTTCTGGTGCAGACCTAATTCCAAATGGTAATCTCAGCCACCGATATCGACCGTATGGTGTCCAGAAGGTTGTGAGGTAACTTGACTCTGTATCCAGTACGACTTGGTTCCATCTTTCGCATCTACCACTGTAAACACCTTGGCCTTATTCAGCTTTGTAGCCAATTCCTCGAGTGTTTGTGTGGGAAAATGGTTCCGGTAAATTGCTTTGTTCAGTTCTTGCGGATCGAGACAAACTCGAAGCTTGGCTTGTGTCTTGACTGCAACCATGTTGTTAATCCATGGGGTTGAAATTTCGACTTTCTGAAGCACCTTAGTGGACTCCATTTCCTGTAATTTTTCTTTCAGTTCTTTCTGTAATGGAACTGGGACTTGGAGTGATTCTGCACTGGCTTGATCTCTGGATTAATACGAATCAACAGGGTTCCTATTTCTCCTAGTCCAGTGAAGACATCTTGATATTCGTCCAGGAGTTTCTCTACCTCTGAAGGCTTAATTATTTCTGTGCAATGGTGTACAAAGGCTTCATTTATGCTGATCGCTTTAACTTTTCACCAGTTGTGCCAGAAATAAGTGTCACTGGAGCATCCTTAACAACTTCCACATGTACTTTTAACATTTGACCCTCTGTCTCGATGTGAAGCCTGTCAAAGCCTACTGATTTGATAACATCTCCATTGTAGGTTCGTAGCTTGACAGTAGATGGTCGAAGCTTACCAGTACCACGAGTTATGTTGTTGTACACTATCAAAGGCATAGTATTTCTTGAAGCACCTGTGTCCTGCTGACATTCGACAGGTGTAACAGTGTCCTTGTGGGCAAACTTGATATTTGTCAGATATTTCCGACTTTGACCAGTGGACACCGAGTAGCAACAGTCATCATCTGATTCAGAGAACTCACTGCAATTGTCATCATCTTGCAAAGCGTGGACAATCCTTGATTTGTGTTGATGCCTGTGGCTACGTTGCTTGGACTTCGGACCTTTCTCTGAACGACTGCAACAGCTCTCATAGTGGTGTTTTTTTCCGACATTTTTTACATTCATACCCGAATGCTGGACAGGCATTGCGATCAAATGCATGTGATCCACTACAGTATTTGCAGTTATTCATTTTCGAATCCTTCGATTCAGCTTGCGATTTGGAAGCACTTGGTGAATGTTACAGTAGCCTCATTCTGCATGACTTTCGCTTGGGATTCGGCTAGTTCATTTGCACGACAGAAGTCGACTGCTTTCTGTAGAGTAAATTTACTGTCCCTCAACATCCTGGAACGCACAGAAGAATCTACAATTCCATACACAATGTTGTCCCTGATCATTTCGTCATTAGTGCACCATATTCGCAACTGCTGGCCAGTTTCCGTAATTTTGCAAGGTAACTGTCAAAACTCTCACCAACTTGTTGTGTAGCACAGCGGAATAAATACCTCTCATAGATAGTATTGACTTGGGGAACGTAATGTTTCTCGAGGGCTTCCAACGTCGCCTTGACCTTCTTTCTGTCCGCCTCTGTCATGTGAAGATGTTGCAATGTTATACGAGCATCTTTGTCAATCACGGAACGAAACGTTGCGAGTTGAACTGTTTCATCCTCTTCGCTTAACTTGGTCGCGATGAGATAGTCTTCAAAGCACTCGCGGAAAAACTTCCAATTCGATGCGACATCACCTTTCTCCTCTAGTGGGGAAGGGGCGGAAATTTGCGAGTTGGCCATTGTGATGCGTCAACCTGGCGTGATCAATTCCTGGATTTTCGGTGATTTTCAGCCATTCCAACGTGTCACAGGTTAGGCGTGCGATCCTTCGTATCCTCCTGCATTGCTAGGAATGAAAACTTTATCCTGACACCATGTATTATAATGATATTGTATAAAACTCAAGACAGTGTTGTGGGAGCAACTGGCAAGACGCCATTGTATTGTTGAACGCCGCGCATGCGCAAACAAACAGGAAAGATAAAATGCGGATATGCTAAATAAATCCGGACCTTACAATATCGCTACAGAAACATAGATTCATATTCTCAACAAACAAAAATTAGTTTTGACCCTTTTTAGTCACAGATATGTAGTGTTAAAACAGGAAGTGGTAAAACTCAGTAAAATCCATTAAAATGCAGTATTCTCACTTGATTTCTGGTTATTTTATCATTAACTAGGTTATGTAAGTCATGAATTTAAGTTACAAGACCCCTTACATCATGTTTCTGGGAAATCCAGTGTAAAAAGTGCAATGGATAAGCAATTAAATAGAGATTTATTAGGTGCAACAACTTTTGTGTCGCACCTTGCTAAAATGGTCTCAATCATGGCCCATAGGCGCGCTTGCAAATGACAGCAATTTTTCGGTCTAGCTGAGATGTAGTTGGTGAAGAGTACTGGGCTGGGAATCAAACCTGGAGCCTTCAGTATAGCTGAATGTGTTTAGTGTTGACTGACTGATGCCATTATCAATCAATAACTTTGGTAAAAATGTTTAAATATGAAGAATACGCTGAATTTAATTGATAATTTGATGGAGTGGTATAAATAAAGACTCAAAACTATTTTATTTAGACCATACATTTACATAAATACATCTGTCTGATGGTACAACTATATAAATTATCATATAAATCTTTAATATGATGAATACGCTGAATTTAATGGATAATTTGATGGAGTGGTATAAATAAAGACTCAAAACTATTTTATTTAGACCATACATTTACATAAATACATCTGTCTGATGGTACAACTATATAAATTATCATATAAATGTTTAATATGATGAATACGCTGAATTTAATGAATAATTTGATGGAATGGTATTAATAAAGACTTGAGATTATTTTATTTAGACCATACATTTACATAAATACATCTGTCTGATGGTACAACTATATAAATTATCATATAAATGTTTAATATGATGAATACGCTGAATTTAATGGATAATTTGATGGAGTGGTATAAATAAAGACTCAAAACTATTTTATTTAGACCATACATTTACATAAATACATCTGTCTGATGGTACAACTATATAAATTATCATATAAATGTTTAATATGATGAATACGCTGAAACTAATGAATAATTTGATGGAGTGGTATTAATAAAGACTCAAGACTCAAGAATATTTTATTTAGACCATACATTTACATAAATACATCTGTCTGATGGTACAACTGTATAAATTATCATATAAATGTTTAATATGATGAATACGCTGAATTTAATGGATAATTTGATGGAGTGGTATAAATAAAGACTCAAGACTATTTTATTTAGACCATACATTTCCATAAATACATCTGTCCAATGGTACACCTAAATAAATTATCATATACTATATGGTCAATGAGGCAGTGACTAAGTTGTGGTAACAACGCTATCATCACGGTTAATAAAGAGGTGAATACAAAGGCTAGAAGTCAGTGTAAAAGTGTGAATTGCGAAGTGTTCCTTAAAGTAAGGGGTTGTATTATATTCAAAAATATAAAGAAAAATAAATATACCGTAAATATTTGCAAGGAAAGAATGAGTTTCATGACGTATTTAATTATAATATTACTGTCAAACCTACTGTCATGTTCAGCTGAAATCATTGCAAATGTGCTTCTCGCAGCATTTCTACAAAGCGATACAGAAATAACTTTTGCGCTTAATCCGAAAAACAAGAAACGCAGGGACGACTATTGCTGTCTGGCAAAAAAACCTCACTAGCCCTAAATACCAGTCCCCGTCGGTGTGTCAGCCTGTTCTCTGTTCTGTCCCTGTGGAACCTTTGAACTTCAAATGCTACATGACTAAAAGCTACACCCAACTGGCATCATTACAGGGGACACGCTGCTTTTTTCCCCCTGAAAGTTGGTCTCTTTGCTGCAGATGGAATTTCTGATCTATGCTGAAGAAAGAGTACAGTCAACCCTCATTTATTCGCACACTTTGTCCCCCAGTTAACTGTGCGGATAAATGAGGGAACCAGAATATACATAAATGCGTACAAGTAGATTTGTTCCCAGCAACTGTGCGGATAGCGAGGGAACCGGATAAGTGAGGTCCGCATAGTTGAGGGTTGACTGTATTATAAAGACGAGAGAAAAAAAAGAATTCAAGAAATTGTGATACTAATGAATTCAAATTTTTTTTGGAAGAAAGTATAATGTATGAAATACCAAAAGTAACCTTAACCTTACTCCACCAGAGAATAAAATGCAAATAATGACTATATAGTATACATGTACATGCGAATCTCAGCACACTGGTCCAACATTGGCCCTATGTTGGCCAGTGCAAATTTACAATATCATCCTTTACTTGTGTGCACATTTTGTGTACAGATGATTTTGTGATGCATTTCTTTCTCTTTACTGTAAGTGCAGGAAAAGAAAAACCTGCCTTTTAGCATGACAGTAAATGACAAACCATACATGTCCAGACAGTTTGTCCACGTGGTCTGAATGCATAAGTAGTTTGAGGTCCATCCTAACTTGGTGTCATATTGGCACAATACAACATATTTGTGGGTAGAATCCTGACAAAGGACTATGGAAAGACCTGGGGCACTGCTTGATGGTGTCTGTCTCCCTTGGTTATCAGGTGCCTTGTGTCCCTCTAATCGTGTTATTGTGGGTCCATCAGGACCATTGTGAGGAAGCCAAGTCTCACTGACAGTAGCCCTTAGAAGTGTCAGTTCTCTTTGTCGGGCTACTGCCCAATAGTTCTGTGATTTCAAGCCTCTACGACACACAGACAATACCTTTTTTATTTAGCTCACTTTCTTTACCAACATTTTTGTGGGATGTATATAATGTACTTCTGGCACTGCAATAGTGGTAAAAAAAAAGTCGACCTATTCATTTGCACCAAACAGTATGTTTTGCTTTCTCTCACTAAGAGTGACACCATAAATGGATGTCTACACATTTTCTGTAATTTTTTCATACTATACATGTGCTCGCAGCTTACCTACAGTTAGTTTAATTAAAAACGACCCGTCAAATTGAACCTAGCCAAAGCTGTCATAGCTGGCTACTCAAAACCGGATCTAAAAGAACATATTTATGATACATTAGATTCATTTCTTACATTTACCAAGGTTTATATTTATCTGGTGATAGATGTAAGCCAATTCTTAGCTATAGAAGTGGACAGAAGCAGCTGGCTTTAGCATGTTTAGACCACAGCCAGGTACAGGTCGCTACAGACAGCTAGAGTCGACTGTATTTTATGAAGCTAACTGTATATACGAAAATGGACAGTAATCTCAATAAACCCCAAATTTCCAACTGATAGTGAGAGGAGGTCATGTGAATCCAGGCAGTCCCTCAACCAGTCTTCTAGTTTCCAAAGAACGTACAGCGACTTCTTTCCATTCATCAGCACTGCGGTGACAAATGACACTCCAAGAAAACATGCAGAATGCTTTGGAAACAGGAACATTTTTCCAATTATCTATCTTCAAAGGAAATGCGGCAAGAATGACTGGCGAGTCCAGCAATCTGTCAGTGTAATTATGCCATGCTTCACAGGCAATCATCAATACTCCATGATTCATGTAAAATATCACTTTCTGTGATGCACGTGTGCACAAATTGAACCAAAAGTTCAATAATATTTCTAGCTTCTTGTGATTATTTATGCACTTGTTTTATTGATAATATATTCATTTAAAAAAGGAAATAAGTTAGATCTCCGATCAATGACAGAGCTCTGAACTCTAAGTATATGGCCAAATGTGCCACGTGCGTTTTCCATGAGAAGGATAAACGCATGGTTTTTGCCTAATTAAAATGAGGCAAAACCATGCATTTTCCATGCATTTTCCATCCAAACGGATGGAAAACGCACGTAGCACATTTGGCCATATACTTAGAGTTCAGAGCTCTGTCATTGATCGGAGATCTAACTTATTTCCTTTTTTAAGTTCTGTTACTTTCAGTGTCAACCCAACTGGAAGTAACACCTTTGACAAATCGACATCCAAGCAACAAAATCACCTCTCATAAAAAAAATCTCAGAATAAGATTTGTTGATGATTATCAGAACTCCGATTTAAAGAATGTGACTGTCACTTTTTATGAGTATTTCCTTGGAAACCATATCGTTGGCCTCTTTGAACGTTTACTAAGCCAGCAACTTAATGTTTCTAATATTTACTGAAAGTTTCTCATATCTGTTTATGATATGTATAAACCGTATTCATTATCAAATGTCAATGAGCAATTTAATCGTATAATACATAATGCCAGGTCGGTTCGATGTCAGGCCGACCTTGAGCCGACTTGGAGCCGACGTTGAGCATGTTATTTGGATCTTACTTTCAATTGACGAATTTTCTTCATACATCACATCTAAAGACAGAAAAAAAAGAAGAAAAGAAATGATGCACATAAGTTGCATGTGTTGTATAGTAAAACGGTCCCTTATATCAATAACATTCATTACAGACGAAAAGCAGTCTTTTGTATCAGTGACATGTGATGTTCTCCCGCACCTTTAAACACCAACTGTCTTGTTAAACGTCAATAATAGCCATGTGATGTGGTAACATGGAAATATGGCTTAATATTTCAGGAAAGTTTTTTTTTAAAATCCATTTTACAATACAATTGATGCTGTCACAAGTTCTGCGCAATAGTTTTATTTTACAAATATGATGCCGTCAAAAGTACTCAATTATGAATGTCCCAATTGTCACTCAATATGACAGTGACCAAAATCGATTGCATTCACTTCATTGTCATCCTAATACTGAGAACCTACCATCTAGAGCCTTGCTGGGTTCACTATCTTCCCATAAAATAAATAAACTTCACTCAGTATTAAATTTCCATTGTATTTCCAGTGTTTTGGTCTTGATTTTTTTCTATGTATCATTTATTTTTTTGTAATCAATGACTGATAAATTGATTAGCTAACACATCTTTAGTGGGCCTTGATCAAATAAGGTGATTTTTAATGAAGTTTTAGAAATTGGTAATTTTAACAGACAGTGGAGCTTTATTAAATATTTTAAATTTTTTATGTGCTTTAACACTTTCAATTCAAAATTGTGAACATTAACAAAGTCAAAACCTTAGGTTATTGCATTGGAATGCCTTGGTTTTCAATGGTTCCAGATAGGAAAAATGTAAGAAAATATTAGAACAAAAAATATTCTGACCAATAATAAGAACAAATTTAAAGAAAAAAGGTTTGTGGCATTGTTATGTTTTGCAATATATATCTCCTACAGGCTGGAGACCACAGTATGTAACAAATCTGCAGGAAAGGGAAAAAGATACAGGCCCAGTGGTCTGGTTAATTAAAGATGCTTTGTATCACAATCAATTGTCTTGTGTAGTACTAATCATGTTCTCTTGGTTGCCATTAACTACAGCTGTTTGAAGGGCACGCCTCGCCCACTCCAGCCAATGACATCCTATAATTTCTATCTGCTAATATACAATGCTTTGTATAGTAGGATTGATTCACATATTATATCAAAGTATGATATATATTGATCTCATATAGGCCTACATCTATCAATGTAACTTCACAACAATGGTGAAAAAAAAAGTCTATTGATATTATAAAATAAGAAAAAAGTGGCTTTAATCGGTAATGTTGGTTGAAGCTAAAGACTTAATAATATAGAGAACAGTTCAAAAACCTACCGATTTCATTGTTTGGCATATCATTTTGTGTCGTCACCTCACAGCCCATTTTACTTAAGTAAATTAATCAATTTCTCGTATAGTCTATAGGCTTGCCTATGGTATTAAAGGTCAAAAAATGAAACTACAGAATAATTAGATGCTCATGTGCTGAGTTTACACAATTCTTGTTTTGACAAGCAGGCAATTCAGAAAAATAACCTTAACTGAAAAAAAAATGAATCAATTTCTCTTGTAATTTTAATGGAAGATTTCTAAAGCCTATACTCAGCCTATTGGCTACATAGTTTAACCAGCAAAGAACGTCCATAATCAGGTCATTGGGCTGTTAGGTGATAGCACACAGTGATATAATTCTTGGTGTTACATGGGAATGAATAGCCATACCAAAACTATACACAGATTCCGACAATATCTGATGGCATTTAACAATCAGAAACAAATAGCCTTGGTGCACTCATGTCTGATAGTCTGGAGGAAGCACGCATACTAATTATCATTTGGAAACAGCATAATTTTCTCCCAATTATCCATTATCAAAGGAAATTTGCCCAGAAAGGATGGAGAGTCTTGTAATCACAAGCAACAATTACCTCATGCACAAGGTAGTACTGAGATACAAGCTTCACTTATCTGTAATTGCCTTAGAATATTGTCTGCATTGGTGCACAGTCAAGCTCAGATCTGGACATAGCCCCGGCTGGTACTGAGCCCGCGTATCTTATTTCTGAACATTTTCGCTCTCAGAAATTGCAATTTTTTACAGGTTGTGTTTAAATAGGCAATTACATTACCTCAACCATTAATTTAATTAATTCAAGCAAAAAAAAAGAAAAAGAAAAAAAAACTAAAGATATATTATTTCATGTGGCAGTTTAAAATTCTTATTTAATTTGAATACATTATTAAAACATCTGAAGATTGCATTTTATATAATTTTATATAATATATTTTTTTTACAGTAACTTGATCTTTCTTTATTTTTTCTTTGTTAGTTAACTTGCAAAGTTCTGGAAATGTACACGCCAAGTTAAATTAGGAAAACGGTATACAATTCTTTATTTGCTTATTCAATATCAGTATGGACGAACTAAACAGTCTTCATTGTGACAGTTGTTACTGAAATCAAAATTACCTAAAATGAGACACAATATGTTTTGGTACTAAACCAATCACACATAAATTTGTACCCAAGGCTATAGTTATTTTTATGATACTGGCTTTTTTAATTTTTTCTTGATATTATATTCCAAACTGTATGTCCCTGAGTAAATTGTTCTCTGTTAATCAAAAGGCCAAGTAAATCATATCAATAAGGTATTGAGGTAATTTATTTTCAGAAAAAGCTTGGTGACCTAATGGTCGAGGAATCTGCCAATTCCATATTGGCCAGCTCTGCTGAAGGTCCTAAATTGAATCCCCAGTCCAGGCACTCTTCATGAGCTACATCCAAGCAGGATGTCGATCGCATGAGACGTTAAATTTGAGGTGCCTTGTACTCGATGTCTATGCTGAAAGGGGTAAAAGACCCCACCCATGGAGTAAATGTGACACATGGTGTGGACTCCAAGCCTTATCTCATCATTACATCTGCCTCTGACAGGTGGTCATATATACTGACTAAGCCAGACTCAGTAGCAGTGAGATATTAAACATCACACTTGCTTTTCACCAGTTTGGGGTATTCAGGATTCCGTTATTGATCATTAATTTAAAGTATCCAGTTGCAGTTCTGTGAAAGAAATACCACGTCAATCATGGTTAATGATTTTGCTGAAATGACGTTTAAGTGATGAGACACCTCTATGAAGAAAATACTTCTGAGAGAATCATAAGATTCTTAAGACAAGTTGACACAAAGTAATGCTATCTTTTGAAGTGAATTTCTGTGAAAATCTTTGAAAATTTTCTTTTTATACACCTCTAAGGCTTAGCAAGTCAGCACATTAGTTGTTTGTCACATTTTAAGACCAAGAAATCAAACAACAAAATCAAACATCCACTCAGGCTTCAAAGGAAGTACAGGATATGAACCAAAAAAACTTTGCCGATAAACCTTTTAAGCCTATAATTGGCATTACGAGTTGTAATATTTATATTTAAGAGGAATAAAATATTACATTATTGAAATATTTATTAATACGGCCCATCTGAGCCTTCACCTTTGTAATCCTGTAAGATCAGCTTTGCAACGTCTTCAAGTGGTGCACGGTATTGTCCAGACCCTGATTTCTGTTATGTTTTCATATCAGTTGAATGCTGTTTATATTAACCCCATGAACTAGTAACATTTGCATTGCACGTTTGCTATTAGCAAGTGACAAATGAAAAAAGCTTGAATAATACAGCAGTTAATGATACATCAGCTACTTTTTTGAAGTGATTCTGCGATTTCATGCTGAAATTGCCAAGGCACTGTATTTACGAATTGCTTGGGCATTTGACCTGTGTCTATGATGATCATATCATATCAATGCAAATCCCAGATAGCATTCCAAATCGGGCCAGCGTCATTTCTACATTTGTTTTGACGTCACCGACATCGCGCCGACGTCGATACAATTTGGAATGCTATCTGGGATGGGCATTGTATAATATGATGGTGACTTAAAGCCTTATCGTCTTATCATTATGTCTGCCATCAGTAATTTTAACCGGCCATACTCTTAATTAAAAAGTGTTCTCAATAGTGATGTGGTCATAATCAGATATGTTAATTGGTGGTGTCTTGCATTGGGTGTCTGCGCTGGGGCATGTAAATGATGAATGTTTAACTAGCATAGATGTATCCCTTGAAAGCTGGTGATTTCAAGCTAGGCTTTAAATTGGTAGCACGGAGACACACATAGAGAAAAAAAACCAAGAAAAAAAAAACCTGAAGAGTAATTTAATGCACAAATGATTCGCAAATTGAATGGTGCTTACAACTTAATACTATCTAAAATTGTGCATCGAAATATTTCTGAATATGTTTTTTTAATTGAATTTTTGGAGACGAAGAACGAAGCAACTGCTTATGATATTAAATATTTATTGAACTGGATTCTGTCTTTGTTCGTTTACCAGAATTTTATTGAAACTAATGGGAAATGAAAGCTCCAGCAACAGCCTTCACATAAAGAACTAAACAGACGGAGAAAAACTGCTTTTAGAACATACCTTCTAAGAGCTATTCTTCAAAGCTTAGCTTCTAAACTAATATATAACTTCTTTTGATGTGTGGCATAATATGCAAGTCTTTATGAAAAATAAACATGAAAGGATGTCTAAGCTTTTTAATAACCTAATCCTGATGTGTTTAGTATTAATCTTTAAGTTAATGGTGCCACAGAAATCTATATCACCTGCAAGCTTCTACAGTATTATATCTGACCATGGAGATAACAAATTATTACATCCCTATTGACATCAATAACTGTTATTACATTTTTGGTTCAGTGACAACATACCGGTAGTCTTTTAGACTAGAATATCTCTGCTGAGGTCCAGTTAAAGTCAATATCTGAAGTTAATAACTTGGAAATTGTGGAAGTTCCTTGAAAATATTCTTAACTAGAATGTCAGGAAATTAAGCTGACTTTTTTACACGATCTGACAGTGTCTGGAAAAGTAGTATCAAGTTTTAAGTCACATATTATTCACTGAGGTTGTATAATTTGGGAGAAAAATCTAACTACCCAGATAGCATGTCAGATTGGGTTAACATTGTTTCAATGTTTGTTGATATTGACTTATGTTGCACTGAGGTCGCATGCAAACTGATGTCTAGCCAATCCAATGTCTAGCCAATCTAATGTCTAGCCAATCTGATGTCTATCCCATCCGATGTCTAACCCATCTGATGTCTAGCTGATCCGTCTGGCCAATGTCTATCCCATCCGATGTCTATCCCATCCGATGTCTCTACATTGTCTAGCCGATCCGATGTCTAGCCCAACCGATGTCTATCCCATCCAATGTCTATCCCATGTCTAGCCAATGTCTAGCCAATGTCTAGCCAATCTCTAGCCAAAGTCCTTTGTTAACTGAGCACTTGTTACTAGGTGGGCATTGGTGGCAAGTTTTACTGTCAAATAGATTCAGTGCATACTTATCATTTGGGCAATTACTGATGTCTACTACCACTGGATACTGTGACAATGTATACGCCAAAAATCTGAAGGGCATGTATTGTGTGAAGCTAATAAGTATGTGCAGTTGAAACAGCGAAGAGAGGATATTGGTCAGTCCCTGAAGCTCCACCTCTACAGTGTCCTGGGGGAAAATACTGCATATTGGGTTTCTTGTGGCTAGAAGCTACACTTTGTCAAGCTTTGCCACTATATAGGTTGGTCTTCTTTGTTCTTCTATCTTCTGTAAGTATGAAATAACAGTAAAAATCATTATAAAACTGACTTGTCAGGCAACTGAAACCTACACGTCCAAGACATGCTCTGAACATGACCTACGTTGCAGTTCTTATGCCTTACAGTTTCATTAAAAATGGCCTACTCAAATTGAACCTAGACCAAGCTGGATAACTTTGCAGTACGATGCTACCTGTCACGAAATGGAACTGTATGGCTATAGCTGGCTACTGAAAGCTGGATCTAAAAGTACACGCAGCATCATTTTGTGAGAGTTAGGCATATTTGTCATTTTTTTTATATAAAGATGCATGTCTATTGATGTATTAGATAATTATTTTTTCTTTCAGTGGTAGCAGGCGTAAGTCGACTATAAGTTAGCAGCAGCTAGCTTTATCTACAGATACAGCTGTCTAGAGTGGACCATATTTGATGAAACTAACTGTACATGGTTCTGCACAGACATGTAAGGAATACAAAACTGCTGTGTGCTCTAATTGTAGACTTCAGTGTACTCATTAGTGTCACGTGGGTCTTATAATTAGAAGAATACACTATGTCATAATCAAACAATAATGGGCTGTAGCCGAAGAGCTTCCGGCCAATTGCATCCAGGCAGTACAATCCAATACAACACCAGGAATTAATGCAAATGCATTGATAATTCATACGAACAGCTAAAAACTTCTGAACAAGTTGGTGTCACTTTTAATAGTACATTTACTACATAAGAATATGCCAAACGACATATCGAATTTATTACTGAAGCAATAATTCCTACTTCCGCCCCCAGAAAAAAATCCATTCCTGCTCAGTGCAAAACATTTCTTACCCAATTAAGAGGGAGCCCATGTTTGCTTTATTTCCTCAGATGTTCTAATCAGCTACTAATTACCCGACTGACACTAACTGACACCGCGCACGCATGTCTGCATGGCTCCCTGTGAGTTAATTAGTCAGATGTCAAGAGAGTGACAAATCCCAGATTCACCGCTGAAGCTCTCAATTGGATGGCAAATTAGTGGGTGAAACTGAGCTGCGACTGAGCATTACAGAAAGTGCACCGGTTTACCGACTTGTGATTATTTGGGAAGAAAAATACAGGATTGCAGTGGAGTTACTGATTTCGTTAGTCAGTCAATCTGTCTGTCTAGCTGTTTATCTATCTATCTATCAATCTATCTATCTATATATCTATCTATCTACTCCGATCTGATCTGCCTATCTATGTATGTATGTATCTATCTACTTATCCTTATTCTATCTATTTATCTATCTATCTATCTATCTATCTATCTATCTATCTATCTATCTATCCTTATTTTATCTATCTATCTATCTATCTATTCATATCTATCTATCTCTCATTTGTTGAAAATCTAGTGGTGTTAGTGGTGACCACGTGGTATTGGGGCTAATATGGGGAATTTTTTATAATTGGTCTTGAGATGGAGTCCCACTCTATATTTGTCTGTGGCTGTTAATACAGTTTCTAGTTAAAAATTCACCAAGACAAAAACATCAAATATCACCGCTGTAAAGGCCTTAAAACTTCATTTGGCGAGCGCCTCCTAGGGACTGGAGGGGACATCAAACATGGACACCCTTAAGTACTCAATCTGCTTCTTGAAAACACAGTGGAGCTAGGCCACTTTGCTCTTTAGCATCCCACGACAAGTAAAGAAATGAGGCAATTTAGTTGCTAATTTTTTGCCCCCAAAAAACCTCATCAAATACTAGTTTTTAGCCTTAGATAACTGTCTCTTTCTTATGTCCCTATTCCTGCTGGTAATTGCCTTTAGTTTAACCATTTATGTTAAGGACTGCACTTTGAATGAGTTTCACTTCTTGGGATTTTGTATCCATTGTCTGATATTTTTTTGCGGACTGAATGTAAAGAACGAACTCAATAAATAAAGTCTTACCTAGCAACCATTAAAAGGTCCAACCGTGCTATTGAATATACATATATATTGAGGCAATTCAGATAAAACACTGTTTTACATTGGCCTGATCAATGATAATAATAAAACCAAATATCAATATAAATTACTGTTACAGTGAAAGGAACACAGAGAATATGAAGAATTGGTAAACGTTTTTTTTACATATAAGTGGAGTTTACCTTATGAAGGAATTCTTCCAATATATTTTCTAGGTAATAGAGTATAACATTATTAAAATCATTATAAGGCAGTTACAAACATTCTTAAAATCATTATAAGGCAGTTACAAACATAATTAAAATCATTATAAGGCAGTTACGAACATTATTAAAATCATTATATTGCAGTTAGAAACATTATTAAAATCATTATAAGGCAGTTAAAACATTATTAAAATCATTATAAGGCAGTTACAAACATTATTAAAATCATCATAAGGCAGTTACGAACATTATTAAATTCATTATAAGGCAGTTAGAAACATTATTAAAATCATTATAAGGCAGTTAAAACATTATTAAAATCATTATAAGGCAGTTACAAACATAATTAAAATCATTATAAGGCAGTTACGAACATTATTAAAATCATTATAAGGCAGTTACAAACATTCTTAAAATCATTATAAGGCAGTTACAAACATAATTAAAATCATTATAAGGCAGTTACGAACATTATTAAAATCATTATAAGGCAGTTAGAAACATTATTAAAATCATTATAAGGCAGTTAAAACATTATTAAAATCATTATAAGGCAGTTACAAACATTATTAAAATCATCATAAGGCAGTTACGAACATTATTAAATTCATTATAAGGCAGTTAGAAACATTATTAAGATCATTATAAGGCAGTTAAAACATTATTAAAATCATTATAAGGCAGTTACAAACATAATTAAAATCATCATAAGGCAGTTACGAACATTATTAAATTCATTATAAGGCAGTTAGAAACATTATTAAAATCATTATAAGGCAGTTAGAAACATTATTAAAATCATTATAAGGCAGTTACAAACATAATTAAAATCATTATAAGGCAGTTACGAACATTATTAAAATCATTATAAGGCAGTTAGAAACATTATTAAAATCATTATAAGGCAGTTAAAACATTATTAAAATCATTATAAGGCAGTTACAAACATTATTAAAATCATCATAAGGCAGTTACGAACATTATTAAAATCATTATAAGGCAGTTACAAACATTATTAAAATCATCATAAGGCAGTTACAAACATTATTAAATTCATTATAAGGCAGTTACAAACATTATAAGGCAGTTACAAACATTATTAAAATCATTATAATGCAGTTACAAACATTCATTACTTAAATTTTCAAATGTTGCATGACATACATGTCTGAATCCGAATTCATTACACTCTCACTGTAACATCAATTATTTTGTTAATACAGTTTCCAGTGAATCTTGAGAGCTGAAATATTATGGCTCCAAACATATTGTTAGAGTCACAACAGATTTGATGGGTTTTCAATACAAATGTGAACCATGTATTTTTTGCCTAGATCTTATTCATTAATCCGTTGATAATGTATTTGTACGTAATAATATTTGGTACGTAATACTCCTGGAAAGAAGAAAACGATTTGTAATACAAATATTGGTTTGATTTGTAATATCTTTGAGGTTATACCTTGTCGCCAAGGGTCATTCAAACTCATATGTATTGATGAAATACGAGTAGCAATGGAGTTGCTGAGGAGAAGTCATTTTTCTCCATTTTCTTTAAAGAACTGCCATCTTCAATTTACCGGTCCATTGAGTTTGAGACGTCTGGCTTTGTCTAAAGATGATGTATTAATGTCTATTTTTGACCAAAGGCAGTTGCTCCAGAAGGCATGCTTCTTTTGAAAACTTGATATAAAGAAAGTAGTAAGTAAAATTTTATTTAGGCTCGGTAAAAATACAGTTAACAATAAACAAGAGCGCCAGCGCTTGTCACAGAAATGAGCATAAATAATAAAATATGAGTAAGATATGAAAGTGTATACAGATGACAGGTGAGATGGTTACAAGTTAAGAAGAGTACGTAAAAAGCAACATCCACAACTACATCTAAAATCATATGAAGTCAAGTCTGAATGATATGACAGCATGTGTGTTTCTTTTCAACGGTTTATGTGTGTTCTTTTTGGAATTATCTACACACCACATCATTCATTATGCAGTGGAACTCACTGTCTGGATATTTTGGGTTGAATGAACCTGCACCTCATTATTTGAATGAATTATTTAATGAACAACACTCAGCCTATGACATGAGAGACAATAACAGATTTCTTATACCCCAGTTTAATACAGTGAGATTTGGTAGGAATAGTTTTAGGTACCTTGGGGCAAAGCTACGGAATAGTATACCAGTGGAAGTAAAGAATAAACCCTCACTCAACACCTTAAAATCGGCCGTACACAAATGGCTGCTCAGCCGCAGATTAGAAAACGTTGTTTGATAAAGACTACAACTTTGAATGAAAAATCACGCATGGACCCCCCCCCCCCCCAGAAGTACTCCCGCCCCCCCCCCCCCCCGGACATAAACCCTTCCCCACTAAGCAAATATTTCTTCATTGGATCAAAAGAGCAATGAACTAAAAGACACTTAAACTTTTCATATTTAGATATTTTCGATTTTGTTATTTTTTCTTTGTAAACTTAAAGAGTCGTACAGAAGTGTCTACGCTTTTAAACAACCACTTTAAATAAACCTTTACATACATTTGCAGTTGAGCAGTGTTTAGTTATTAGCCAGATTATATAACCCAGGGCAGACGTAATGATGAGATGATGAGGCCAGGAGTCCATTCTGTGAAGAGAGTAAAACAGTAAGTTATGCATTCTTGTTCTGTGGGTGACGTAATGATGGAATGACAAGGCCGGGGATAAATACTGTTACAACTAACATGGTTGGTTAGTTGATGTAAACAAAGGTGATGAGAAGATACATGCGTCTATATAAAAAAAATACAAACAGACCAGTGGCACGTACATTTGATATTTTTGACTGACTTTAGAAAAAAAAAGAAGACATTTTTGACTGTCTAGACTCTAGAATGACTGACACTGTGTAGAGTGTTTGACAAGTTAATCAGCCCTTAGCTAGTCAATGTCTTGTATGTGTATAAAGTATTATTGGTCATAATGACTAACTTTTTCAGAACAAAAAAGTAATAATTTCACCTGAAATCATTTTTGCTCTTACTATTCGTTTTTAAAGCTTGTCTTTATTAACATTTTGATCGTGCACGAATATCCAGTCGCTGGAGAGTAATTTAAATTTATCACTTGATCAGTTGGGTAAACAGAGAAAATGTATCGTTTATATATACCTCAATATCAAGACTGCCTCGCCATTAGGAACACCAGGCTTGACCAATGACAATATCGGTCTTAATGATGGGATCCAATTCTATATAGATCTACCTATTCTATGCTTTATACTATGTATCCGCTCATGGATAATGAGATCAAAAAGAGGGTAGTGGCATGTGAATGACTTTGGTAAATGACTTTTTCTCCAGACTAAGATCCTTATGAGCTGTGGTCTGGCCAATATAAGGCAGAAATGCCTGTGGCGTGGCTATACATTTCGTGTCGCGTGAATTATGAATGACCCGGGGACAGTTACGCGACAATTTTCATCCCATTTTGAAGGGCAATATATTATACTGAAGAATTGCTTGCAAGTCGGGGGCTCTGTATGGCACATTTCAGACTCATAATTGCACTTGGCTCTTCCTCTGCTCAAGTAGTTGCTGTCTGTGCTCGTGTTATGCAGAAAGTAACTTTCCAGAACAGACAATTTTAAAGACCCCAAATTCTACTTGACATCATTCAGCAATATTAAGTTCTCCTGATATTTATTTATTATCTTACTCTTGTATAGAACATAACATAATGAAATGAAATATATAAAAACAATAAAATCATATTAAAAAGTAATAGTTGTGAGCAAACAAATGACTGCACATGTCATATATTAGTTACATTTACTTGGTGCAGAGGTACAACCACCTGAGCATCTATTATATGTAACAGACTTCTAAGTCATGGTTTGTGTCATCATAATGACAGAAAATCAAAATCGTCTTTGTAAGAAAATGGATGTTACAAAATCTAAAACTGATACTTTCATGTTTATTTACACATGTATACACGATTATTAGTAGTGGGTGGGTGGATTAGGGCTTTACGTCTGGTATTTCTGCACCTAAGGGCTAATTAAGACAGGCAGGGGCCATGGCAATGAGATTAAGGACGAAACCAGCCATCCAACTAATTAGGCTCGAGTAGTAGTAGTAGTTGTAGTAGTAGTAGTAGTAGTAGTAGTAGTAGTAGTAGTAGTAGTAGTAATAGTAATAGTAGTAATAGTAATAGTAATAGTAGTAATAGTAATAGTAGTAGTAGTAGTAGTAGTAGTAGTAGTAGAACAAGTAGTAGTAGTAGTAGTAGTAGTAGTAGTAGTAGTAGTAGTAGTAGTAGTAGAACAAGTAGTAGTAGTAGTAGTAGTAGTAGTAGTAGAACAGGTAGTAGTAGAACAAGTAGTAAAGTAGTAGTAGTAGTGGTAGTAGAACAAGTAGTAGTAGTAGTAGTAGTAGTAGTAGTAGTAGTAGTAGTAGTAGTAGTAGTAGTAGTAGTAGTAGTAGTAGTAGTAGTAGTTAAACAAATGGTTACATCATGCAGCAGATGACCAGACAAAAATGTCTATTTATATAAGAATTAACAACATCTTAGACATTTGGGCAGTGTTTGAGTCCATAGGTCATTTTGAGGTCACAAGCTGATCAGCTTTAAGCCCCTGTCACACGGGCCGGTTGTGCCGTAGTGAACCCGTAGTATTACGTAATAGTTGCGGAAATCGCTACCCGGCTCGAAGCCGGCGGCCCCAATACGGCCACCCGTGGATACCCGTGGATACCCGTCAAGCACCCGTGGGACCCTTGGCCAAGCCGCGAAACCCGGCCCCGGTAGCCGGTTGTGCCATGCTTGCATGGCACAACCGTAGAAATCTCACGGGTGAAAAAAAAAAAAAAAAAAAACCGTGGAAGCCGGCGGGTGACCCGTAGAAGCCGGCGGGTGACCCGTAAAAGCCGGCGGGTGACCCGTAGAAGCCGGCGGGCGACCCGTAGAACCCGCCAATTAACCGTCCCTAAATTCACCCTTTAGTAAAGCCGGCGGCTTGTTGAGGGGTTCTACGGTTAACCCGCCGGCTTTGACGGTTAACCCGACGGCTTTGACGGTTAGCCCGGCGGCTTCCACGGTTAACCCGCCGGCTTGCATAGCAAGCAATCGTGTTTGCCCAGTGTCATCCTGTGTGGATCCAATGCGACGCAATGACGCAATGAGCTGGGTTTATTATGTAATCACAGCGGGGTACGTTATCCAGGCAGTATATAAAGATTGACCAGTGGCTATCAGATCATTCAGCATCTTGCTACCAAATTGAGAAGACAAAGAATACACTGCTCCAGAAAATATTTTTTATCATGCCGATGAAGAAAATTACTGCACCTAGGACCAGGACAACTGCAGTTCCTGCTGAGGACACAGAGAAATCGCTCTCTTCACTTCAAGCCAGCGATGATGAAGTATCTTCTGCTTCATCAAAGAAGAAGAGTGCTCTTCCTGTGAAGGAGAAGATGGTGAAGAAGTCTGCACCTGCCAAGCGGACTGTACCTGCCAAGCGTACTGTACCTGCCAAGAGACGAAAAATTGCCACGAGGTCATCCTCAGATGCTGCCAGCACGGATGAGTCCGAGAAGTCTGCTCCTGCGCCTGCTCCTGCGCCTGCTCCTGCACCTGCGCCTGCTCCTGCACCTGCGCCTGCTCCTGCACCTGCGCCTGCTCCTGCACCTGCAACTTCTCCTGACACTTCACCTGCTCGCTCTGCAGGTCCTGCATCACCTGTTTTCTCAGGTAGAGGAAATGAGCCTCGGAAGAAGCAGGATAAGCTCTTCCTGCCACACCAGGATGAACAGGAAGTTGCGGATTGGTACAGGGACCACCCGATATTTTATGACCGGACCCTATCGGATTACAAGGACACCGGGAAGAAGACGGCCCTCCTTAATGCAATGGCTGCCAAGTTGAGTGTTCCCTGCACCGGTTTGCAACTCAGGACTTGGCTTGAATCCATCAGGACTAGTGCCGGAAAACTTATGAGGCAGGGGCCATCCGGAACTGCCAAGAGAAATCCCACGGAGAAAGAACAGTGGATATGTGCCAACTTCGGATTTCTAGTTGACCATATCACTAGAATTCCCAGTCGACAAGGAAGCAATGTTCTTTCAAAAAGACTTGCAAAAGATAACAGCAGCAGTGCTGCAGAAGAATTCGGGCCCCTGGAGATTTCGGATGACCCGGATATTTCCATGGATATCCCCCCAGCTCCTGCCAAGCGTTCCAAGGGCGGCCCCTACAAGAAACGTAGACAGCAACCCCAGGAGGAACCCCATCAGCAAAGAAGAATGGACGAGCTCATGGAATTGGCCAGGAGCTCAACAGGTGCCCTGCAGGCATCTTTTCACCAAATGGCTGCTGCTGCTCCTCCTCCTCCTCCTCGTCATCCAGTAGATCTCCACGAAAGGAGAATCCGGGCGATGGGAGACTACATCGTTGCGGAGTGCCTGATGATGGACACGGACACATTCGATGACTTTCATACGCAGCTGATGCCTATGATTTTCCAATTAAAAGGAAACCTTATGAGGAACAGAAGGCAGCCACAGCAACCCCAGCACCAGCAGCACCAGCAGCAGCACCAGCAGCAGCACCACCAGCAGCAGCACCAGCAGCAGCACCAGCAGCAGTTCTTCGCTCCTCCTCCTCCTCCTCCTCCTGGGCTTCAGTACACGACCATCCTGAGTCCACAAAAGAATTGGCCACCTGCAACTGCAGCTGGACCATCTTCACTGCCTCCTTCTGGCCCTCCGTCGATGATTTCTGAAATGCCACCTAGTAGCTCAACACCACTCAATATGAGCCAGTATCTCAACTTGTAGACAACCAACTTGTAGACAACCCCGGCCTTTTTCAAGGCCAAACAACCCCGGCCTTTTTCAAGGCCAAACAACCACGGCCTTTTTCGAGGCCAAACAACCCCGGCCTTTTTCAAGGCCACCAAATCCTCCCAAAAGAGCACGCCTTGTACACATATTTGTGTTAACAAGCAATCAAAAAAAAAAGTTCCCAAAACCCTCCAAACTTTCCTCTATCTTTGTCCAAAAAATAATAATATTTTAGTACAAAATAAACTTGTTCATATTTCCTTTGGATTAGATCACAATATTTCTTTATTATACACTTGAACTATCTTTCAGTAGATTGCATATTATCACACTTTACTGTTTTCATATTTCTTTAGCAAACAAATTTGTTACTAACTTAATAATTTTGAGCAAAGAAGACACCATTTTTTTGGTTCAGAACTGCCGTAGTTGTTTCTTGTTCAGAAGTGCCGTACTTTTTTTTTGTTCAGAAGTGCCGTAGTTGTGTCTTGTTCAGAAGTGCCGTATTATTTTTTTTGCTTCAGAACTGCCGTAGTTTTTTCTATTATACTGCAATGAAAATAATGAAAGTACGGCACTTCTGAACAAAAAAAAAAGTACGGCACTTCTGAACAAGAAACAACTACGGCACTTCTGAACCAAAAAAATATTTTGTGTGGGTCAGACAGGAACTTTTTTTTTATTACACAAGAAGTGTACATGGTCTGCTCTTTTGGGAGGATTTGGTGGCCTTGAAAAAGGCCGGGGTTGTTTTGTGGTTTCTTTATTATACCATGTCATCTTGCCATGGCACACTTCCTTCCTCTGAATTAACATAGTCTACCAGGTACTGCCGTTGACTCTTGGCTGCACCAGTCATTGAATGGCCTCTAGTGGGTGGTGGCATTTCATCAATTTCTCCAGCTGCCCTCCAAATTCCTGGGGTGATTAGATGTGTGACTGGATCTTCCTGGTCCACCATGTTGTTCTGGGCAGTTGGATACCTTACTCTCATCAGATTGTGGAGGCAGCAGCATGCAAGGACTATGGATTCCACTGTCTTGGTCCTCTGTGGCATTGTAGTCAGGAGACACCTGAACCTTGCTGCAAGGATCCCAAATGCATTTTCCACAATTCTTCTTGCCCGGGAGAGTCGGTAATTGTATATCCTCTGCTCCTTGGTCATGTTTCTTAGGGGCAGTGGCTTCATCAGCCAGGTTTTCAAAGGAAAGGCATCATCTCCGACAATGAAGTAGGGAAGAGGTCTTTCACCAGGAACGATTGGTTCAGGTGGCGGTAACCCAAGGGTCCCTTCTTCAAGTGCTTCCCTCAGGACTGTCGTGCTAAATACTCCTCCGTCCGATCCAGCTCCGTTAGCTCCACAGTCTACATTAAGGAACTTGTAGTCAGCATCCACAAGAGCCATGAGTACAATGGAGTGGTATCCCTTGTAGTTGTAGTACACGGAACCACCTTTGGGAGGACATCTGATGGCCACATGCTTTCCATCAATGGCTCCAACACAATGAGGAAAGTTCCATCTCGAAAAGAATAGTTCAGCAACTTTTCTCCACTCTTCTGGAGTTGAGGGGCAGGTCAGGAGTTCATTGGAATACTCTGCAATTATGGCTTCACAGACTTCTCGAATTATCAAGCTGATGGTGTTGTGGGCCACTCTAAAGCCATACATGAGGGACTTGTAGCTGTTTCCAGTTGCCAAATAGCGCAGGGTGATGGCAAGTCTGTGTCCTGGGTCCAAAGCTTCCCTCATACAGCTGTTTTGTTTTCTAATCCTATGACCAATTTTGCCAACGATCTCTCGGAAAATGGCTGGTTCCATTCTCATAAAGTTGGTATAACTTGGGGTGTCTTCGTGGAACAGTTCTCTCAGTAGACGATCATAATATCCCATCTGCGGTCTTCTCAACAGCCAAGGCTTCACCCAAAACCTCCTCCTCCTCCTCCTCCTGGCTGCCAGTTCTCTTTCTTCTTCTCTCTTCCTCTCCTCCTCCTCCTCCTCAGCTAGTGCTTCCATACAAGCAAGTTGTAAAATAAGTGTATAATTGGCCTGAGCAGCTAGTAGTAGCAAGGCTCTATTTCGTTGGGGTTGATGCATGTACATGGTCTTTCCTCTTCAGCAGCCGGAGACAGAATGATGGAGAACAACAGATGCAGCCCCTATTTATACATTTTTGGCAAATTCCACGAGATAGCCAGCCGCCGGGTTAACCCGTGGAAGCCGGCGGGTGACCCGTGGAAGCCGCCGGGCAACCCGTGGAAGCCGCCGGGCTACCCCTGGAAGCCGTCAACTAATTTGCCGTACCCGGCAGTAACCCGTGAAAGCCGGCGGGTAACCCGGCGGGTAACCCGGCGGGTAACCCGTAGATCACGGCGGGTTTACCCGTAGAACCCGGCGGGTTACCCGCCGGGTGCTGCCCCGCCCCTTTTTGCTGCCGCCAAACCGGCGGAAAGAGCTGTTACATAACTATTACGTAATACTACGGGTTCACTACGGCACAACCGGCCCGTGTGACAGGGGCTTAAGACTGATTAATGTCAGCTTGTTATTCAAAGCAGACTGACCTTTTAGTTTAAAACAGCTATGAGAGGACAGTCACTCCAGGGAATAGTGTATCAAGAAAATTATTTATCTAGCCAATGCATCATACCAACTATCAATGATAAAATAACATTAAACATCTGATTTGACCCGACTTGAATGTCAAAAACCTTTTGCATCACACCCAACATGTTGACGTTATCTCAGTTGATGTCGTGGAGCTGCAAGGCATGATGAAAGATGTCGTATCTGGTCATAGGCAATATCTTCTCCACCAAACATGACAACTTCAACTTGTGATGTGTGATATTGGGTGAAAAATGAATCAAGAAGCTTGGAGGGTGAGGAGATATGACCCCTAGCATTTCACTGACAAGTGTAAACCATAGCGCAAGAAAGATGAACTGAAGCTTTGAAATCTGAGAATGGAGGAGAGAACAGTCAATCTTTCTGTCTGGGGAGGATCTAAGTACTCGCTCAAAGCATCAAGACGACAAAGATCTAATACGAGAAGAAAGACATGGTAGCGAGCGATATGACAACAACAAGCTCAGAAAAGCGTTTTAACAAAAACACGAGAACAGCAGAGACAGCTGGAGATTGCTTATCATTTAGCTGTAGAAAACATTGTGGCAGAAGAGTATTATGTGACACATAATGTAATAAGATAATATGTACATATTGGCCAGCTAAGCTGAAGGTCCCGGGTTTCGACAGCGGCCCAGGCACTCTTCATGAGCTACATCCCAGCTGGATGTCGATCGCATGAGACGTTAAATTTGGATTTTCCTTGTGCTTGGTGTCTATGCTCAGTCAGCTTAGTCAGCTTATATGACCAGCGGCTAGAGCAGATGTAATGATGAGATGATAAGGCTTGGAGTCCACACCATGTTACACATTTACCCCATGGGTGGGTCTTATACTTGCCTCAGCATAGATACCCAGTACAAGGCACCTCCAATTGAACGTCTCATGCGATCGACATCCAGCAATGGATTTAGCTCTTGAAGAGTGCCCGGTTCGGGGATCGAACCTGGGACCTTTAGCAGAGCTGGTCAATTTAATATGGAAAAATACAATCCAACACTGAATCCAACACTGAACAATGGGTGATGATGCCATTTCCGTTGTTTCCAATGTTTTGATCAGGTTTTCTTTTCAATTTATTATTTATTTTTCGTAATTAACGCCTGATAAACTGACCAGCTGATACAAATTTAGTGTTTCTTGATGTATTAAGACAATTTAAAACTATTTGATTAAGTTTTAGAAAC
Organism: Alitta virens; assembly: GCA_932294295.1. Lineage (NCBI taxonomy): Eukaryota > Metazoa > Annelida > Polychaeta > Phyllodocida > Nereididae > Alitta > Alitta virens. Next base: position 16,173,929 of record OW028582.1, read on the forward strand.
TTGCAATTTTGACAGACAGTGCAGCTTAAGACATTTAGTATAGTTTGTGAATGCTGAGAAATAGAAGTGCATAATGTAATAGTATTTGTTATAGCATCGCACATGGCAAAATACCACTGATATAAGCAATGCAACTGCCGCATAAACGATAAAGGAGAACAGAGAGACATAGCTGATTAATATACTACCAGACCACAAGGGCGCTTTTTGCTACACATAAAAGGCAAAAGGCACTATTCACCGTTTGACCCCACAATGAAGTCTGCAGGTGTTGAGCCAGAGGTCGGATGTTATAAACCCATGCGTCCGTAATTCATAATAAAGTCTTGTGCCATAGACCAGATCTCGCTGCAAAGGGGTTTGGCCCCTGGCCCCCTCATTGATCTTGCATTATCAGATTGCCTCGGCATGTCACCTTATTTTCAGCTTGTAGCTTCATCAACAGCCTCATTCTGTGCCCTTTCGTCACAAAATAACACCTTATTAACATCATTATACACAAGGCGCCTGCCTGGAACATATAATTGGGTTACTGGGGCGAGCCGTGGGTATATTCATGTGGCCTAAGTTGGTTATCTTGGTGATAAATAGGATGTCATTATAAAGTATAAATGGCTAGTGGCTTCCTCCTCTGAAATCTGTTACAAAATCTAAATGACATCTCATATTTCATGCATAAGCTGCCATAATGTTTTGGCATTTTCAAATCAACTAGTGACTCACAGCATATATTGAGAGTATTTTCTACATTATATACCACCAGTTGTGCACTTTTTTAAAGCTTTGCTTTGCAGCTTGGTGACCCAAATAACTGCTAATTAGGTAACTCAACAGGGGGACAGTGTGCATGCATGTCTCTACACGTTTTGTGTGAGCTAATCTGTAACGTGGTAATGGAAAGAACAAATCAGGCTTTCGCAACACTGGTTTGCATGTGAGTGTTACTCTGTTGTGCTCTATAGATCGTTCATGCATTTGGAGACACCCAGTGACAGCACATGGCACAATGACATCCTCCTTTTTGAGTTGCACTTCAATATTAGATGTGACTATACTGGAACCTACAAATTATATAAGATGACAGATATAGATAGATAGATAGGTAGATAGATAGACAGATAGATAGACAGATAGATAGATAGATAGATAGATAGATAGATAGATAGATAAATAGATAGATAGATAGATAAATAGAGATAGATTGAAAGATGGATAAATAGATAGATAGATAGATAGATAGATAGATAGATAGATAGATAGATAGATAGATAGATAAATAGATAAATAGATAAATAGAGATAGATTGTAAGATGGATAAATAGATAGATAGATGGATAGATAGTTTATTTTGAAAGGTATAAATATTATATGACATGAGCAAATGGGGGGTTAAAAAAAAAAAGGGTACATAGATGGTTACATAATCCGGTTCAAAATAAAACGACAACAATTAAATAAAGTAGCATTTTATGCCATTACTATTTTAACTTTGCAATAGGAACACCTTGATAATATTTAACAGCAGTGCACAGATAGGCCATACATCACATGAAGAAATGAAAGGAAAATAAATTTATGGCAGACGTTGATATGGTAGAAGGATATATAACTGACAAAATCAATGTGTAAGGATATGAGTGGCGAATTAATGTGAAGGTAGAATAGCTGAAGTGTAGAACAAATAACATCAGATTGAAAGAATAAATAACAGAACTTATATGTTAGACATAGTTTACCAAATGTACTGCCTCTGCATGGGCAACAAAGCAAATAAGTATAAAAAAAAAACAACAACCAGCAATTGAACAAGTGAGCATCCAAGGTGATGTGGGTGGAATAGGGCTTTACGTCCTGTATTTCTGCACCTGATGGGCTAATTAGGACAGGCAGGGACCATGGCAATGAGATAAAGGTTGAAACAGCCATCCAACTTAGGCTCGGCTGGGAATGGAACCTGGGACCTAGTGGTTAGAAGCCCAGTGCGCTACCACTGAGCTAGGCCCCCACCCCAGTGAGCATCCAAGGAAACTCCTCAGAGCCTTGTACTTTTCCAGTGGCTGGCAGGGAGTCCTCTCTGTAGTGTACTTCAAGCCTTGCCATGCAAAAGCCTGATCAGGAGTCATCAGGGTGACCAAGTGTCCTGGAATACTGATGTATTCTTCACACGGAAAGAGCATTTTCAGTCAGCTCCACAGTCAGGCTCCAGCCTCACAGTGTCCTGTGTAGCATGCCTGTTGCAGTCATTATTGGAGACCCTAGATTAAGGGGTATTGCAGGGCGGCATACTGCCGGGCATTCTCTCTTTTTAGACAGAGTAGTAGTAGGTCACAGTGCTCTGAGCCTTGCAAATGCATCATATTATAACTACTTTACATGTCAGTGTGACCACACTTCTCAGGTGTAATGTGTTCGTGGAATAAGTTCAGGTATATTTTTTTAGTCTTTCGTATATCACCAGATCAACAATTTGAAAAGCATACATATAAGTAAAATGAGTGAATTTATGTCAAAAACTTCTACATGCTCTTTCTTATCACGGCTATACCATAAAGAAAGAGAAAACAAAAATCATTCAAAGTAGCTGTGCCATTTCAAATTTTACTTCCAGTCCATCTAAATGTTTGATCTGCACTTAGTACTTGGTTGCAGATTCCCTCAAAGTTGGCAAGTTTCCATTAGAAAAAAAGAAAAAAGAAAAACAAAGTGGTCGCATGATAAATGTGGAAACTGGGAGGTGTGAGTCCTTAACCCTGTGGCAGCATCATACCTTGTGCTTATGAGAAGCAGAGAGACCAGGACTTTGTTCCATCCATCACTTGTAGCTGTCTGTCTGTGGTCCCACCCACTGACCTTTTTAGCTCTAGTGTCTGTCCAGGTAATATCAGAGCTCATGCCACGACCTTCTGAGGTCAGAGAACAATAAAGATGGAGATACTCATGAATATTTAGTTTCAGCTCATGAATTATTCAGTATGTTAGTCATACAAAGAGATATACATTCAATTTTTTGTCTGCTACAATGACTGACTATGATATATTTCAGCACAAAAATAAAAATAGTTTTTGCAAGTATTTTCCATATATAATGTAATATCTATTAACATATAGATACATTACTTGCTTTCATGTTTTCGAAATGTTGAAAAATGATTGATGGATGTATCCAGATTTAAACCTTTTGTCATCTGCAAATGCAGACATTAAATGTAATATCTGCATGTCTATAAACTAAAGTAGCTTATGCCAACAAGAAATTTAGTTAATGTATCTGTTGTAAATTGAGCCATAATAATTCATGACAGACAGATTTTTAGGTTGAGACGTGATGTAATATACTTGCCACAATTATACTAATTGAGTCTGCAGCATTATACACATCCCAGATGCATAGGTCGGTCTTACTTAAATGTGAAATGCAATCAATATATGTAGGATTTATAAAATGCGTATTAAAACTTTCAATATGTTTAACAGCTCAGATAGAGCCTGTAAATGCTCATAACTATGTGTAATTCAGTCGACAATAATACTTCATTGATTAGAACATATAATAGTGGTTAAGTTGAGGAAAAATACCTGATTTTATGTTAATACTAAGATATAATGTCTTCAGCAGCCCAGATTAAACATGTACAGTGACTTATAATTGAGAGATACAGGGATTTGCCCCAACTGATCACTATATGGCAAATAATGCAGTTTTGATTCCAGTCAATAAATGAATAAATTCCAGCACCTTCCCCATAATGGAGATTTTGGGTGCACCAGAGAGTGGTAGCTATACTTATAGACCTAAAGGTCATACTTAAGTCAGAAAGTTTGGTCTAAAGAATTACCCCATGTTAAAATTACTTGGGGTCAAACTAATTCCTAAAAAATTGAAATTGATTGATTTACTTGGGAATCAGCTCTACCAGCTTTTACTCATTATACCGTAGAAAGCACAGTACACTGCAAAACAAGTATGTTTTAACCTATCCATCAAAAATGATAAACTTTGCAAACTAAAGTTGTGAAAGTGCAATGTCCACAAGTTAAACTTCATAATCCACCCAATGAACTTTGCCGTCTTGGTGTTAGCAATGATTGAAGATGCTTTTTCTCAATTTTGGCAGCACCATAATTTTCCATTAAAGATAGCAGACTGAACCTTGGATAAACTAGTTTCAAAGACTGACTTGTGCAAATTTAATCAAAAGTTTGCAGGGTAGATGATATGACCCAAAACATTTCATTACCAGCTGTAAATCTACGCAGAAGAAAGCTGAACAGCGTTTTTGACATCTGCAATTTGAGACGAAACTCATTCAATCTTTCTCTCGAGAGGAGGATTTAAGTACTCAATGAAAGCACTGCAAGAAAAATGACTTTAAGGGGAAATTGCAATTTTGAAAGATAAGGAAAACCAGTGAAGCTGCATCATGACTCATATAGCCCAACACTAAATGCATACCAGGCTCCTATAAAGTGTCCTATACAGACTTCTCACAATGGAATTGTTCACTTCTTAAAGTATTTCATGTACAATGACAATTACATCAAAACAGACTCATGTGAACATTTGCTAGTTTTCATGCCTTCTAGTCCAACTGTGTTGCTATTTATACTATTTTATCTTTTATTGTTTTACTTAAAATAGTATATATGTGACGCACCATGTAAAAAGGGGGCTAATGGGTGGATTTTTCAAAAATTAGTTTTTGATGGCAAGTAATTGTCTAACATGTGTAGTTTATGGAAATGTAAAAAATTTCCAGATATCTCAATATTTAGTGGTCATTTGGGGTATTTGAAAATTTGATGTTTTCGCGCACATAACCACTGAGACGTAATGAGCAGCGACACAGGCACTTGTTAAACTATGCATTACGTTTTATGGCATATTTTCGTTATCTGTCGTTCAAAACTTACGTGATTTGGATATGTGATAATGAGGTAACTTTTCTATACTCAACTAAAATTGTGAGCTGCTACAATAATTACTTTTTGTAAAATTTAACATTAAAATTGGCGTCTTAAAAATCCGGTTTCCGACGTAAAAACAACCTCTGTATTTGGTTTTTTATCTCGGTTGCTCATTCACCAACAATTACCAAAATCTAGCATTGTGTTTGTCATGACATTTTCTAAATTTTTCTGGAATTTCATCATTATATGTGCAACATTTTTAACACAATTGAGCATCAAACATGGGCTACCAGCTGAGGTTAATATTCTTACTATAGAAGCCTACTAGTGCCACACACAACTCCTTTTTTTTTTAAGTTTTTTTTCTTCATAGCATCTGAATGTTTTTAGATTTGTGCTTTTTGATACAATTTTTTTTAGATTTGCGTTTTTTGCTGCATAGAAATCAAATTTTTTTTAACTTGCGTTTTTTGATACATATTTCTTTGGATTTGTGTTGTTTGATACATAATTTTTTTAAATTTACGGTTTTGTTGCATAACTTTTTTAATTTGCGGTTTTTGATACATAATTTTTTTCATATGCGTTTTTTTCTACATAATTTTTTTTGCCATTTTTTGGTACATCATAATTATTTTTGGTGTTATTTCCCACATATTGTTTTTCAGTATGCATTCTTTGCTACATGATATTTTTTCATCTGTGTTTTTGGCTACATAATTTTTTTTTCCAGGGTGCATTTATGCAAAAATAAAATTTTATTTTGCAGTTTTTATCATTTGTGACTTTTGCTAAATAATTCGTTATTATGTGTTCTTTGCTACATGATTGTTCATCTTTTTTGATTTTTGCTACGTAACATTTTTTCACTTTGTTTTATCCAACATAATTTTTTTCAGCATGTGCATTTTTTTATACGCAATTTTTTTGAGTTTGTGTTTTTCATTACATAAATTATTCTAAATTATATATATATTTTTTACATTACATTTGAATCTTTTTTGCTATTATTCGCAAACATTTGCGAATAAACGCAAAACTATTCAACTCCTTCTAGAACCAATTGAGCAGAATAAAAAAATTATGCAACAAAAAAACACAAATTCGGAAAAAAAATTATGTGGCAAAAAACTTTAATATTTGCGAATAAACGCAAATATTTGCGAATAAATGCAATATTATTTAACTCCTTCTTGAACCATTTGAGTGAAAACGAAAAAAAAAAAAGTGGCCAAAAACGCCAAAAAAAAAAAGTTGTATGAGGCACTAAAAGGCTTCCATATATGAGAGTTAGAACATATAGAACTAAAAGGGGACAGCACTAATTTTGATCTAATGCTAAAATTATGACAAATATACCAAATGATAGCTCAAAGGCTCTACTTTAGGTATATAGCTAATGATGCTCTGAGTATTATTTTGGACAAATTGGGGGACATCATAAAAAGGTCAGTTTTTCTAGAAAACAAGCATGGTGACCCCTCTTTTTTATTGTCTCATATAGATTATTATAATAAGTTACAGTCGGGTACAATGTTATATTAAATTCATATGGCTGGACATTTTTTAATTGCAAGATTTGTAAAAAAAATTCCCTTAAAAAATTAGACTTTTTGAATTGGCTTGCATTTTCTTTGGATCCCCTGAAATTATTGTTCTCTTTTGAGTTTCTAATGAAAATGGTCTCAAAATGTTCCTGAAAGTCCACTGCATGCAATAACATCACCTGCTTTTATAGTTATAGCATTGCAATTAAATTATTAATTATTAGGCTGGATATGAGTCGGAATGAGTGGGGAAAAGCACAAGAATAGAAAACATCCAATAATTTGAAAATTAGCATGCTGCAGAACTCCAACGCTATTGTATACATTGATATAATTTGGTATCTTATTAGTCTGTATGGCCAAGTTGTGACTTTTGATAGTCTCATTGACATGTCTCAACTTTGTTTGAAGGATTTGGGAAAACATTTTTACAGATTATTTTGCTTTTCCAAAGCAGTACTCGAATACTACTGCACCTACATGCTTTGTTATTATATGTCTAAAATATTTTATTTGTGCCTTTTGGTGTCCTTATGGCCATAAATACTATAGAATATTGTGAAAAATTCATGTTTTCTAAAGCCTGTATCAACGGGGTCTCACCTACTAGTGTACCTAAACACATGTTATTTGTCTTCTAAAATGTCTATATCGTAATACTTTAAATTTCGAAGCTTCATTTTGACATATATTGCCCTTTCTTTTTTATAATTGTGGAAATTATGCAAAAATTGCTGAACTTGTGTTGTTTGCTACATTTCATAACCCCTGGTACTCTATGATACACTGATATCACAAACCTTTGGAGAATCAAGCGTACAGTGCCTTACAGAGGTATCCTGGACCATGCATGCTAGCAAATATGCCCCCCATTATAATTAATTCTTCTCATGACATAAAAGACACATGCATTAATCACACAAGTTTTTTCAGATGAATATTTAATGATATCAATAAAAAGATGCAGAAAATCAACTATTATATACAGCTGTAATATTATGCAATCACATGCATGCTAAATCCCTTTAATCAGGCAATTTGATAAGATGCTATTGTTGAACCCAGAATTCTTTTTTTTTTTTGTTCAGACATACCCTACTAGTCATATAGTGGTTATACTGGGGAACTTTCATTTGATATTTTCGGCACTTATCAGGTGAATGCAGGAATCTGATAGCAGCTGTTGATAACTTCTTCTTTCTGCCCCACCCAGGTTGATTAGCCACTGTACCTTTAGCTTTGAATTTGCGAAATAATGCATCCAACTGTGTCTTTTGAAATATTCAGTATCTTAGCTATTTTTGTATCATTTTCCTTGCTTGTGCAATGCCAAAATCTCTTCTCTGATGTTTTTGTGAGTATTCTCTTGTTTGAGCCATGTCTCCAGTTGACAATGACATGAATCTAATGATTTAAGGCAGTGATTAAAACTGGAACACCAGCACTCAATAACCCAATTAAAGCTGCTTGTTTTCAGTTTTTGTTATTCACTATTTGAACTGTTTGAACAACCCCAGATTTGCTAATCTGCTCTTTTATGAGTGATTGCATGTAGGGGTTGAATAATTTTAAGAAGACAGCTATAATTAAAAGTAGTATATCGTGATTCATCAGAAAAAAAAAACCTTGTCTCGTATTTGTTTAGTTGGTATATTTAAAGCAAAAAAAAAACAGCTAATATGCAAAAAAATCACACAAAATCAGGTCATGCCTGCCATTTGAGTGCACGGTCTGACTAAACTTTAGCCATTATTTTACTCCCTGGGTAATATACTTGAAATAAAAAAATCTAATATTGTAAAAAAAAAAAAGATAACAAGAAAGGTGTGGTGTCCTGTATATGCTGAGGTAAAATACCCCACCCTTAGGGAAAATGTGTACCATAGTGTGGACACCTAGCCTATATCATCTCATCATTACATCTACCCCTGCCAGTTGGTCATGTAAGCTGACTAAGCTTCAGTAGCATTGAGGCATTTAACAAAAAAAGGATAATGCATGCCTGTTATAATGAGTGAATGAAAAGATTAGAATAATTATGAAAATAAATCATCATTTTCCAATTTCTGACTGAACTGATATCTTTGAGGTCAATTTATGATTATTATGAATAAATATATTTAAGAAACACATGTGATAGGTCAAGTCAAGTGCAATCCCGGCAAAATTTCGAGACATTGTTTATGTCTGGGCCATTATTTCTTGATACATTTTGTATTGTTGCTATTTTTTGTTACATGGTAGACTATTTACAACAAAAAATGTCACAAAATAATATTTTGTCAATCATTGAGATCATTGAAATAAAAAAAGCCTGATTGTATCCAGGTCAGCAGGTGCTTTCTAGGCCAGAACAGTCTTCAGGCTTAAGACTGGCCCAAATTTTTTTTATAATTACACATGCGTGGCTTGCTTGCATTTTCCCGCCAATTTCGCAGTTACGACGTCACCACCCGTAAGCCCCCTTTTCCCGTGGCGCGCCACATATGTACTCTGCTTTTATTTTCCATTATAATTTTATTGTATTTATGCTTTTCTCCTACTCAGGGAGTTCAAACAAATAAATAATTAATAATAGCGTTTTAAGATGGTCAATCCACAGGGTGAAAGAAATCTAAATGATGCGTTGGTCAGCGTGAGCAATTGGATGAAGGCAAATAAGCTATCTATTAACAAAAGCAAAACGAAAGCCATGATTTTCCATGCACCCCAAAGAAGAGTTCAAATTCCTACTATTAAAATAGAAGACTCTGTTGTCGAATTTGTCAATGAATTTAACTTCCTTGGCATAATGTTAGATAGACATCTAAATTGGAAAGCTCACTGTGATATGATTACAAAGAAATTGTCAAAAACAGTAGGCATTATGCACAGATTAAAAAATATGTTGCCTCTCTGTGCCTTGTTACATATATACAATACCCTTGTGTTATCACACTTAAACTATGGAGCTCTTCTTTGGGGTTGGCAATGTCAAAATATATTCATTTTACAAAAAAAGCTGTCAGAGCTCTTACTAACAGTAAATATAATTGTCATACTAAAAAACTAAATCTTTTAAAATTCCATGATATCTGCACTGTGTGACCTGAAATTCTGCCATGAACGATTCAACAATGCCTTGCCACAGTATTTTCTTGATTTACTACTGCTATTTAGAGATGATCCTCATTACTATGAAACTCGAATAGCTGGTCAACTACGACTTCCCTTAATTAAACATGAATTTTCAAAACAGAGTAGTAAGTATAGATTTATCAAAACCCTTAATTCTATGTCCATAACTTACAGAGAAAAACTAGAAACACATAGTTTAGATGGATTTAAGAAATATGTGAAAAATAGCACTGTAGCATCTTATTCCGCAGACTGCAGTATTGAAAATTGCTTTTTATGTATAAATGTTCATCCTACTGCTTCTTCATAATACTTTTCAACAATACATTCTTTAACTTGAGATGAGTAACGTAGATGAGACTACTACTGATGAGAGTAATTTCCATATTTTGTTTGATTTTATGTTCACTATGTAATATTAATAGATCTCTCCAGGTGGCCTCACGCTAGCGATAAAATATATTTATCTTTGTGAGGTCTCCTTGCGAAACAAATGTTTATAAATGAAAATATGAAAATAAATTGTAAATATTTTTTCGTTTGGCAAAATAAAAAAAATCTGAATCTGAATCTGAATCTAATCTGAATCTAAACGACCAGTCGATCTTCCACTGAAAATTGTATTGTTTGGATTCAATAGTTTTGTAGATGGAACAAGAGAAGAGTAATGCATATATGAAATGCACAAATTTAAAGAGGCAGCCTTTCATGATAAACTTTGTAATATACAATGGGGAGTATGGAGATATAATCCACACATCATTTTAATTGCTCTTGATGAAAAAACCGATTGCTCCAATTTCCAATTTCCCCACGAAGTCTGCAAGTAGTTGAGCTAGCCAGAGGTCAGGTGTCACAGACAAATATAGGTCCATAATTCATAAATGTTTGCGCCGCAGACCAGACCTTGCTACAAAGGGGTTAACCTTGGCCCCCATTGATCTTGCATTATCGGATTGCCTTGGCATGTCACCTTATTTTCTGCCTTAAGCTTAATCATTAACTGTATTCTGCGCCATCCTATCACAATTTAAATAGCACCTAATGAACATCATTGTTCATTGTGTGATCATGCATTAAATATAATTGGGTTTCTATGCAATTTTGTTACTATTTTTACCAAGGGAAGGCTGGATATCGTTGCGACAAATTGCATGTTTTTACAAGTCAATATCTAGTTGCTTTTCTGAGAAAAAAAATCTTCTTCGTTTTTGTGTCTTTATTATTCTGAAATTTGTCACTTCTGTTTAATGTTCCATAATTTGGTCACCGATATGCTTCATAAACAACCCTTTACTTTAAAGCCACTGTCACACGAGCCGGTTTTGCCGTAGTGAACCCGTAGTATTACGTAATAGTTGCGAAAATCGCTACCCGGCTCCAAGCCGGCGGCCCCAATACGGCCACCCGTGGATACCCGTGGATACCCGGCAAGCACCCGTGGGACCCTTGGCCAAGCCGCGAAACCCGGCCCCGGTAGCCGGTTGGGCCATGCTTGCATGGCACAACCGTAGCAATCTCACGGGTGTAAAAAAAAATAAAAATACCCGTGGAAGCCGGCGGGTGACCCGTGAAAGCCGGCGGGTGACCCGTGAAAGCCGGCGGGTGGCCCGTAGAACCCAGTGAATTATCCGGCCCTAATTTCACCCCGGCGGCTTGTTGAGGGGTTCTACGGGTAACCCGCCGGCTTTATGCTACCAGCGTCAGCGTAGGCAGGGAGGGGGGGGGGGGGGTTGTATATACTTTAAAATGTTGCTGCTCCTCTAATATTAGTCCGATTTTCCTCAAATAAAGACTGAATGGCAGTATAGCTCATACTGATTCCATACGTATTTTCGGATTAAAAAAAACCCAAATATTAAGCGAGATATTTGTCTGAGAAGGCAGTTGTCTTGCGGCGGCTGCTGCTCCATTTATATTAATCCGATTTTCGTCAAATCAGGACTGAATTGTAGTATAAATCATACTGATTCCGTACGTGTTTTCGGATTGAAAAAAGACCAAATATTAAGCGAGATATTCGTCTGAGAAGGTAGCTAAGTTGGCGGAGGCAAACAGTGGTGCTCTCGCAGACGTCCGCGCCCTGACTGTATCAATGCAGAAAGGGCTGAGCGCTTCTTTAAAATGCTGCTGCTCCCCTAATATTAGTCCGATTTTCGTCAAATTAAAACTGTATTGTATCATAGTTCATACTGATTCCATCATGTTTTCGGATTGAAAATAGACCAAATATTAAGCGAGATATTCATCTGAGAATGCAGTTCTCTGGCGGCGGCCTGGTGCTCTGTGTATGGTCATGACTTGAATGGTGTTGTCAATATTTTTGACCATGATATATATACATTGTTTGGATGAGCTTTATTGCAATTCATTTCTACTCATTCTGCCAACTGCCATGACCGTTATGTCAATTGCTATTAGCATTTTGAATGATATAAAGAATGGGTGTAGAGAATACAGCAAATGCTCAATACATGTGTCAATTGCCTAATTGCCTAAATTGGGGTTCTTTGACCTGTCATTTCATAGTTTGTTCAAAGATGACACAGTAATATGACATTGTCTTGATTGTCATTCACAATTACAAAAAGATGTCATTGCTTTCATTAATTAAAAACAATGTATTGTATTGTAATTACCAGGCAATGATATTTTTTTTATACATGTGAACATTCTTATCTTTTTGTGTATATTTTTGTAAAATTTAAATTTAATATTGATATTGTAATTAGTATTTGTGATTTGATCTGTGATTTTATTTTCTATCTTTTATGGACCAAATATTAAGCTAGATATTCTATATTTTTTAATAAGCATATAAATCTATCTATCTCTCTAAACTATCTGTCTATCTACATATTCGATTTTCGTCAAATAAAGACTGAATTATTCAGGGAAATGTGTAGAATTTATATAATAGTTAAGGTGGGGAAAATTAATGGAGTATACTAGGCACAAACTAGAATATTCTTGTTAATAAAGTTAGTAATACCTCATAGAGTATAGATATGTAGTAGACAGATAGTTATAAGATCTTCACCTAAAAATATGTTACTATCAATAATTCATTGATTCCTAATCAATAAAAAACGAAAATAAAACAATGTTTGCCTGTTGCCAATAAAATTCCGACTTGATAAAGATGTCTATGGAGCTATAATAACTATCTATAGATAGATATACTCTAGTTTATTTAAATTATCAATATTTCGTTGTTGTTTCTGAAAATAATCCAACTGGAATTAATATTGATATTGCATGTTCCATCCATGATCAAAACAATCTCCCTCTTTAATATGCATAATAAACAGGAATCAGTTGAAATTCAGAACTTCAATTAATGCTTGTGATCAATGATGAAAAAGCATGACTTACCCCATTCTTTGTATTATTCAAAATGTTAATAGCAATTGACATAACGGTCAAGGCAGATTGCTATTACATATATAGGTTAATTGACTTTACAAAACCAAAGGAAAAGTCCTTCCCATTGGCCAGTTGGCAGAATGAGTAGAAATTAATTGCAATAAAGCTCATCCAAACAATGTATATATAATGGTAAAAAATATTGACCACACCATGCAAGTCATGAACATACACAGAGCACCTTACTGCCTTCTCTGACGAATATCACGCTTAATATTTGGTCTATGTTCAATCTGAAATCATGTGTGAAATAAGTATGAACTCTTCTATAATTCAATATTTATTTGACGCAAATCAGATTAATATTAATGGAGCAGCAGCCGCCACCAGACAACCGCCTTCTCAGACGAATATCTCGCTTAATATTTGGTCTATTTTCAATCCGAAAACACCTATGGAGTCAGTATGAATTATACTACAATCCAGTCTTTATTTGACGAAAATCGGACTAATATTAGGGTAGCAGCCTTTTAAAGAAGCGCTCAGCATTGATACAGTTCCGGCGCGGACGTCTGCGAGAGCACCACTAATTGCCTCGGCCAACCTAGCTACCTTCTCAGACGAATAACTCGCTTAATATTTGGTATATTTTCGATCCGAAAACAGGTATGGAATCAGTATAAACTATACTACAATTAAGTTCTATTTAACGATAACCCGTAGAACCCGCCGAGTCACCCGTAGAACCCGCCGAGTCACCCGTAGAACCCGCCGAGTCACCCGTAGAACCCGCCGAGGTACCCGTAGAACCCGCCGAGGCACCCGTGAAAGCCGGCGGGTAACCCGTGGCAGTCAGCGGGTAACCCGGCGGGTAACCCGTAGCACCCGGCGGGTAACCCGGCGGGTGCTGCCCCGCGCCTCTTTGCCGACAGAACCTGTCGCCAAACCGGCGGAAAGAGCTGTTACATAACTATTACGTAATACTACGGGTTCACTACGGCAAAACCGGCCCGTGTGACAGTGGCTTAAGACTGCGTTGATATAATCTATGCTGCCCAAAAAATATTAATAGAAAAAAGACCGCTTATTTTAGGAGTCATATCAGGGTAATGGTCAATGACAGATGACGGCCATTTTGTTGTTCACACCACTCATTAAATTAGAAAATAAGTCTACAGCAACCATTTGTTGCTATTCTCAATGTACGCTTCTAATTATGTACCTTAGCTTCGTGACAAAGGTGCCTTGATCAACTACGAATTAGGCACTTGGTGAGGCGGGTTAAATTTGAACATGACTGATTAGTCTCATATTAATCCAAGTCACTGGTGCTCATTCTTGGTCACTGGCCCATTATACTTTAATTTGACTTTCATCACAACCACAAACTAAAAACTATTTTCCATCTCAGTTGCATTAGATTACAAAATTAAAATGAGCACTTTAAATCACAATCACAAACTAATAACTATTTTCAGTCTCAGTAGCATTAGATTACAAAATTACAATGAGCACTGTAAATCACAATCAAAAACTAAAACTATTTTTCCATCTCAGTTGTTTTAGATTACAAAATTACAATGAGCACTTCAAACTAGTCGGTATTTCCAGTGACTGGCAAGGAGTCCTCTCTGTAGTGTACTTAAAAGCTTGCCATGCAAATGCCAGATCAAGTGTCATCACAATGACCAAGTGTCCTGGAATACTGATTCATATGTCACACAGGAGAAAGTAGCGTGTATTTTGAGAACTTTGGAGTCTATGAAAACAGTGCTTATATGTCATTGCTGATATAGTCACAATGCTGCACCTACGGCTAGGAAGCACCGAGATGCAAGTATATTTTTAGAATAATTATGAAATTCCTTTGTACAAAACAAGAATACGATGAAATAGTTTTATATCACACATACAGATAGTAGTTAAAAACTTTGGTTTAATACCTGTAGAAAAAAAAGGTCTCAACATGCTATGAGATGGTCTTCCATGGCAGCCGTTGATATATGGCTTGTCAAAGCCAGACGGACAGACAACCTTTGCTAACACATGCTATCTGCCAATAAATTAGGCTAGCTAGCAGTAGCCATTCACAGTGTTAGCTTCATGTGTAATAAACAAACATTTTATATGCAGGGTGATTTTATTTCACTTTTATATTTTTGGTAATTTACACTGTTTTCATTTTACCTTTTTTTATATACTGTGTGCGTAACTGTTTTATTGAACGAATACATTTTACTGGCCTCAGCTAGTAATCTTGGGAGACATGGGAGGTTTATCTTTCAGCAAAGTTACTTAAGAATTCAATTTTTTTTTTAAATATTTTTTTAAAGAAGGCCTCAAGCCATTTTGGGGTAAAATGTGTAAAATTTCAGGGGCTCTTTTTCAAATTTGCTCATGTAACCCCAAAATTTTAAGAATTTTTACAGTGGCGGGAACATTTTCAGCATCTGTCTGAGCTGATTTCGACCCTTATATACTAATGAACCCTACTTTCAAAAAAGAGCCACTGGAACCCGATAAAACACTTTATTTCACACATTTTGCTGCCAAAACATATAAGACACATATTTGATGTTTTCTGGGGGTCAATTATGACAACCTCCCATGGGTCTCCTGGGGCCACCAACCACCATTAACCAACTAGAGTATTGGTAACCTTACCATACTTTTTATATAGGCCTATGGTACTTGAAATACTACTAGATACAATAAAACTTGGGAGAATTTTATAATAAATTTATTAAAGAACCACAAAATTTTCATAATACAAAATTAGTTGGAAGATTTATGTCACAGGAGACAGGACTGGTGATGTTCAGTTGAACTTCACAGTTTTGCAAAAGTTTCGTTGCTGTCATAAAAGAAATCATTGCATGACAAATGTTGGGACTGAGAGATGTGAGGCCCTGGTGCTGAAGCCGCATCTTTCCATTCGCGTTCTGGGCGTGTGAAGACCAAGACTTTGTTTCATCCATCACTTGCAGCTGTGGGTGTTTTGTCTCATCCAATGACCTGTTGAGAGGCAATGCATGCCCTTAATGCATCCAAGCTCATGCTATAACCTTCAGAAGTCTGGAAACAATGACAAAGGAAAAGGAGTTCTCATGAATAGACAGTGCTGGAAAAGTTTCTGCACGTCCATCAAATGAGCAAGATTTTGGAGTAATATAATTTTTAAATTTAGGTTTTTGAAATTGAAACTTTATTATCTAATGAACAGTAGTACAGAAATACAAACATATCTATATATAAGGTAGACATACGAGTATACTCTCCTAAAAAAAAGGAAACAGATGCCATAAATTTGCTGGAAATAGTATCAGATATCAGTTGCCAATTATTCTTAACAAAACTCCTTGCAATGTAAACTAGAGACACATAGTAACATTGGCTATTAATTGTACATAAACAATTGACTTTGGGACAAATACAAAACTGATTTTACGGTAGAAGATTGCTATACATGTAAAATATAATCATACTGTGTAACACGCTATATTTCACACTGCTTTTTGACATACAAGGGGCACCCATGCTAGCGTCCTAATTGAGACAAAATGGGTGTCCCTTGACCCTCTATGTTTCTCTTTTTTATGTAATCCAAAACATCATTGTATTGAATTTTTTGGGTCAAATAAATTCATTTCATTGTCATTGTTTCCATTAAAACAGATACATTTGGTGGAATCAAAAGGTAACACTAACACAATCTACTTCAGCAAGGCAATTAAAATTATTGTTGTAAACTAAAGTGTTTTAATAGTTATTTTGTAGAGATTGTTTCTTGAATTATAAGGCTCCCCTTGTTTGAAGCCAATGCCAGGCTCCATGTGGACTTGACACCTGCCTGATGCAATCATTCTTGATCATCAATGTAATAGAAATTAAAATTTCTACGTTGTTTTGCCATATTCATTATCTTCCTTGATTTGGCAAGAAATTGAACTATCGTGTGGAATCTTCTCCATCTCTTGTCTATGGACTGTTTGGTCAGGGCACATGATGAGGGTCAATTGAAACTTGATTGTCCCAGCATGTTTATTACGTCTTCAAATAAACAAATCCTAAATATACAGCTGTATACATATTTAGATGGATACAACATGTTTCTGTGGGTTAAACCTTATTTCCACCATTTTATTATCAAATCACAAATTATATTACTGGTCAATCAAGCATAAATGTACAGAATGCACTGTGGGAACCTATATTTTTAAAAGTACTCACAGTTATGTTTTCCCCTCAGCAGGTTCTTTTAATGAAAGTAGCTCTGAGCGAACGTTTGGCACCTTCCTATTAGTTTATTCTAAATGTAATTTCTAAATGTACAAGTAAAAAGGAATCTGAATCATGGAAATATTCACAAAGCTGATACATTAAATTACCTTCTACTCACGCTCTCATGACAATAAAATTGTTTCTGTGCAGAACTTTTAATAACATCACTTAGTTTGCAAAACGGATTCAATATTTTTGAAACATGTCGAATATTAAGCTATTTTGATTTATATGATTTATATTTCATCTTAATAGATCTATGTGCTTTCATGTAAAAATAGATCTATGTGCTTTCATGTAAAATTTTATGTTAACCTTTCTATATATGTAAACTTGTATCCGTGTGCAGTTTTTCTGAAGATGTATTTCATCTGTTATAGAGCGTGCTATATAAAAACAAATAATTCACAATATACAAATGATATCTATTTTGTATTGCCGGGAAAAGTGCTATAGATACAGGATATCAATATTTTCCAAACTTCTTGCTTCCAAAATATCCCAAGCGCCCTATAGCTTTATCTACCCACTGTTATGGTTGGTGCAAACAAACCATTGGCAAGTAAACCTCCAAGTTCTTTTGAAGATTAGAAATAGGCTTAATAAAGGTCTTAGTTCTTGTTGACATGTGATGTAAGATTACACAAAAGATGTGTCTAATCCCCCCCCCCCCCCAAGAACAGCCTGGAAAACTTCAAAAAGGTTTCCATCTCAGACAAATCTTGTGATCAGTGAGGAAAAAAATGCAGTTTCAGATTTCGTGATATGAAGAGACAGCAGTGGAGAATCTCAGGTGCGTTTTGGGCTTTATGTGGACAGAAAGGGGTAACCCTGCAACCTCCACGAAGGAATGAATGAAAAGATACGGTGAAGTGCCACCAAGTATTTAGAATATACAAAATATTGTACTCTGTGCCTTCTTCAGAACTAGAACAGTTTATTTCTAAAAAATAAAATAGTCACTCTCAATGGGGGAGGAGAGACCATCATCATAAGCACAATGATGAATTCATACTATGATCTGGGTCCTGATTTTTTTTAAAGAAGTATCTCGACCTCCCCATTTTTGACAGCATGAGATATTTTACCCCTTTTTAAATATTTTGTTTAATATTACAATGTTAAATCCAGGGTGCAGGTTAACAGCATTTCACTTCCGCATCATCTTTAAGATAAAGCTTTATTGTCAAGAGTTACAAGAGGTATTACATCATCTTGGAAGCCCATATTGCAATGATCAGGACAGTTTATGGACCAAATATGATGCAGTTGCTTTTGATTTCGTGGCATATTAGCTTTTTCAGTTGGGTTTAGTGGGATTTCCTGCAAACTGTACCACTGTACCTGCCCTGAATCTGTCATCGCTTGAGTAATATGTGCTGCCCATCTCTGTTATATTAAACATGTCTTGGTGGACCTTCATAAAAGTTAAATTAATTGCGCTTGAACGTTTAGCTACATACTATTCGCATATTATGTATATAACAATGAGAACCTGTAAATCATACTTCTGTAGGTGTAGCTTTAGATAGACATAGTGAGTGGAGCTACAGATATATATGTGACATAACAAATGTCAATAAAGCCATATATATATGAATTCGATAAATTTCAACCAATTAGTCTTAAAAATGTCTTTATATCTTTATGTGTTTTTTTCCCTCTCCTGTAAACCAGCTTCTCGTTTTCAATGTAGCGTTTTAGTTCAGTAATCTCCGTGAAAGCCCCGCCACTGGCCCAGCATTAATTCTGCCTGACATTATTTATTATTCAATGCCATTATATGTAGAAATGGCCAGGGGTTATTCACAATCATCTGTTGCCTCTGACTAATGACCCATGTGAGACAAAAGAATTTCTTGTCTCCCCTTCCGATATAAGTCACTCGCTGTATTTTCTTGTGCTCATGGGGTATGTAATGCAGAGGTCAGTTTCGACTGATTGACTGACTGCCTGACTGCCTGCCTGACTGATCGACTGACTAATTGACTTACTGACTAACTGACTGACTGACTTATTCAACAAGGCCAATTCAGAAATGTTCTTATTACAGACAATCTCTTTATTAATAATAAATTCTAAATGTTAAATATAATAGGGGATACATCCACCCTTGGGTAATGGTATTTTGTAAATACTCGGATGTATCCCCTTCCAACACATTATACGTTATTTTTATACATGCTTTTTGTCACTTGTTAATTAATGTACTTGAGTGTTGGTGAATAATAAAATGTCTAAATGTCTCATAGACTTGGGAACAAAACCCTAGAGGACGTCATGGGAGTTCAGGCTCAGCCAATGGCAGCGCTGGATTCACCTGATGTCCTTTGGAGTATAGTTACCAACTCTATGAAATTAATGATATTATCTTATTGAATCTATTCATTAATATGAGACATTCACTAAGCAAGATACAAACATATCGCCATACCGCACGTCTTAATACTGTTTCACTTTAATAAGAAATCATGAGCAAGCCAACAAGAACAGTTTTTAATATGATTTTTCTTTTGCATGTTCTCAAAACGTACGGTTTTCACTTACAGCATTGTGATATTTCAGGTTAAAACTTTTGATAATAGTAGTCTGTATTAATTAATTGTCTGTTTCAAGGGCATGAACGTGAAGTGCCAATTAGTGGCAACAGTTGGTATAACAGGATTATACTATACACGATATACATGATATTATACAGGGAGAATGGTATAATTATGCAGTTGGTATAACAGTATATTATACAGGGAGAGCTGTATAATTACACAGTTGGTATGACAGGATGATATTATACAGGGAGAGCTGTATAATAACACAGTTGTTATAACAGGATGAACAGGATGATATTATACAGGGAGAATGGTATAATTACGCAGTTGGTATAACATGATATTATACAGGGAGAACTGTATAATTACACAGTTGGTATGGCAGGATGATATTATACAGGGAGAACTGTATAATTACACAGAGACATATGCCTTCAGCCTGTATATTGATAACCTGTAGAGTAATGAATTGGTTGCTTCAGACTTGCAGGGTGGAGGGATGAAACTTAAGCTTAGTCATTTGATTAAGCACTTTGCCAGGAAATCCTGCCTGATACCCTCCATCAAAATGTCTCTGTTGTTGATTCAGGTGGAGATCAGCATTCAGGCCCAATGTCATTGTCTCCAATTTGATAATGAATTAATTTAGCAGCCCTTGTTGAATATTCTTGAGCAAACCATGTAGTGACATTCTCAGACAACAGTGGAGGATAAAAGCTAAGGACAATATTGAAATAGACAGTGTTTAATAATCAACAGCATTCTAATTGCTTGTGCTGAATGTAAATTGAAAATAATATTAGCCGATTTGTTGTGGTTTCCAATAAAGAACAAAAATTTGTGATTGCCTAAACACGCAATCAGCATTTAGTTTGTTGAGTTGTCCCAGACTGATCCGTTTACATGGAGTGGTGATCAGCGGTGATCTATATTGAAAATTTGTGATGATTTTTAAGATATACCATCTTAGATATTTGTCATAATTATCTAGAATTTGTATCAGCTATGACTCGTTTTCAGAAAGGTTCAGGTATAACATGATAATAACATATTTAGGCATAATTGGTACTATTCCTTATGTTGTGCTTTATAGCTAAGATAAAAAAAAAAACTTACAACAAGAATTACCTTAATAGAATGGTGTGTACTTTGAGTCATTTCATGGGATTTATAGAAATATATTCACATTTCATAATGCGACAAAATACAGTACCCCTGATAACATGCTATGTCGGCCCGATGTTCACTTTTTGTAGTTGTCTTGCAATTTAAATGTAGTTTTTATTGTAAAATTCTATTAATTTGGTATGCAGCCTGCTAACGTATTTTATGGCAAGATGATGTGAATCTATCCTATGGCATTATACTATAAAATTTACAGCTAAGGCAGAGAAAATGACATTCTACCATAGTTTATAAAGTAAATTGATGTGAAATAAACCAAATCCACCAAACAGCATGTCACCGCATGTTTTACGGGACGATACTGTAAAACTACTCCACACCATGATACAGCATGCAGTATTTTATGGTAAGTTACAGTAAATTTCAAGTATAGTATGAAACCATAAAATTTACAGTAGATGGCCCAACATTGGCTTATTTTAGGGGCTCAATGGCAGAGCCAACATGACCGTACAACAGTAATTTATGGAGCCGTTTGTATGATTTTACAGTAGTGATCGTCACGACTTAACACATGCATGTTCTGTAGATTTTACGGCAAACATCCATTTGTTCATTATTACGGTAAACCAACTTGTAACCTTAATTTTTGCAGCAAAATAATGTGTAGAAGTTCACCGGTAAGACGCCGTAAAAATTACAGCAACTTATTTACAATTTTGGTCTGACATAGCACACATGGAGCCGACGTCAATACGATGTCGCATGCTATCTGGGACATGTAATGTAAAAATTGTATTTCAATATTTTATAGTCTTTTCTCTTCGGATGTATTTCACCTGTAACAAATCTGAAGGCCACTATTCTTGACACCCTAAACCTGGCTAAAAAAGTCAGCTACTATCTCTAACATACTAGTCAAAATGATTATCACAGTACATTGATCTTCATGCGCTCATTATCTCTGATTATCCGCTGATGTGTGCAGTGATTGAATAGCTAGAGGAACATACCATCCACAGTAGATTCAGCTAAAGAGATGTGGGGAGCTGCCATGACAGAGACTCCCAGTGGGCAACTCAGCACTCCAATCAGGGGCAAGTACATCTCTGCTGTAACAGTGTTAGGAGACAACTGACACCCTTGATCTGCAAAAGAGAACACTGCAGTGCAAATGATACCAGGCATATTTCCCCCTGGCCAGGCTAAGTGAATTCCCCACCATGTGAGATCCATAGAGACAGCGTGAGAACAGAACATTAGATAATCCACAGCAATTTTGGAATGTACGTTTGAATTGTATATTGTGTGTTTAATGTAGCATGCTACTAAAAAATACAAGTCCCTTTTCACTTCAAAATGGTACAGCTAAATATAGCTCATGTATGAAAGTGGAATCTAGCCATGAAGGCAAATCCTGCTGAGAAGTATAACAGGACCATAGCTAGCCTGGCAGCAGTCCTGTCATTTTTCGTGGTATGTTGGAATAGGTTGAAAAAATATTGTATTTCTAAACTCGTTGACTTGGAAACTAAACGCAAGAGCACGTCATGTAAAGCAGAACACTTACTGGCTGAAAGATTGCTATGATAACCAGTGGGAGAGCTGGATTCCCATGTAATCATCTGGAGCTTAGTTTCCAAGTCTACGAAATCAGCTGTAAAACAGGAAAACATGAGGGGAAACATTGCTAGAATTATTTCCTGATAACATGCCATATATGCTTGTATAACGTAGGTTCAACGTCGGCTAAACCCAGAATGAGGTTTGTTGCAGTCATAAATCTATCTTATAGTTATAGAATAAAACCTGTGTATATTTATGAATTTAGTTGCCACTATGATTATCCTATCAATTAGTTTTTGCTAATGCTTCAATTTGATACAAGATGTATAATAAGCATAACGAAAGTGATTAATTTAGTTCCCCAAGTGTCCATTTGTTTTCAGCAATTGCATTATAGTGCATTGTCTGCAAGATAGTGTTCTGAAGCTCAGTCAGTTTTCATGATCTTGGCTTCAAGCTGAGGTTAACTTCGACAAGTGCCCAAATTGAACCCAGGACCTTCAGTTGGCTTATAAATTAACTACTGGGTCGCCAAGCTGCAAGACCCAGAAGCAGTCTGTCTCTGTGCCCATGCCTTCGTTTTTGACTGCCTCATGAAAAAGACAGAAGAGCAATACTGACTCCTAATTTTGATTTATTACTGGGTATATTGCGGAATATGACCGGTGGATAACTTATTCATGTGAGAAGTTCCTCTTCGTCAGAGAAAATATACTCAACTATTTTCTACTATTGGGCGAGTACTAACGTTTTGGCTGTGATATGGGGTTTGTAATTTTAGCGCTATTTATGCAGAAGTAACACAAATTGCTTGAAAATCTGAAATAAAGTTAGTGATAAAAATACGCACCATAATAATTTGAAAAAATTAGACATAGACAACTCACATTTAAATAGTTATATAAATCCGGACAAAATTGTGTAATTTTCTCATTTCTTACTCACCATAAAGACTTTTAGATGACCATGAATACTTTTCGACTATGTATAGATATTTCGCTAACAAATGTCAATGAACGGTTATTCAGGTAAGTTCATGATCAAATGTATACACTTCTTGGCTTTATGACTTGACCAGATGCAAGAGGCAGACGCAATGATGAGTGATAACTGATAAGCTTGTCCTGTGCCTTATATATATATATATATATCAAAACTTTTGTACTTACACATTTTTAGCTATATATGTATTTATTGTATAATTTGTTTTTAACTATATTTTTATTTTTATGTATCACTTTTTTATAACAGCACCATTTGAAAAACAGTTGTATTGCTGACAATGTGTTGCTGTCAAAATATATTAAAATAAATAAATAAATATATGCATATACCCATGGCTGGGTTCTTTTAACTGCCTCATCATAGACACATACAATTTGTGCATTATTAATTACTTATACATATAAACCTACTGGTCATCCGATAAATTTTCTGAGCGAGGACAGTTTTTAAATTTTTATTTAATTTAATTTTTGAAGCAATGGAGCTACATAACATTATATTGGTATGACGACAGCCAAGTCATGTATTTTCCTATCCTCTATCCATCCATACAAGTACATTGTACAGTATGGGAAAAATTGTAGTACAGCTAGCTCATTGTTGCTTTGTCCTCATATCTCAGGAGTTCGTTGACTCCACATTGCTGAAACTTGGTAGCATGTTGCTCTTACATCTTTCAAGACTCTAACTCTATCAGGCATAGTTCAGCCGGCAGCCAAAGTTGCCTAATTTTGATGTATTACCCCGTCTGGTGTTAAGGTTTAACCAGCAAAGTATTCTTGTTAGGACTCTTTATGCACGTAATATGAATCTTGACTTTGCCATGATTCATGGGCATGGTATATGGTGTTGGAACTGTATTGATCAGATCTAAACATGCTAAAGTAGCTAAAAAGTTAGCCAGAGTGGTACAGTTAGTTTCATTAAAAACAGCCTGTCAAATTGAACCTAGACAAAGCTGTAATTGCTAGCTATTCAAAACCGGATATAAAAGTACATATTTATGATACATTACATTAATTGCTTATATTTGCCAATGTTTACACTTTTCTGGTGATAAATGTAACCCGACTATTTGTTATAGAAGTGGACAGAAACAGCTGGCTTCAGCATGTTTAGATCACAGTCAGGTATAGGTCGCTACAGCCTTCTAGAGTCAGTCGTTTTTGTATGAAACTAACTGTATGTTAAAATAGAAATCTGAGGTCATCCTACAAACATACGGACTGTCATCGACCATTCTTTTTCTTTCCCCACTTGTCAGTTTAAATCTGAATCTGTACTTCAGACAAACCTTCATAAGATGGTGTGTAGTACTGTGCACCATGCACAGTGGTTCAATGTTATTGATATTTATATATCTACATTTTAACTGTATACTGTTCATCCCTTTTAACTACATGGTTGCAAATAAATGCATTACTTACTTACGGTATACATACATACATACATACATACATACATACATACATACATACATACATACAAACATACTTACTAACTTCCTTACTATCTTTCTTTCTTTCTTACAGTATAAAGAAAACCATTTTGAAAGGTTTAGTAATATCTACCAAAGTTCTAAATTTATCTTAACACCAAGATGTCCAGTGACATCATAGTCAACCAGTTTGATGTTATTTAGTTGCAAAAAGGTTATCTTTGATGTGGTGAACATTCAGAATTAGCTTACTTGTTACCATGGTAACTGATTTTTTAACATGTTCGACATGCATATTTATTTGGAGCTTAGGATGTTTTCAAAGCTTATCATCTGAGGTTCAATTTGGGAAAGTTTCACACCTTTGTCCAGCGCGTGACGATATTGCCATTTTTTGGCCTTAAGAGCCTCCACTAATGGTCCAACCTATATTTTGGAGTGACTTCTCAATACAGCTGCATTTCCTTACCCTATGGTTACTGTATGGTCCGATTTAATAAACGGAATATTAGTGAATTATGAACCATATAAAATGCTATACCTTTCTGTAATAATACTCCATATACTTCATTGTGAACATGGACTCCAGGCGCTGACATCATTGTAATTTTCTATAGTTAGTGTTGGTTTGTGGGTGGCTCCTCGGCAGCGATGACATGATCATCTTAGAGGGGTCAACCTGCTCCATATTTTATTAAATGAAAATCTCTGTACTTTTTAAGATGTTTTTGTTATAGTGGGCATAATAAATGAATCTAAATCTATACATTATATAGTTCTGTAGTTTCAAGTGTCTGCCTTATTCTGGTAATATTTTTAAAATCCTGCAGTGCACATATGATGCAGCTTGGCACTGGTCGATTATATGGTGCCTCATGTGTGAGAAGTTAAATTGGCCGTGTCTCATATGAGGTGTCTTTACTGAGGCAAGTAAAAGACTTCACCCAAGTGATAAATGTTTAATGTGGCATGGAAAGAGGCAGACATAGTGCCATGCTACACATTTATCACAAGAGTGGGGTATTTTATTTGCCGCAGGATTAGATGCATATTCCACGAAGCTGGCCAGAGTATTAACCTATAGACAATTTATTTGTTATTTATTCAACAATTTTACATAGGTTGCATCATAAGCACAGATAAGATAAGACAAGATAAGACAAGATAAGACAAGATAAGACAAGATAAATAAAAATGTATTTAACGTCGGTGCACATAAATACAAAAACCAGAAAACATAAGTACATATTGTTTTTAACCGACAACAGATAAAATAGTTATGTAAAATTAAATGATATAATTACAATGTATACATTTTTATAGATAATAAAAGCATTATAAACCCACAGCCCAAATACACTGTAAATGTCCTTAATCTATCATGAAACAGAGATTTCAACTTGCTGCTGTACATGAACATGCATGCCCCAACAATGTTTCGATGCTAAAAAAAAAGCCTTCTCTTCCCTTCTCCTGGACTTTTTTGTCTTTCCCTTGTCAGCCTGCCTCCTGTAATTCCTGAGTTTAGTGGCAGCGCAACCCACAAAAATGAGCCTGGTCTCAAATAATAGTAGTTCCTAGTCCCTAGCCATGTAGCAATCAGACTTCAAAAGGTTTCTGTCTCTGAGACCAGTCAGTGCAGAGAGTGATAGGGAAGAGCACATAGCGCTCCCTTTGTGTGGCTATGGTGTAGTAGGCTACAGCTGGGAGCGGCAGTTAGACTTGGTTTATTTAATACGCATTGAGGACCCATCATTTGACATTCATGTAATCGACCAAGCAACACAAACCACCCCTCAGTTTACTTAAAATAGGTAGGCTATACTTAAATTTTAAATCCGACAGCTTATTGCATTCTCAACAAATGGTTCAATAACCACAGCTTTGGAGTAACCATCGGCCAACCGCGAGCCAACTTAGAGGTTGACTCGTCAACGACCAGCTGACATGGCATGCCTTTCGGGAAATAAATGCATGTTTGTCTGATACTCCTACTTTAGAATAACTACATATAAGGAAATATTTACACTTTAGGTAAAATGTTTTCCAAATGACTTGGGATATACTGTATTATACACCATTCCCCTGTAAATATTCAAAATAACGAGAGGAGTGTCATATCAGTCACTAATAAATTATAGTTATTATATATTTTCTAGTGATTTAGATGACCAACTGATGAGACCTTGCTTGAATTGAAGGAATTGTTACAGTAGTCTTAACATTGATATATATATATATATGAGTTTTCGCGTTTTTCTTTTTTAAGTCCAGTCAAATCAAGCCAACAATTTTTTTTCATCATAGTGACATGTGACACTCAACATACAATATATACGCGTTTTCCATGTGTTTATCTTTCTCATGGAAAACGCACGTGGCACATTTGGCCATGTATACGAACAAAAACAATATATAAGAGACAAGTACTGTTGCTGATATGAAGTCACCCCAAGTAGAAAAGGGAACCAACACACTTCATAATCATGATAACGGGAGTAAAGCAAAGAATACACTTGGAAAAGATGATAATCCATTGTTTGTATTGAGGGTAGAGGCACAAGGAACTATTGATGTATTTAATGGCTATAAAGTAATGTCTAGTGACTAAAAAAAAGGATAAGAAAAAAAATAAACTATTTGTAATTTACTGTCACAATTTTTTTCTGACCGAGTGAGTGAGCAGAAATCTAACAGTTTTAAATTCGCGATGGTCTTATCATTTGTTCAAATGGGGTTGCCTTGATTGTGGTATCCTTCTGTAGGTTATTTTTCACATGAACATGAAATAATTGATGTACCATCAAGATGTACCCGAATGACATATTCCAATAACATATGCCGTAAGTTATGTGACCCATTAATCTAGCCAACTGACAGAATGACAGCTGCTGCTTATCACGATTCACAGCTGCATAAATCGAAATCATTGCATCTAATCATATGTCCTAGCTGCAGGCTATGCTGAGCCAAAACCTAGCTTTACTTTTGCTACATATACCGAAAGAAAATATCTGACTATTTTGACATTCATAGATAGATGATTACATGTTCATCGTAGATTCCAGCAAATATACATCATACAACTAAAATTTACAAGAAACCTATGTGTGAAGCTCTGTGTATTGAAATTACACCGTTATGCAGAGCTCATTGTGAACAAAAGTTGACCCAAATAAAAAGAGGACAATACACCCAAAAATCATTTATAAATGTGCATTGTGCCTTCACCCCTGTCCTGATATTTGATATCAAGGAACCAGGTGGTACATGGCCAAATGTGCCACGTGCGTTTTCCATGAGAAGGATAAACGCATGGAAAACACATGGTTTTTAGCTAATCTTAATGAGGCAAAAACCATGCGTTTTCCATGCGTTTGGATAAACGCATGGAAAACGCACAGGGCACAATTGGCCATGTATCAACTGAGTTTCATTGCAGCATTACCATATGGCGATGATATGAGTATCATTATGATCATAGAGCAAATGGAGTTGTGACAATATGCGCCTACCAGCAAAGGTGTTGTGGTGCCTTTTGTGAGCTCTAGTTTCCAGCGACACTTTATCAAAAGTGAAGCCCTTTGTGTAGGCAGCCTTGAAAAGAACATGATGCTCATGTAGATCGTTAGACTACACTATTTGCAGATTATATGTAAGATAAGATAAGAGAAAAGATGAGAAAAATCTTTATTTACGTGAACAGTGAAATAAGCAGTGATGCTTGTCTCTGACATTATTTACAGATGAGAATGGCTATATACAATGGCATAAAATTTATGATAAGGTTAAAAAAAGATTAAGCAGAGAACATAAAAAGCATGAATTGCATTCGCAGCTTGGCTTTCAATCCCGCATAGCACTCTTAAAATAACATGGGACCATTATACCTAAAATAATTAAAATCATACTTTATAGTATTATGTATAGGTTGAAGTAGGTTAGCACCTCGTAACTAATAAACTGTACTAGAATATCTCTTATTCTGCGTACATACAGTGACTCACAGTTTGCTTTTCTTAATAATCCTTCATAATCAGAGTGAAAATCATGGAATGCAAATCTCAGAGCACGTTTTAGGACTTTCTCCTTTTTTTCTAGTATCAGCGCCATTACAGTGGTGATAAATCGTCTCAAATCGATTATAATAATTGGATAAACATTGAATTTTATATAAAGTTTTCCATGCGTTTATCCAAATGCATGGAAACGCATGGTTTTGCTTCATTATAATTAGCTAAAAACCATGCATTTTCCATGCGTTTATCCTTCTCATGGAAAACGCAAGTGGAACATTTGGCCATGTAAATGGACAGTGACAAGGCAATGATGATATATCAGCCTGTAGAATATACTCGTAAAGTTTTGAAATGCCTATATCTTTGAAGATTCATACAAAAATGTCAGATACTTGTTGGTCTAAAAAGTGCTGGGGTCTTTTTCTTTCTCCTGGTTTTACTTAAAGGGATTGAGTGTATTTTTTCCTATGGCAGTTGTTTATGTCATGAAAGCACAGTAAACCACTAGATTTAAAGGGGGTTACGCAAGGAGACTATCAATCAGTCCATTGTCATTTTGCTGTTGTTCGCTGCCATTCTTGGTGGGCTAGGGGATGTCCTGCTTCCAGTACAAGACACCTTGTTATTTTTGACTGCTAGGGAGACCTATTTGTATGCTAAAGTACCAGGGTAGAACACTACCACTGGTGAACTAGGCTTAGCTAGTTAGTTACCTTTAGAAGTAAGTTTCTGTCTTGATAAGTTCAGGAAAAAAAAAACTGAAAAAAAGAAAGGAAACAAAAACTCCCCAGAACACTGAAACCTAATTAAGACTAAGTTAAAAAAAGAGTAAATAGCAGTAATATGTTTGTATTCGAATAGTTATGTATCTTGAGGGGAAAAAACAACTACTTATACATTGAAGTTGATTTAATTTTCTGTATAATCTGTATACCTTTATACTTGGAGTCTATGATGAATTATTTATTTTAAAACGGTCTCACAACATAAAACTTTGCATGGATTCATATATGGATATGGGATGTGCCAAAAACGGCCTATATCCGGCTCCCATGACCCCTTTCTTTAAAAATTCTGATTTCTTATCAGGCCAATTTTCATAAAGTCACCATCGAAAAGCAAGGAATATCATGTAACTGTACTGCTCAAAAGCTCCACATTTGAGCAGCTCCTGTCATGACAAATTAGCAACCTGTCAAACATACAATGCAGCCTTCCCTAAAACCCCATAGTGTTATGCATTAATGTGACCTGGCAGACAACGTATGGGACATTTAGGAGAGTTTACAACCACACCAAGCTGTATATGCACGTAAACATTGTCCTCTATGTAAATGATGACAGTGATTTACTCCTTGCTTCCCATGCTGCAGGATAACACAAACATGAACCAGTATGCAAATATATATATTTAAGGTGGCCTTCAGCCATAGCAACTCGGAGTTTACTCATAACCTTCACTATGCTAGTAACTTATGTGGTCTCAACACTGCTAATCTGGTGAATTTGGATGTAGCGGAATTAGCCAATTGCTACACACAAGAAGATACTGTCACAGGAACAGCTATTAGAGACTTAGTTCTTGTCTCACAAGGACAGTTGTTTTAAATTATGGCCAGGCATGATGCTTTTTCAATTTCTAAATTTTTTATGTGCATCTATAAACTGTTCGATTTATTTTTTCCATAATTTTGTACTATTGAGGTACGAATAAACATACTAATAAAAATAATAATGTCCATGGTCTTACTCAGCATTCAACAGCAGGTAGCCACCTTCTTAAAAAGATAATAATTTAGTTTGACAGTGCACAATTTTGTGTTGAACATGTTTCTTCAATAAATATCTAGACTAAGTTTGCCATGACAAAAAAACAAAGTTGGTTGGGTGACAGCTTGTTAATTTGCTATGACATCATCTGTCTAACCTCGAATATTTCAAAATGCGCAATTGTGACTTTTTAAATGGCAGTGAATACTCATTGTGACACCTTGGTGATGAATTTATGCAGACAGTACGTTGCTGTCTGAGTGGGTTGTCATCACAAACTGACATACACGTGTACTCCAACAGAGGCTTTTGCCTCTTCTAGGGGTAATTAGCTTTTTTCTGTTTTTGGATAGTACTCAGAACGAGATTGGTCAATAGACTGACCTTGGGGATTGGACAGGACCACAGATGGGCTCATGCCCTCTTGACACGAGACCTGCTGTTTTCATTGACATTTGTCACAGGACCTTGATGTCTGTTCGCTTTCACCTCTTTGTGGCTTGGAAGGTCCCTTTGTCCTCTCTAGTCAGCTCTTAATGCTGCACTGTTCCAAGAGGATTTGGCTCAGTCATTGATTTGCATTTTGCTTGGACCAGCCATATATCTCACTGAACACTAGGCTTTCCGGAAAGAGGCCAGTATAGAATGCGCGAGTGACTTCTCATACAAACTCTCCTTGTTAACTGTTTGCTTTAAAGCGAAAAAAATACATTAACAAATTGTTGGTGCAGCATATTTTGCTACAACAATTAATGTGTAAAGCCTTTAAGTTTCTCTGTAGCATTGTCAAGATATCACTTTAGACATAACGTAAAAGGCCAGGAAGATGCAGAAGAAGAGATATGGTTGAAGTAAGCCCACTTCTAAGCACTTGTTTACTTCCCATTTTTATTTTTTCTTATTGATGCCCCAGGACCTGATTAATGAGAACAATATAGGATGGCAGGGTGACACTTTGAATATCAATGTCGAGGACTGGCTGCGAGTGCGTCGCACTTGACAACAGGTCAATATCGTAAAGCTGTCTCCATTTGGCACTTCCTCTAAATCTTATAAAAGCACTGGGCAATTCCCTGCAGTCATGCAAGGAATTGCTGAGGATGTATGTGGATTGGATGGGAAGCGGTGGGTAATGGGGCATTCTTATGGTCCTATTGACTTGTTATATTGTTTGTTGGTCTTCTGTGTACAGAGAAAATGTCAATAAGATTTATTGAAGCTTTTTTCTTTGGCCAACAAGATAGTATTTATGCAAAACACAGTTGTTTGTGCAATGCTGATTTGGATATCTTCTTTTGTTGTTTTCTGTAACCGGTTTTCCTTTGAACGAGTCGCTGAATCAGTGGACAATCCCATTACATAACGTTCAATTTGTGTACATGCCATTCGACGAAGAATAAGTGAAAATCACATACTTGCATCTCGGATTAATGTATCCATTGATGAGGAAGTCGATTTTGTAACCCAAGGTTCTTGAGAGAAGGAAAGCGCTGCTGGCCATGTTGCAGCACAGCGGATAATTCATTAGTCGCAGAAGAACAATTTTCAAGTGCTGCACATTGATAGTGAAGGCCCAAATGGCTTAATGGGTCCTTGGGTGTGAGTCAGGCACATTGTGGAATGGAAATATATGGCTCATTTAGTGCCCAGGGCAAGCTCAGCAGTCCTTGACTGTGGCTAATACATTTACACCCTGGTGATTCAAGAGTATTTTGGCCACAAATGTATGATGAAAGTGTCATCGTATTAAGATGGTTTTATTGGAATTGACGTTATTAGTTATGCTTGATGTATAACAACATTGATGGCCCTATATATAACATCATTGATGGCCCTATATATATAACATCATTGATGGCCCTATATATAACAACATTGATGGCCCTATATATAACAACATTGATGGCCCTATATATATAACAACATTGATGGCCCTGTATATAACAACCTGTAGGTTAATAATGGATCTTTTTGTATTATATACCAATAGTGCTGAACTGTCATTGAACAACGATCCTGGTACATAGTGTAACATGTTATTTGTCACATGAAAATTAAATTTTTCTGACTTTTTTGAAACAACGTGAAGCATAATTCTAACAAAGCCATTGTCTGAAGATGAGTTATAAAAATGGTATCTAAAACTAAGCAAATAGTATCTAATACTACGGCAGAGATTAATTATACAAAGATTTGACACTTCTCCATTTGCATAAACCATTCGCAGAGGATTGTGGATTGTCGGGGTTAGTGGATAGCGTCCATTGTGATAGTGATGTCATAATCATCACAATTGACAGTGAAATCATTGTGATTTTTTAGTACTGTGACATCATATTTCTGCAGGTTTCTTATAATGTAAAAAAACTAATTTATGGTGACATTGGTTCCATCACACTGTCCCCTCTGGGTATTTACTCTGTGACTACTGTGCAAAGGGCAGCTGAAAATCATGATGATTTTAATAGTAGAATAGAGCATAATTTCCCATCAGTTAACACTCATTTTCTTCTCTATTCCAACATATATAAATGTACTGCACACACAAGTTGTTGTGCCGTTAGTCTATTTGACTGATGACTTGTCCTTTCCTTGCGGCGCGTCCTACTCTCATCAAAACAATTAATTGGCACATGCATCATTGGATGGAGACAGATTGACCAACAGCTGTGCAATGTCCTTAACATTTATTTCCCTATGTTATGGATGAATGGCCAAAGTGCTTCATTATGCTGTACATTTTCCTACAAAACAGCGCGACCACTTCACTATATTTACTGAAAGTCCATTGGTTTTACTGCCTCACATAAGAATGTGATCTTGGAGCAAGTTTTTCCAATCATTTCTGCGTCCTTTTCTATAAGAGCTTATAATATTGAATTATTTGGTAATAGGGGGCTAACCACACAAAATTTAGGAATCATCAGCTAAGTTTTAACTCGTATGGCAATTAAGGGGACAATTTTGGTTTTCATAAAAAAACTAAATTTTTTCGAATAGGCACAGATAACATATAGTGCAGTACCTTATGTAATTCCGTGGTAACGTAATGTTTGAGTTTAACACTACATATCAATTTAAAGCTTACAATGAGTAGAGTTTGAAAAAATATGGTACTATTTTTTTAACGGCCATCTGGGGGGTGAATTTTAAGATGGCGTCCAAGATGGCTGCCAGTAATGTCAAAGGTAATCAGGTGGTAATATATCTGATTCAAATTGATGCACAATCGCGATACCTACATAAACATGATAAATTGTAAAATCTTCGGGGTCAAGAAGTTAATTTCTTAACACAGAAATACTGAATAAATGGCTTTAACCCATATATGGTATCGGAATGGCGTACAGGCATCCAAGATGGCCACTATATATAATGATGTATATGCTTCTGACATATATAATAACGGGGACACAACCAGAACATCAATTCTATGTTTTTAGGGTCCAGGAGTTCATTTATGATGTCCAGAATACTGCATGCATTAAAGGTTGATGTCCAAATATGGCATCCAAGATGGCATTTAAAATGGCTGCTAATAACATTAATACGCATAGTTTTTATATCTTAAAGAGATACAGCTACAGCCAGTATATGGAATTTTTGTTTTTGGGATCACAATGTTCTTTTGTGATGTTCAAAAATAGTGTATTGATAGTCTATACCCAAATACGGCGTCAAAGATGGTTATCAGTAACAATTAAATGTAGGGTTTTACTTCTGAAACATAATTATTTGGTTCTATCTCTGAAAAAGACACATTTGATGTCAAGAAACAGATACACGTACCACCTAAACTTCAATTTCTATGTTTTTGGGGTCAAGGAGTTCATTTCTGATGTCTAAAATAGTGCACAAGAGGTCTATGTCAAAATAAGGCATCCAATATACAGTCTAATATTGCTGCCAATTACGTTTAATTAATGTTTTTATTTCTGAAACTGACACAGCTCGTTCACGAAGAGGATATATCTCAGAAAGTGTACTGGTGTCCATATTGGACGCCACCTTGGATTTTACCCTCTTAATTGCCAATGAACAAAGAGCATCATATTTTTTCATAATCTATAGATTCTAAGCTTTCAAATGATATATGGTGTCAAACCCTAACATAACATTACTAAGGAAATGCGAAACACTACCAACTGTGAATGTTACTATATATATGAGTGGAAGTAATGTCCATGCTAGTTGCTTGCTCTTTTTCTGTTGGCTAGCTGGATATTGTTCTTTTGGATTGCTCTCAAAATGTTTTGATCATCGAAATATCGACCCTCAGTCAATAATAGTCAGATAGTTTACTCCTCTCATTGATTTCGACCTTCAGGTTCTTAGTTAAACAGACGAAAATTCTCATTTGATTTTCTCAGTTTTCCATTTGGTGAGTATCAGCGCTAACAATCAGGCCCTTGAAAGGTCTGCTCGTGGCAAGGGTGGTAACCATAGGTAAAGACCGCGAACCCTGTTGGCAAACAGAAGACTGCGCAGGACACCCTTGTTTTCCCTGTGCTTTTAGCTCTCACTACCTAGCAAACTGGTAAATCACCTTTTAGGTGTATATGTTGTTAAGTATTAATCCACAATCCTTTGCGAATGGCTTATGCAAATGGAGAAGTGTCACATATCTTTGTATAATTAATCTTTGCCGTAGTATTAAATTTATAATTTATTTTTTGACAATGACTTTGTTAGAATTTTGTGAATGTCACATTGGTCGAAATAAATTCGCTGTCTCTCTTATATCACTGCCTCACCATGTTACGATTGGCGTTATTGCAAGTTGTGGTCCAGTATATTTAAAAGTTTGTATGGTTTCAAATTGTGTATTTTTGATCTTGATATTCATTTTGTATTTTAAGGTGCTTTTAAGGTGTATGTTATCTTATTATTTTCAATTGAATCGCACATCATGGACAGGATTATTTTTGTACATTTTTAATAAACAATTGAAAATTCTGTTGTATAATTCCTCTGATTTTGTAACAAAATGTAACATTATGAAATGCGGCTGGAAGCTGGTTATCAAAAAAAATTATAATAATACAAAGATATGAGGTTCATAGAACTTCTAATATCGCTTCGACCATCATTGAGAAATTGCAAGAAGCTGCGAAAGGGTCATTTCCATCTGTTCAGGCTATTCTATGAAGGCCATCAATGCCTCTCAACTGACTAGCCACATTCCGCGTCTGTTTCTATGGAGATCTATGATACTGTGACCACAAGAGTGGTTGGCTCACCACAGAGTAGTCACCTACCGGGAAGAATAGGTGGTAATTGGACATATGGCTTCTTGGACGATGCCCAATCAAACGAGATTGGTTTCCCAACCTTCTAGTGACCCCTATGATCTTAATTCTCACATCTCCTGTGGGGCTACTGAACATTTACACCAGTTTATTGGAACACAACCTCATTCCATGTTTGAGATATAGAGCAATTCCTTTCCCACATTTCAGCAGGGTTCTAAATACTGCATAAGGTGACTGCCAAAGTCAGGAGATTGATAACATTGTTTCCTTTATTAATGTTTTCCGGTTTGGTTAAAAATCTCTTGGGCGGTCTTGCCCTTGTATTGCCAGAACGATGTATTGTGTGTCTAAAATAATGGTTGAACAAAACAACTTAATAGAAAAGAAAAAATGAGTGTTGGCCCATATCTGCAACTGGAAAGCCCACTACAATACATGCACTTAAATATATCAAACCCCCCCCCTCCATACGGCACTATTTTTTTAACGGCCATTTGGAGGGTCAATTTCAAGATGGCGTCCAAGATGGCTGCTAGTATTGTCAAAGGTAATATATCTGATTCAAAGTGATGCACAACCGCGATATCTACATAAATTGTAAAATCTTTGGGGTCAAGAAGTTAATTTCTTAACACAGAAATACTGAATAAATGGCTATAACCCATATATGGTATCAGAATGGCGTACAGGCATCCAAGATGGCCACTATATATAATGATGTATATGCTTCTGACGTATGTAATAACGGGGACACAACCAGTACGTCAATTCTATGTTTTTAGGGTCCAGGAGTTCATTTATGATGCCCAGAATACTGCGTTAAAGGTTTGTGTCCAAATATGGCATCCAAGATGGCATTTAAAATGGCTGCTAATAACATTAATATGCATAGTTTTTATATCTCAAAGAGATACAGCTACAGCCGATATATGGAATTTTTGTTTTTGGGATCACAATGTTCTTTTGTGATGTTCAAAAATAGTGTATTGATAGTCTATACCTAAATATGGCATCAAAGATGGTTATCAGTAACATTTAAATGTAGGGTTTTACTTCTGAAACATAATTATTTGGTTCTATCTCTGAAAAAGACACATTTGAGGTCAAGAAACAGATACACGTACCACCTATACTTCAATTTCTATGTTTTTGGGGTCAAGGAGTTCATTTCTGATGTCTAAAATAGTGCACAAGAGGTCAATGTCAAAATAAGGCATCCAATATACATTCTAATATTGCTGCCAATTACGTTTAATTAATGTTTTTATTTCTGAAACTGACACAGCTCGTTCACGAATAGGATATATCTCAGAAAGTGTACTGGTGGCCATATTGGACGCCATCTTGGATTTTACCCTCTTAATTGCCAATGAACAAAGGGCATCATATTTTTTCATAATCTATAGATTCCAAGCTTTCAAATGATATATGGTGTCAAACCCTAACATGACATTACTAATAAGGAAATGCGAAAAACTACCAACTGTGAATGTTACTATATATATGAGTGGAAGTAATGTCCATGCTAGTTGCTTGCTCTTTTTCTGTTGGCTAGCTGGATATTGTTCTTTTGGATTGCTCTCAAAATGTTTTGATAATCGAAATATCGACCCTCAGTCAATAATAGTCAGATAGTTTACTCCTCTCATTGATTTCGACCTTCAGGTTCTTAGTTAAACAGACGAAAATTCTCATTTGATTTTCTCAGTTTTCCATTTGGTGAGTATCAGCGCTAACAATCAGGCCCTTGAAAGGTCTGCTCGTGGCAAGGGTGGTAACCATAGGTAAAGACCGCGAACCCTGTTGGCAAACAGAAGACTGCGCAGGACACCCTTGTTTTCCCTGTGCTTTTAGCTCTCACTACCTAGCAAACTGGTAAATCACCTTTTAGGTGTATATGTTGTTAAGTATTAATCCACAATCCTTTGCGAATGGCTTATGCAAATGGAGAAGTGTCACATATCTTTGTATAATTAATCTTTGCCGTAGTATTAAATTTATAATTTATTTTTTGACAATGACTTTGTTAGAATTTTGTGAATGTCACATTGGTCGAAATAAATTCGCTCTCTCTCTTATATCACTGCCTCACCATGTTACGATTGGCGTTATTGCAAGTTGTGGTCCAGTATATTTAAAAGTTTGTATGGTTTCAAATTGTGTATTTTTGATCTTGATATTTATTTTGTATTTTAAGGTGCTTTTAAGGTGTATGTTATCTTATTATTTTCAATTTAATCGCACATCATGGACAGGATTTTTTTTGTACATTTTTAATAAACAATTGAAAATTCTGTTGTATAATTCCTCTGATTTTGTAACAAAATGTAACATTATGAAATGCGGCTGGAAGCTGGTTATCAAAAAAAATTATAATAATACAAAGATATGAGGTTCATAGAACTTCTAATATCGCTTCGACCATCATTGAGAAATTGCAAGAAGCTGCAAAAGGGTCATTTCCATCTGTTCAGGCTATTCTATGAAGGCCATCAATGCCTCTCAACTGACTGGCCACATTCCGCGTCTGTTTCTATGGAGATCTATGATACTGTGACCACAAGAGTGGTTGGCTCACCACACAGTAGTCACCTACCGGGAAGAATAGGTGGTAATTTGACATATGGCTTCTTGGACGATGCCCAATCAAACGAGATTGGTTTCCCAACCTTCTAGTGACCCCTATGATCTTAATTCTTACATCTCCTGTGGGGCTACTGAACATTTACACCAGTTTATTGGAACACAACCTCATTCCATGTTTGAGATATAGAGCAATTCCTTTCCCACTTTTCAGCAGGGTTCTAAATACTGCATAAGGTGACTGCCAAAGTCAGGAGATTGATAACATTGTTTCCTTTATTAATGTTTTCCGGTTTGGTTAAAAATCTCTTGGGCAGTCTTGCCCTTGTATTGCCAGAACGATGTGTTGTGTGTCTAAAATAATGGTTGAACAAAACAGCTTAATAGAAAAGAAAAAATGAGTGTTCGCCCATATCTGCAACTGGAAAGCCCACTACAATACATGCACTTAAATAAATCAAACCCCCCCCCCTCCCCCCCCCAGCCGGGGCACACAATTTAAATCGGTTTTGCATCCGTCATGGCCTGCATTAAAATGTATTGGATTTAACAATTTTGTGCTATTCATTTCAATGTTCATCCTATTTTAAAAAAGGATCAATAAGAAAAAATGTTCCACTGTCCCTTTATTTTGTCTTCTTTTTCAGTCAGAGTTCAAGAAGGTCACTCACTTTGTGGGGTCATGTGACCTGCCATTCAGCCTCATTCTGAGTTTCATTCAAGCGCCCTGGAAACAGTGGTGTGAATGGTTGCTAAGGAGTTTAATTCTATTTGCGAGCATGGTTGTTAGGGTGGTCATCTGACCCACAGGCACAGTTGCTATAGTGCCACAGGACCCACATCCATTCAGCCTCTTTCCGAAAGTGATGGCAGCCATATTGGTAGTAAGCATGTTCTCACTTCAGGGGAAAGTAGGGACAAATGCTAGGTATTCAGTGATGTGATATATGTTATGGTTGGTCATTATTTATGTGCATGTTAAATCCATCAAAAACTGGAATCACAGAGAAACCCCATACTTTATGTTTCAAATCATCTGTTAGTGAAGTGTCAGCTGGTCAGGGTTAAGACCTCGCAGAATCTGCATCAGCATCTAAAACAGCATCACAGAAAACTGCCTGGCCTCACAAACAGGCACTTGAGGTTGTCCAGCACACAAGGCAGACTTCCCTAAACACTCAGCATTATGCACAAATGTAATCATGCAGACTAGGCATGTGACATTTAGGATAATTTACATGAGCATTAGGCAGCTCATGCAAGTAAACATTCCACCATGAGCAAATAATATGAGTGGTTTTTGCATTAATCTAGATGGAGATAAACATACAGCAATTTACTCTCATGGTCTTCCTAAATGCGAATATGCTGTTATCCTTGGTAAATGTAGTGACAAGCTGATGACAAAGCTTTTGGCCTTCAGAATATAATTGGTACAATGACTACACAGCAAACCGTAATGTTAAATAAAGTTATATGAAGTTCATCAGTCAGCAAGTTATCTGCCATCGAATAATGCCATTAAGCTTGTGTTTGTACTGGAGTAAATGCCAGTCACGATGGCACCTCCAGTGGCAATGTTTGGTGACAGCCTCATTTTGAGTACACAGCCATCACTGCCAATGCCATACTCCCCAAAGTAGCCCTTTCCGGGAGACTATCTGTTCTTTTGATCTTTTGATTGCACTCAGAATGACGGTGGCCAATAGACTGACCTTGGGGATTGGACAGGACCTCAGATGTGCTTGTGCCCTCTTGACACTAGACCTGCTGTTTTCATTGACATTTGTCACAGGACCTTGATATCTGTTCCCTATCACCTCTTCGTGACTTGGGAAGTCCCTTTGCCCTCTCTAGTTGGCTCTTAATGCTGCACTGTTCCAAGAGGATTTGGCTCAGTCATTGATTTGCATTTTGCATGGACTTGCTGCATACCGTTAATGAACACAGTGTATAAATATTATGCCACGGTTATTATTTTGTGTGCTTTTTCATCCTGCATTATTACAGCAATCCAATTAGAAGAAGTGGAAGATCCAGAAAATCTTAGACTGGGGGGGGGGGGGGCACCATCATTAGAGTATCCATGCCTCTCATTAACTGATGGGTATTATTGCAATGTAAAATTAGTGCCAAACGAGGTCAGGGGGAGGGGGGTGCATGCCGGCGGTGCCCCCCTTTGGATCTGCGCCTGAGTACAGGTAATTGTATTAACTTTAACAACTAATTTTAAACATTGCGATTATGGATTCATAGCTTTTTACCAAGTTACAATCCATAACTACAACCAAAAGCAATAGGAAGATAACTGGTTGACATCTGCATAATTATGTGTACGACTGTACGTGTGTATAACATAGGCCACATTTTATTCTACACTGATGCACGAAGTCTGAGTGCAACACATCAATATTTAAGTTTCAAATGGGCCTTGGTGTGAGACAGGTGCATTGCAAAATGAAAATATATGGCTCATAACGTGGCTGGGGCGAGTGTGATTGTCCTTGGCTGTGTCTAATACATTTACACCCAGGTAACTGATGAGAACGATGGTGCCAAAATTGTGATTGAAGTGCCATATCGCCACTGTTTATAGCTGATGTGAATGATGCATGTCTTATGCAGGTTCGTATATATCTTGTGGTAATCTACATTATTGTGTTAAAGCACCACAAAAATCTAATCTGCTTGAGCCTTTTACAGTACATTCATAGACTTGGAAACAAAACTTCAGAGGATGTCATGTGAATCTAGGACTCCCATTGGTTTAGGGACTGATAATTTAGCAAAATAGCAAATAGGATTCCTTGATTCACTGGACTTGAAGTAAATTTTCCCAGTCTATCTAATCATTAATAATATGACACATTTAGGAAATACATGCAATGCTGCAATACCATTTTCAAGTTGCTGATCCATT
Source organism: Alitta virens (assembly GCA_932294295.1). Taxonomy (NCBI): domain Eukaryota; kingdom Metazoa; phylum Annelida; class Polychaeta; order Phyllodocida; family Nereididae; genus Alitta; species Alitta virens. The sequence goes on from OW028582.1 coordinate 16,215,372, forward strand.
TTTAGGTTAACTTCTCATGTGGTTGACAAATTTATTTAGAATCAGCAGCTTAGTTAATACATAGTATATATAGTCCAGTGAATGGACATTGTTTATGCATCAACCAGGTAGAATAATGGTTTCGAACTTCAAGCTGCATGAGCCAGGCATTTCATTTTTCCAATGATTAATAGAACACTCTTAGAAGAGATTGTCTGTATTCAAACAAATGTTTGTTTTACTGGTGTCTATCCAAAAGTTTAAATGTGTAAGCGGGCCAGCATCATTGTTTGATTTATACAATCATTGTCTAAGGAATAACAATATCTTGGCTTATTTTTAAGCAAAATATTGGATGGACACTAGTGAAACAAACATTTGTCTGAAACATGCAGAATGACACAATCTATAAGACATTGGTTATAGATAGATAGATAGATACATACTTTATTTTGATGGAATGGTACAACAATTATAAAGTATGTATGTATCTCTCTATCTATAACCAATGTCTGCTGAATTTATGCATCAATCAGGTGGATTAAGGGTTTCGAACTTCAAGCTGCATGGGCCAGGCATGCCATTTACTCTTGTTCGTCAGTTGCCTGTACGTCTACTCGAAACCTCAAAGCATTTATTCAGAAGTTGGCAACTTAAGCATATAGAGATGTTATGAATAAGCCATTTATTTAAAAAAAAGTCTTAAAATGCCACGTAGGAGTAATGGATGGCTACCTTCAGGAGAAATGTCAGAAATTTTATCTCAATGATGGATTTGAGGACAATAAAGGATCACTTCTGTTCATGCCTACCCCAGAAAATCTCTGGAGACAGGGTTATCCACTGGTATGAGACTTTCTGTCTGTTGAGTTTTAGCGATATGGCTCTCCTTTGTGGGTATTTGCATGATGCTGTATGTAAGTCACTATATATAGCATCTCTAGTCATAAATATGGATGCAAAAAAATTGCTAGCTAGGAAGTTGACTGCAGTGACTGTGATGCGTTGAATCTAAATGAAACTTAAGTACCATCGGTCCTCAAAAATCGCAAACTTGATTGATAGGCCTTTATTTACCTTCTTCGAAATCCTATTGAAGAAATGGATTGACTTTCAATATCATGCTAAAGTGAATACATCTCTCATGGAGTATGCCAATTATACCTTCAGATATATAGATAGACAGATAGATATATAGATAGATAGATAGATAGATATGGAAATTGCTGCCTTCTCAGGCAAGTTTTTGCCGCTATTGAGGGTTAATTGATTGATGAGGTGAGGGAGAGGAGTCCACCAATGTTACACATTTACCCCATGGGTAGGATCTTTTTCTTGCCTCAGCATAGACACTAAGTACAAGGGACCATCAATTTAACATCTCATCCAAACGACATCCAGCTGAGATGTTGCTCATTAGAGGGTGCCCAGGCCTGGCATTGAACGCGGGTCCTTCAGAGGAGCAGGGGAGCCTCTTACCACTAGATCACCCAGCTGCCTTGTGGTGTGCAACAACTTCTTTCAATTAAATCCAAGGGTTTTTAGCCAAATTAAAATAAGATTCTAATGCTATGCTAATAATGCTAAAAACGAAGACGGACTAAATTAACTAATGAATGGAGATTTTCTAAATAACTCAAACTTTTAGTGAATCATAATAAAGGAGGTATTGACATTTGATGGGTGCATTTGATGGGTGTCAACTTAGAGAAAACTGCGTCATTTGAATTCCATCAATGGTGGCCAACATAGCCTTTCCACTTGACTTGGATACGTTTACAACTTGTTATGCACATGCATGATAATTACTATTTTTATATAAAAAATTACTACTTTTATGTTACTATAGATTAGAGGTATTTCTAAGAAATTATCATAAAAATCGCCTTCCTGACAGTGGTTCTCAATTATTTAAACAAGACAATGAATAAATAAACCAAAAATGGGGGGAAAACAAAACATGACCAGGAGAAGATAATGAAGGCAGACCAGCAATTCCTGGCCTAGTTGAGCCATTTCTAGCTGTCTGTTGGGCAATAAACTAAGTTATTGGACTGCAGTCTCTGAGTTGTGATCATCGAGTTTCTTATTGACATTTGTTGCCACTTGGGCAGTAGTCAGGTGTTGCCTTGCCTGCTTCCTTAATTTTGACCATTACCACAAAAACCCTGGAGTGGCTCTTGTTCTATGGTGCTTATTCCAGGTTTATGTCTGCCAAGATTCAGTTCCAGGTGCATTTATAGAAATATCATGACAATAATTGATGGTGAAGAGTTCAACATTAAGGTGAGAGGAGGAAAAGTTATATTGGCCTCGGCGAATGCTTATATTCTCCACTCATTGTCCAGAAATTACATTGGCCTCAGTGAATGCTAACATTCTCCGCTTATTGCACAGCATACTCTGCAGCTGTCCAAGATACACTGCAGCCATCCAACATACACTCCAACCATCTAACTTACTATGCATCTGCTGCATCCATCCAATATATACTGCAGCCATCCAACATACACCCATGCAGGGCCATGCTGTATGATATTCTGATTGGCTCACAGCCGCTTAGAGGACAATTTTGATATATCATGGTATAAACATATAATTATGGTACACAAGTTTGCATTACATGAGTTTCTAAGTCACATATGTACAAATAAGAACAATCAACATATTTTATGTTAGGCTTTGTAGAATTTGTTACAAGTAAATCAGAAACTTTAAAGCGCACTGCAGCTGTTTCTTGATATTTGCTTGTGCCTATGTTTGCCTCTTTCAAGTCAACAGGTCACATTAGATGCCTTGCTGACACGTCAGTACTTTTGTGCAGACAGAATTGCATGAATAATTCATGAAATTCACACCAACAACTCAACACTAGATGACCCTTTGCGTTGCTAATGGTGTCTTGTGTGTGTTAAACCTTTTTCAGTTTCAAAGCCTAGCATAACTAAAACATTTGAGATTCCATCGTTAGTATGTCTACACTTTATCATTGAAAGCAAAACGTTAAAGCCAATTTCATAGACTCGGAAACAAATCTCATAGACCTGAAAGCTAAACTCCAGAGGTCGTAATGTGAATCTAGGACTATCATTGATCCTGGATTCACATGTTATCCCCTGGATTTTAGCTTCCAGGTCTATAAGATTGGTTCCAAGTGTATGAAATGGGCTGTAAACAGAGCGAACAGGTTTTCAAAGCCATCCATCTCTACATTCACCTCAAAACAAAAAATTACCAGATTTGATTCACGAACGACAAAATCATGATCTTTTCCATAACCGATAAATGTCCCACGTTCCAGCACTCCACCTTGAGTTAAATTATTGCTGGGCTTTACAGCATGCATATTTCTCAGACTTGGAAACTGAACTCCAGAAGACGTCCTTTTAATATAGGACTCACATCGAGGCAGTCCCTCAGTCCTGGATTCACATGATGTCCTCTGGGAGTGCAGTTCTCTGAAATCTGCAATTGTATGAATGATTACGATAATTATACACCTGAACATGTGCTGTAAAATTATTTTGCTTTTGTGGTGAATAGTCATTGATAGTCACTATTATACATTTGGAACCACTAAATACATTGAACATAAACTTTGGACACATGCTGGATCTTTAAAGACTTGCCCATTCAACTATGGATGACACATAATCCCTTAGAGATCTAATGTAACAGACTTGAACCCTGGGGTGCCCATAATCCATCACTTAGTTAAAATTTATGACAGAAGGTAGCAATCTGTTACTGCCATGTGGTGCCAGTGGCAGGTTAACTCATGGGACTTGTACTTTAACGTAAGTGCTCTATGCAACATCACAACTGCTTGCTGTTCATCGTGACATTGAAGAAATCTCACTTCAAAGATTAAAAGTTGGCGAAGACTTTTTTTCCTGTAATGTATAATTTCAGTCAGCTTAATGTTAGCTTGTGGTCAGAACCATCACATTAAAGTGCCCATGTCTCTAGATTTAGCATAGGCAAAAAACTTCTTGTCTCATGATATTTTTTACCATTACATGCTCATTGGTGCACTGCAGTTTTACTTTAAGGCACAATAAATATAAATGGAAGTTTATCATGCCATCAAAACTCCAATATGTAAACAAACCTAGTGATGACAAAAGAATACTGAACAATGAGTGATGATGCCATTTCCATTGTGTTTCCAATGTTTTTGTCTCGATTTCCAATAAACCTGTCTGAATGTTCAGATGCCTTGCAGGAGACGAGAGAATAAAGATCATGGGTTACTTCTTCCCAGTTGGTGACCAGTTTCTGACCAGTATGTGGCGGCTTAAATTTTGTGCTGTTTAACCATATTAGTCATTTTGGTTGTTAATATCCTGATACCAAATAACTTTTAGTTCATCAAACATATAAACTCATTTGTTTGATTGTTTATTTTATTTAAATTTTCTTTTCATGCAACTGTTTGCACTCAAGAGAGAGACAACTAACATTTCTGTTGGTCCAAGAAAAAGCTTGGTGGAGTTTTGCTTGGGTTATTAGGAATGGAACGTAATTTGCTTATCATCTGGATTATGATTTGTATGATTTGTGGAACTCACATAAATATAGTAAAATTCATTCCACAGAATAGTAAGTCTCAATTTCTAGCTTTGTTCACAATTTCTCTGAAACACCAGAGGGACACGTGCAACAGAATCCCAGATGCCACCTGGTGATTATTGCCAGTATCATGCATGCCGGCTATGACTACAAATGGAAGAGTAGAGTGCATGCAATCAAGCTCAATTAATGGAGTTGTATTTCACTGTTGTGTTTAGTTATTATTAAAACAGGCTGAGGATATTGGTTGTTTTCTGTGCCAACAACTGCATGCATAAGTTATTATTCACAGGATTGAAGCCAAATACCAAGAGAACAGTGTTATTTTACCTAAACCTTGTTTTTTCTGATATCAACAATTTTTATTCTTTTGCTTTCAGCTACTGATATGTTTCTATTTATTCACAGGGTTTTTTGCTGCAAAATTATAAATATTCATGTGGTTTGAGATGGTCTAAAGACCATATCAAGGGAAAAATGGTATACACAGTTAATAAATAAGACGTAAAACTACAAATAATTTTCATAACACTTTGATGATGTAACTTAGATTTCTGATCTGTTCTACAAAGAAGAAAAATTGACAAAAAATTAAAAGGCAATAGGTGTATCACTTTTAAGTCAATGGCTATATAATTATAGAGAACAGTGTTATTTTACCTAAACCTTGTTTGATATCAGAAAAAACAAGGTTTAGGTAAAATAACACTGTTCTCTTGGTATTTGGCTTCAATCCTGTGAATAATAACTTATGCATGCCAAAGAGTCATATATGAGTGACGTTCGATTTTCTTCTTGCTTTCTTCCCAAACTAAGTGGGGTTGCCGGTGTGGATCCTCCTCCTCCAAACACTCCTGTCCTCTGCATCCTCTGCTACTAAACCTGCCATCCCCATATCCTCCTCTATACAGTTCTTCCACCTTCCACACATGCCCAAACCACCTCAGTCTTCTTTCCCTCAGTTGACAACTAAAGCTTTCCACATCCAGTTCCCTTACTCACTGCATCATTTTGTACCCTATCCACTGGGGTCACTCCTTCAGACCATCTCAGCATCTTCATCTCTGCCATTTCAAGTTTCCTCTCCAGTGAGTGCCACTGTTTCTAAACCATACAGCATTGCTGGTCTTACTACTGCTAAGTATACCTTGCCTTTCATTTTTAATGGCACCCTTTGTTTGGGTTTGTTTTCCTTCTAGTTGCTGAATAATCAAAGTAAACAGGAATGTCGAATGGGGTGGGGGCCTAACTCAGTGGTAGCACGCTGGACTACTAGGTCCCTGATTCAATTCCAGGTCGAGCCTAAGTTGGATGCCAGGTGCAGAAATACAGTAAAGCCCCAACCCTAATCATCTCAATGTTGAATTGAGCTGCAAGACGTGTTCTTTGCTTGACACAATGACTTAGAATATAATTTGCATTTGATTGATATATTTTCAGACTTTAATATAAACAGAATGCTTTCAGCAAGGTGTATAATAGAATTAGTCAGAGGAAGACAACCTTATGATAAGATAGTTATTAAAGTTTTGCTTTTCATTTTGAAAATTAAGATATATTATTATAGTTGTAATAATTAGGTAGAATTGCTCTTTAATTTTCAATTGACTCTGAGAACATGATGTTACGATAGAGTAAGCATAAATTTCATGCTTCATTTCCTAAAGAAAAAGTACAATATTAATGAAAACAGTTTAGCAGTCAATGGCTGTAAAACCCTCATGAAGTCACGGATGAAGAAGAAAAGTTTAAACAACAATTCTATGTAGTTATAACAATGATAATATTACAGCAATTGCAAAAAGGCATGAATAACTTATTAACTGTAACCACAATAACAATAACATAATCGGCAGCATTTAATTTTCATTTGCATATAACACTAAAAATAATGTAAAACTAAAGTTTTTTGTATATTATAATAGATAACATCTTGAGTATTGAAAACAGAATACAAAAACAGGGTTAAAGATATATTTTTGTTAGTATTAAAACTAGCTAGCCATAAATGTCCAATTATATTCCAAGTGTACAGGGGTTAGCACTTGATAGATTTTCATCTTAGGTTTCATCTCACATTTCATCTCAGGTTATATGGCACCTTGCATAAAATGTAAAATGTCCTACTTTACTTAAAAAAACCTCTCACAAGTCCACCCAAGGGAAGAACATTAGCGAGAAACTCTCCAATACCACCAAAGAGAGAACCAGATTTGCCTTCCTTTGCCTTACTTTCAGCGTCGATGGCCATTTGTTGTTGCCTTTGCTTAAGATCTTCGATCATTTCATGAAGAGAGTCTGCTTGTTCTTTAAACCCGAACTTCATGAGTTCCGCTTGTTCTTCAAGACATTTGCTAATTTTCTCTTCTAGATTCTCCTTCATGTTCTTAATCTCTTGATTGTGTTTTTCCATCAGCTGATTCACATGAGCATCGTAGCTTGCTTGTTCATCTTTCAGCAATTGTTCAGCCTTTTTCTTTTCCGCTTTAGCAATTTCTTCTTGACGTTTGTGTTCCTCAGCTTTCATTCTTTCTTCTGTTCAAACAAAGTCATACCATGTTAATAATAATTCTATAATAGTATGAAGGTTCTCATCTTAATGCATCAGCAATTATCTGATGATCTGGCTACTAGAGGCAGCACTTGCTGCTCAATGCCCACTTGGGTCAGCACTGGTGCCGCTGTCTGACTGGCTAATTAGCTTCTTGGCTGGCTACACCACCGAGGACAATAAAACCCTTAGCTCTGATTAGTGGGGGGAATGTGATCTCTTATATACAGACCCTGATAACATGCCACATTGGATAGATGCATCTGATCAACATCGGCAAGATGTCGGTCTCTGCTTGCCATTGGATTGAAGTCAACCAAATCTAGCATTTAGACTGCAACGAGGCACAGAACACACAACAACAGGCTTAACAGAGCTCTTGCCTTTTTGTGAAAAAACACTTCAAAAACAACTGGAAAATTCCCCGTAACTACAACTTGCATTGGAGATTTTTTTGACACAATCAAAAATGTTCTACAACAACTGAATAGGAAGAAAAACAACTGAAACTGAACTAGTGAGAGGCTGCGGCCCGTTGCTAAGGAAAAGATGGCTTGCAACGAAGCTTTGGTACAGCTTCTCACAGTTCTTGTAAAAGAACTGAAAACCTTAATGACATCTAAATTCGACCAAATTCTGAACAAAATAGAAATAGGAAAAAAAACAGACAGAAAACACAAGAAATGGTCTATAAAGCAAAAAAACGATTTTGAAGAATTGAAACTACTCTGAAAAAAAAAACATGTTGAAAACAACAACACACACAGTCCCATATCATCCCCACCCCAACAAATATGACAAAAAACAAAAAACCACCTGAAAGAGGCATCAGACGAAACTATTTGATAATTACAGGCCGAGATGTTGGCCAGGAGGACCCTAAGATTGCACATACAAACTTTTTATCAAGTCATTTCTATCAAGTCATTTCTCATTAAGACAGGAAGGAATCCACGCAGTACAGCCCAAACAACAGGGGATAAAGTGGCACCAAAAGAACTACAGGAACCAACGCAACAGCGCCACCAAGGTACCTAATCACCCTCAATATTTTTATCACTGAAGATTTAAAACCTGCGGAGTCAAACCTGTTCTACAAAGCTGGACAACTTAAAAAAGCAAATATTGTGCACACAGCATGGACCAAAGATGGGAGAATATTTGTAAGAGCCGAAATTGGAGATGAACCAATTGAACTTCATGCAGGACATCCACTTCTCCTTCAGCTCTCAAAAAATAATAGTTCATCACATCATACGGAACAACCACATCAACATGACAAAAACACATTGCGCAACTCCCAAACACCCCACTCATCATCAACATCACTCAATCCATCATCATCCACACCATCAACATTTCATTCAGAAATCAATAAAGTTGATGAAACATCATTCCACATATCATCTCAATTAGCATCATCCCACAATCTTTAAATTGAAGAAGATTTGAAAGAAGTCATTGAAGGTGCTATCACAGGAGCAATTACAAGAGCTGCTGAGAAAAAGAAGAAAGTATGGAAAATTAACCAAAAAGAGTAAATCATGGCCACAACATACAAAATCGTAAATAATCTGGGAGGTAATAGTCAAAATTCTCTCTCTGATATTATTGATCCTGATAACAACCAAATTGAAGAACCAGAATGACTACAGCACTCCTCCGATCTAAACAGCGAACATCTAATTTAAATTCTAGAAAGTATGAAAGATATCTTGACCAATTGCAGATGTGTTTAAATTACTTACAACAATTTAATTGTAGTTTTGATGCCATTTGTGTTCAGGAGACTTGGCTAAGTGAAAAAAACAACACATCCTTGTTACAACTTGATGGTTACACTTCGTTGACTAAACCTGTAGTAGTTCCGCACATGGAGGTCTAGCACTGTACATAAAATCTGATATAGCATTTAGTGAAATCAAGACTGAAGAAAGTTATTCAAAAATATGGGAAGGCTTATTTGTCACCTTTTTTGTCCATAATAAAGCTTAACTCTAGGAAACATCTATTACCCCAAAAAGACTTAAATGAAAATTATGAAATATTTACAAAATAATTAATAGACATGATTTCAAAATTCAAAGGCGAGACTCCAATCGCTTGTTACTTCAGTATTGATTTACTGAAAGTGAAAGAAAAACCTGCTTTCAGTGAATATCTTGACACCATTATTAGCAATGGTTACTACCCACAAGATTACAAAGAAATCATGGCACTCTGATTGATAACTTTCTTTGTAAACTTTCTCAAAATTTTTCAAAAACCACCTCAGGAATAATCTCATATCACCTGCCTTACTTTACTTGTCTAGATTATCTAAATATTCAAAAATATTCTTCAAAATTTATAAATATCAGGAATACATCAACCAAATCAATTGAAGAATTGAACAAATACCTATTTTAACAAAATATCATGACAAAGTTAGACTCAAGTGTCGACTCAAATACAAATTATAACACAATGGCACAGATAATAGCATTAGGTATAAATAGATTTATGGCAAACAAGACCATAAAAACAAAAGAAATCAAACTGGATAAGTAAGGGTGTGATCAATTCCATCAAATATAGAGACAAACTCTACCATAAATTGAGAAAAACACCCATCGACCATCCATCATGTATCGAAAACAAATTCAATCTTCGTACATACAATAAAAAACTTCAGTATAAAAATTATCCGGCAAGCAAAATATCCGTACTACAATAATTTTTTTACTAAATTCAAAAATGACATTCAAAATATTTGGCTTACAATAAAAGATATAATAAATGATAATAAAAAAGAAGGAAGTGTTATAGACTACTTATCCATTAAGCAAGAAATCATCTATGATAAACCTAGAATTGCAGAAGAGTTAAACTCACTTCACAGCTTGCTTCAAACATTACTGCTCCACAAAATAAAAGTTTTGCATATTATTTGAAAAACACATTCCCAGTTTTACTGAAATAACGGAAAAAAACCTACCGCAGATGATATGCCAATTAAAATCAAAACCAAGCTCAAGTCCTCATATCACTAAAGAAGATACACTTCCATCTTCTTAAACCTCTTACTTTTATAATTAATCAGTCTATAAATGAGGGAATATTTCCAGAAAAACTAAAAATTGCTAAAATTACACCAAACCATGCAATCTCTTATGCAAATTATATCACTCTTTCCAAAGCTTTAAGTTTTTCTTAAAATGTAATTGAACCATCTGCCACAATCTTGAACACAGAACTTCAAAACATACATACTTGGCTATTGAAAACACAAAATGTATGCTATTCACCACTGTCAACAAACCCATCAATTATTCATCCCTACACATAGATGGCACTGCCCTAGAAATTGTTGACAATTTTGACTACTTGGGAATTTTTTTTAATAATTATGTGAAATGGGACGTTTATGTTGATAGAATCTCCAAAACAATAGGCATACTGAAAAAATTGAAACATACACTTCCTCTACACACACACTCAAAATTATATACAATTCTTTAATAAATTCACATCTGCATTATGGTCTCCTGTGCTCCTATGCTGGGCCTATCGAACAAATAGACCTTACACATAAAGTACATAAATTTGCTGAAAAATAGCATCAGATATCCACTGCCACTTATTCTTAACAAAACTCCTAACAATGTACTTGAAAAACTAGAGACACATAGTAACATTGGCTGTAAATTGTACATACACAACATTGACTTTGGGACAAATACAAAACTGATTGTACAGTAGAAGATTGCTATACAGTACATACAAGGGGCACCCATGATAGCCTCCTAATTGAGTCAAAATGGGTGTCCCTTGACCCTCAATGTTTCTTTAAATGTAATCCAAAACATTATTGTATTTAAATTTTTGGGTCAAATATATTAATTTCATTGTCATTGTCATTGAATCCAAGCAATCCTGCAATCCACTCAGAATAAACCCTGTTAATACACTTCTTGCCAACTCCTTTGCATGGCAGGACCATGCTGGGTCCCACCTAAGATGCGGAAAATCGATCACCCAAATAAAAGATTTTAAAAGGAATGATTACCCTGTGGCAACAACAAAAGCTTCAAAACCCTTTAGTGTCACCCTGAAGAGCATTTTACAGCCAGTCTTATTCAATATGCAAAGAAATGCATTATACGCATATTATTTATTAACAAAATATGGCTGAAAATGTGCCCGAACACCTTTGCAGAATTGACATACCTTCCAGTTGTTTCTGCTCTAGGGAAAGTTTTTCATCTGCCATCAAGATGATGTCATTTTCAGTGGCCTTTTCTTGCATGAATGCTGCAATTGTTTCCACTGCCTTTAACATAGAAATCAGAAAAATACTTTGTGAAATTATTTCATTTCTCACCATTGATAAGAAAGAGAAGTGTGTGTTCATAACAAACCTACCTTAACGCCT